>CM062295.1:679805410-680354782 GCA_031216915.1 Pictodentalium vernedei | reverse complement strand
ACACCCCCTCCATCACACACACAGAATCAACCCCACCCACACCATTACAGTCTCCTCCTTATTCCCACACATGCCCAGCAAGATGAATGTAGAAATGCATTCATCTAAAACGTCCAAGGAAAATGTTTTGAAACAAATGGTTGGTTATTGCTACCTGGAAATTAGAATGGATGCCCAAAACTTAAGAATCCTTTGCTTTGTCCTTGTCCACAGTTAAAACTAAAAGTCCTGTCATGAAATGCGCACAAATAGCACGTTGATATGCGCATTAATGCACGCGTTATGGCCCAAGTAAAGCTATCAAATTCTGTACATATGGCCTGAGCACAAGCAATGTTTCAGCCAATGGACCTCCGGGTAATCTGGCAGAAACATTGCATGTGTTTGCTATGAGTAACCAGGAGAACCTGCCGTGCTTTGGATGCCATTCGATATGGCAATTGCGCGCAATTTCAACGCGCAATTAAGCCTACATAAGCGCACTATTCGAGACAGGACTTCTAGTTTTAACTGTATACAGTCATTTTACCGATATCGAATCTTTACCAAATGCGGGTCACTTCAACTTTAATCACGTCGCAAAAATCGAAAGGTAACACAAAGTAACAAAACTTTTAATCAAAAGTTTCATTAATATTTTACTCTTTAAATGATAAAATTACAGCGTTATCTGGCATCTGCATATTATGTTATTTAGTTGGAAATCATTAGCACCCTGTCTAGTTTCCAAATTTCGTGTATGGGAATTCCCCGTTCTATTTTTTTCACTCTTCGACAACAGGGTCATTCCATCGGACAGAGACTTACTTTTCGGCTGAAAGCATCGCCATTTCATTCACCTTTTAGCAGGAGGAAAAGTACATATTTATCTGCATTCTATTTTTCACGATGAATTTAGTTTTGCTTACGTGTATTTTTACCTATTTCGAAGCGGCAAAATCCACACTTGATCAATAACAAATAACTCGAGATTGGTTGTTTTTCCGAAGTTTTCTCGGTCAACTAGAACAACTGCGTAAATCAAAGAGACGTGAACTGTATCAGGGTGACTGTGGAGTATGTTGTGTCAGTGTTTGCAACAGCTCTGTCAAACTGACAAATTACGTGGGGTGGGGTGGGGTTGGTTGCAATGGAAGAATTCCATGAGGTGAAGAATAATTGTGTAAATGGTGGAGTGAGAGGATAGGGTGGGGATCTGAGTGATTCCCAGGCCGCACAACCCCGAACCTTTTTGAATGTGATCAAGTTACCCTGCTATTACCTGTGCCACCACCTCTCCACTTGTGATCAAGGGAAGAGTTGGGAGGTCATAGGCAAAACGCCAGTTATCTTGGTCAATATTATATGGTCACATTTAAAATTAGTGGTAGCGTGACCTGGGCATCACCCCCCCCCCCCCCCCCCCCCCCCCCCCCCCCCCAATGACCGAATTCCAGCTGTATTGGTATGTGCTAATGCCCTCCCAAGTCCAATATGCTTCCTACGCCCCTGGAAGCAGGGACCGACCTGGGCATGCGCCAGTGCGTATTTGGTTCTGAAACATCAGGACCTAGCTCTTAAATCTCAGAAATAGGCTTCTCAGTTGGCGCGTAACTTCTCAGATCATATTTTGATATTCTTTCGATGGATAATCGAGAGAGACACTCTTACATGTATTATATGATTATCATTTATCATTGTTGTAGAGTGCTTAAGTTAATACTTCAAGTCTTAATTACCAAGCATTAATCTTCACTGTGGTTTCTGATCAAGTCTTGGCTGCCTAAATAGGCAGCCAAGACTTGATCAGAAACCGCAGTGAAGATTAATGTTTGCTATAGTGTTCTAAATGAAAATGATGAGAGCTATTACATACTTGCAGTGTGTGTTACAAACAGCAGTGTGACTCCGTAAATTGAAATCTGGCGCATGAATTGAAAAAATAGGCTCGAGGGTAGAGCGTATTTTAAATAGTCCTGATCAGTCCCTGTGGAAGGCATGTCAAGTTGATCAGAGGCCCAAATTCTCTTTTACACACACCATGTCTATGCATGGGTAAACCATATTCATCCTTCCTAGCACAGCCCATGCAAATGTTCCCACTGCCAAGTTGGACCAGCAGGTCGTAGAAGCCTATTCGACTTGGAAGAGTCTTTTATTGATTAACAGTATGCCTATATTGGTCGAAATTCCTGCAGAATGCCTTGTGGCATTCTCCAGGAATTTGTAGCAATATTACAATATTAGATATATTTTTTCATAGCTAAAGTGTGAACGGTATTTGTAAATGTTTATTCACTTGTTACTTATTATTTCAACTAGATAATCATGGATGAAAGTTGAGGATGCACCTGCCCCCCCCCCCCCCCCCCATGGGTCACCGGGGCTCATCGACACAAAATATTCAGAATAAGCAAGCAGATGTGTCTCCTGTTGCACCAGAAACGAAATATTTAATGTGATAATCCGTTCCCAGTGGTTAGTACTGGTTACACGAAAATTTAGTCCTTGGAGCGTCAGTAACGCTCATTGTTGTCGCCTAATTTCGTTTTGAAACACTCCCAAGTTGAAATCCATGTTATCCAATGCACGGAAGAGAAAACTGGCCAACGATTTCACTCAGTATGTGAAAGAACATAACCGTGTTTCAAACTATGGCATTTAAAACAAAAAATTCCAGCAATTAAGTTCAATTTACGAAAAGATTTGTGGTGATTCGATTATCAAAAATTGATTCGAAAATGGTAAAATGGGTAGGTCCAACGATTTATTTATTTATTGGTGTTTAAGGTCACATATTTATGCACAATGGCTAATCATGACCGTGACAGTTTTACGGGTGGAGGAAGCCGGAGTACCTGGAGAGAACCACCGAGCAACAACGAGAGGTCCAACGATTTCCTTATCCATAAAATATAACATTCAGAATAATTTCCATTTTCTATCACATGATTTGGGATACTTTTCTGAATTGAAACAGCACAGAAAAGTTATTGGTGGAGAACATTTTCAAAACGAAACGGGATATGGTCTGAAATTGGTTCGATATCGGTAAAATGACTGTATTTGTGAGGGTACAAGCGAAATTTGCTGCCAATACCAAACACACGGGATATTTGTACAAAACGCTGAATGCATAGACTAGTACGATAACACGCCTGACGGTGGTCTGAACTAAACAGAAAGAAGTACAGTCTACTTTTGGGACATATTTTGGTAATTAGACGGTTTCAGTCACTGAGGAATTCATCTCACCGATGGATGATGTGTGCGGCCGTGTGCGCCGGAATTTTACTATTTTAGTCGCATCAGGTACGTTTTATAACTGTAAGAGTTTAGAGGAGTACATGCGACACTACTGTTAAATCACAACTGTTGTGATGACTGCTGGGGGTATATTCTTGGGATAAACCAGCTGAAATGGGGTCTAGGAAGATTCGGCCCCGGGAAGATTCGGCCCCTGGTTAGTGGGAAGATTCGGCCCCAGTTGGGGCCGAATCTTCCCGGGGCCGAATCTTCCCACCAAAAACTAATTTCGGGAAAACATTTTCTCATTTAGTTGAAAAAATAGGAACCTACCATTTTTGTCCCGGGATGAAATGAATGATAGTCCGTCACCACCAAAATTAAAAGTTCAACTGACTTGAAAACTCGATCAGTTTGTTTGTTTAGCACTGGGAGTGGCTAACTGACAAGCTGATACATGCCGCTTGTGTGGTGTTCCTGTGTTTTGATAGGGATGCGCTTGTCTGATCTCTAATCATCCTTTGGTTGTTTGTCGCCATTAGTAAGCTGTTAATGATGATTAATCATCTTTCACACTCTTTGATGGTAACATCGCCAAACATCTTCAAAGAATATTCTTGGATAAACATTTTGTAGCATGTCCTATAAAACGATTATCCAGCCAGATCCCTGTCATCATTTTCAACGATGTATCCTTGTATTGAGTGTGGTTTAGAGGTGAGACCAAGGCAACACGCCGTGGAATGCGATTCTTGCGAACGATGGCAACACAGAAAATGTAACACGGGCATATCAAACAAAGATTATCTGGATGCAAACAGAGGTATAATTCAGTTGACATTTACATGCCAGCCATGTCAACGCCAAGTTGAACCAGAAGATAATAGGTAATTATTATATATATAATAATTATAATTAATAATACTGTGCTTGAATTTACTGTAACACAGAGTTAAAAAAAATTATTTTAATCGTGTTATAATTTTGTATTCATATTTAGTTACTGAAAACGTATGTATTGCTATTTCTCTCTTTCATTCCATAGCCTAGATGAAAACCACATCCATTATTTTAATCATGTTAAGGGAAAACTTAATTATGACCCTTTTTTTTCAAAATATTCAGTACTTTCTAATTTTAACATTATTAGATTTAATAGATTATTATTATTATTAGATTATTATTATTAACTGTAAACGAATAAATTGATTAATGAATGAATGAAAATATTTTCATTTTCAGATAAACAAAAATGGTCGTATACGGTGGAGATGCAGCATAAGATCTAAGTACAACCCTTGTCAGGCAGCAGTTGCACAAGTTGGAGACAACTTTAGACCTAATCATGTCAACCATAACCATCCCGCGGACCCTTCATTGAAAGTGAAGAAAACCATTTATTCCAAGGTAACTATTTTTTTCAAAATATCAATGGCTTCTGTAAATCTAGTAATGGACAAACAAGCAATATAGTTACGTTTCGTTAAATGTTAAATGTGCCCTTCTCTTATTTCTTCTTTCACTCATGCAAACTTTGTATTTACTACTAATACCTCTGTCAAGAGATACCTACAACAATTTTTAGCGCTACCATTCCTACCAGGTACACACATTCGGCCAACATTTAACAACCTAAAAGATAAGGCAAATACAGATGAGCTTAAACAATTTACGACGTACATAGAAAACCAGTGGATTAATAATGAATGTTTCGATATCAACAGTTGGTGCATTTTTGACCACACGGTCAGAACAAATAACCATATTGAAGGTAAATATAGTCATTTTAATTTATTAATAATTACATCTATATAAATTTATTTCAATTAATTAATTATAATTATTATACATTATAATCTAATATATATTTTGGTTATGTTTGTCTGTTTGTGTGTTTGGTATACAAATCTACATTTCTCAACCGATCAGGACGAAACTTGGCATGGATATGTATTTTCACACAAGGGAGGTCATCGTCATATTTTTGGGGGTGGGGGTGCGGATGGGCACCAAAAGTGATGACCGATATACGTCTTCAAAGGGGTCTATTAGGGGTAATTTTTTATCACGAATCTAATGGCGACGTTTTAAGTCCCCGGGGGTGGGGTGGGGCCGAGTGACTGCGAATGAAGTCGGGGACCCCTACTAGTAATAGATAAATTGTAATATATATATATATATAAACCTTTCTTTTCCATCTCGTTTTAGCCTGGCATAGAAGATTAAACTCAAAGGGAACCCGCCTCAGCTTTTACAAATTGGCAGTTGTATTACAACATGAAGCGGAGTGGGTCAGAATAAATGTTCAGGCAGGAGATTTGGAGACAGAGATTAGGAAAAAATATACGAAAATCGACACGGAGATAACAGATCTATGGACTAAATATAGAGACGGAAGCATAAGAACAACAGACTTTCTTAAAGAGATAAACAAAGTTTATCAACTAGGTAAGAGCAAGCGTTGAAACAATCTCGATGTAAATAGTCACAGTTTGAATTATTCATATATCTCGATGTATATGGTCTCAAATTATTTCAGGTTTTAAATGACATCTCGGTGTAAAATATGTGATCTCAAATAAAGGTTAATACCCAAGAGTCAACGATATTTCATATGATATCTAGATGTAAAATTTTGTGAAATAGAATGCATAGTATGTTTTTGTATATAATTGTATATATATGTATATAATTGTTTTATGTTAAATTGAAAAAAATATATTAAAACAACAAATGAAACTTCACATAATAAAGTTTTATACTCAATCCTAACCAATCGTCGTTATTTGTCGCTCCTCCCCAAAAATTGCGTTGGGGCCGAATCTTCCCGGGGCCGAATCTTCCCACTAACCAGGGGCCGAATCTTCCCGGGGCCGAATCTTCTCGGGGCCGAATCTTCCCGATCCCGCTGAAATGCTTTCACTTTTAAATGTCGCGCAAATTATCACGAGATTTCTCCGAAATGTCAACACCGTGCAGATCGGAAAACTCCGTTATCTGATTCAGTATTCGTTACACCTCGGCCTATTTCGATCCCCCGTGAAATTTCGGTTGTGTTCAACGCGTTCCCAAACTATTTTGTTTTTCATTTTTGTGATTCGAGGTTCGACGAAATAAGCTAGCGACGATGTAATTTTCTGTATTGTATGATTTCTTGATATTCTTTCAGATTTTCGGACAACTTTAGACACATGTGAGTTTTTTGGGGGGGGAGGGGGTCTGGAGGTGGCAGGCGGGAAGGGGGGTTAAATTATTTAAACTGCAACAAAAATAAAATAGATAGATATTAACAGAGAGAAAAGAAAGAGAGTGAGACAGAAAAAAAAATTTCGAAAAGAAACATGCAGAAAATTGAGTTTGTGAGCATCAGAAGTGGACCAGGGATGGATTTTGTCTCACTTCCCGGACCCGGAAATGACGTCAAATCGCGGTGCATTACGTGTGCTGTGTCACGTTAGTGTTGAAAAGTCAGAATTTTTACACTAACTGCATTATATATATATGAGTGAACACAGGGTTTTAGTTGTATTTTATGCTAATTAGTATTTGCAAGGTTTTACTGACAGTTAATTTCACTGCACTGAAAGCGCTGCGTCTGAATGTATGACTGGTACAGAAGTTTCGAACGCGACTGTACGCGAAACAGGACTGTATTGATGATCAACAATCCTGGTCTAATTGATAACGTCATCTGTCCAGCAGTCCGAGTTTGTTAATCTGGGTAATTAATTAAGGAAACATAATCTCCTGCGAAATCCTTTGTTCCCATTTTCAGCTTTGTTGTTGACAGATCAAGTCGCAAAATTCTCGCTGTTCAATGTCTACAGATCTGATCGCTAATTATATTTTGACTCTATAGGTTAGATAGAATATTCTTCATTAATATATTTTAATAATTATCCGTGATCAGCCCTAAAATAATATAAATTAGAGTTCTAACATAGCTGGATTAACTTGGTTTGATCTGTCACTCAAAATGGCTATTCACTGCTTGATATTGTTAAGGAGCTCCGCTCGCTCGTGTTAAGATGAATGTCAGACACTCCCCCCCCTAACAATTCCCCTCCCCCCGTCACTTCCCCCCAAATCGGTCATTTCCCCCAGACATCCCCCCAAAGTAGTCATTTCCCCCCAAAAGTTTTTTTTTTAGTCCTCCCTATTTTTTAACATTTTTTTTTCTGTGTTCTGTAATTTTAGTTGAAAAATCAAAATAGTCCTGATTTTTAGCTGGCCGAAAATTCTCACCTAAACCACATCATATATACACCACCCCCCCCCCCCCCCCCAGATTCCCTAGCCTCTCCCCAATTCGCCACTAAAAATGCCAAAACAAAAAAAGGATTTGTTTGCTTGTTCATCCAGTTGGAACTTGGAATTTTAAACAGTCATTTAATTTGGGACTTATGGAGTCCCAAACTAAATGGCTGTTTAAAATTCCAACTAGATGAACAAACAAACAAATCTAATTTTTTGGTTTTTACCCCCTCCAACTTTTTTTAACATTTTTTTTCAGTAATAGTTAGCTGACAGTATATGTTTTCAGAGCAATGGATGAACTGCAACAGTTTTTTCAAACATCAAAGGATTATGTTGACTAGTTTCATGACAGTTTTCGAATACGTCCAAACCGGTCTCCAGCCAAACCGGCCTCCGATATTTTTGCCCAAACCGGCCTCCACTTAACCCAAATCGGCCTCCACATTTTTACCCAAACCGGCCTCCAATACAGTGAAATTGATGGTTTAGTGCTTTTACAGCAATAAGTCTACTAATGATGTGCATTCTCTCATTCCCACTAGGAGCTTTTCATGACCTCTTTTCATTCCTTCTTGAAAAAACAGGTCAGCAATGTTTGGCTGCAGCATGTAGATTCTAGATTTTTCAACTAAAATTACAGTACTCTGAAAAAAAATGTTAAAAAAGGGGAGGGCTGAAAAAAAAGTTGGAGGGGGTAAAAACCAAAAAAATGGATTTGTTTGTTCATTTAGTTGGAATTTTAAACAGCCATTTAATTTGGGACTGATGGAGTCCCAAATTAAATGGCTGTTTAAAATTCCAACTTGATGAACAAACAAACAAATTCAAGGAGTGTTTTGGGAATGCAACAGTCTGTATACATCTATATGGTATCTGTGTGCTATGTGCTATCTATGTAGTTCTATGAATCGTAATTTTTCGAACCCCACCTCTACTGAGTATTATTTTTTTGTGAGTGTGTTACATTTTATGATGTTTATTTCATATGTTGAGCATGTTTTGAAGAGAATAAAAGACTGGAAATTGTATTTTTTTTCTATGGAGGGGGGGGGGATGACTATTTTTTTTGGGGGGGGGGGGTGGTGTCTGGGGGAAATGACCAATTTTGGGGGAAATTGTTAGGGGGGGGGGGGGTGGGGAGTGTCTTGCACCCGTTAAGGTCGATGTATTTTAAAGAGGCATTTTCACTTTGCTTCTATATATTTTGATTTAAGGAGGCACATTCATTTTTTATATTGTATGTGCATTAGATATTGAATTTAAGGAGACCAGTTTCCAACATAGATACAGTTGAGATAACTGATAAATATTTCTGAGTACAGTAATGACAGAAAGTTATTTATTTATTAAGGCTTAACAAGACTTTAACAGCCAAGGGCATATCGTGTCGGTGACAGTTTTACAGGTGGAGGAAGTCGCCGTACCTGGAGAGAACCACCGAGCAATGACGAGCAGCTGCCAGCTCCCCAACGTCGTAACTCTGCAGGGTTAGATTGATTGAAGGCATGCGCACCATCGACATGCAGTACGCCTTAGTACACGGCGTCATCATGCCCACAATGACAGAAAGTAAATGTGATTTATTATACAGAGCTGTTGTATAATCTGAGTGATTCATTTTATTATCCAACTTGATTTAGTTTTATTGCTTACAACAATATGATCATGTTTTAATTTGTGTTGTAGATAATTTGGAAGGTGTCGCAGAGTTGGTGCTGGAGATAGAGAAACCTCTGTCCACTCGACAGGGGTATACTTGTTAAACACATGAAAAGGGGAACGGTAATAAATTGTTGACTGGATCACCGAGTTGTAATTACTGAATCCACAAAAATTAACCCAGTTACATTAGTACGCATGCGCAGCGCGTGCTTTTATGGTGATACATGTACGTGTTTCCATTGAGACTCAAAAACCTCTAATATAGGGGGCGGATGTTTGGAGTCCACTTTGGTTGAATTGGGTTATAACTAATTACCACAGACAACCCAATAACTACCGAAATTCACCCAAATAGGCCCATTTTTTTTACTGAAATGGACTCTGGAATTCGCCCTCTCTGGTGGCATTGGACCCGTTCTATATTCTATTCCCCCCATTTCTGGACATGTTCCACCTACTGTTCCCCAGATGTGTACCAGTACTAGGGCTCTCGCATTTATTAATTTTCCTAACCGATTAATCGGCTGAGATAATCGACTATAATCAAGTAATCATACCCCGTGAACACCTTAAAAGTACTAAGAAAACAAACATACCTCCGAGTAAAAACAAATATCATGAATGGTCCATGGGGACTGGATTTGGGAAAGCATAAATGTTGAAATTACTCCATTTATCGTTGCTCCACGTTTCTTACTGTTTGCTGCCTGTTACTTAGTTCCCTCACAGCGGGCCAAACAAAGATCGAACGTATCCAGAGTGATGGCACGCAGGTAGCAGAACTTGTGAAATCTCAAGTCTATATGCGCTATGGGACGAACTGACAGGAGGAAAGTTTACAAAATGACCTGTAACCTTTTCCACAGCTTCTACAAAGGTGGCTTGTCATCTGATTCAACTACAAACAAGAAAACGGTTTGTGCGTGCACAAGCACGCGAGAAAAAGCCCATGGCACACTCCTATTTTGAGCATATATCATGCAATCTATTCATATCAGAACATATACAAGAAATATTCTGTGAACGAAACTTCAATCTCTCTCACTAAAAGAAGATGAATACCCAACCGACCTCAAAGCATCGACTGGTGGTTCACAAAAAAGTATTTTAAAATAATTTCAAGTTTATTGGACAGGGCTCCAAACTATGGCGGGTTAATATCTTCATTCGAAAACACCTGAAAGCCCCCCCCCCACACACACACACACTCCCGCCCACTCCCCCTCCCGCTCACCCCCTCCCTCATCACAAAAAGATCAACTTTTACTTTTTGGATGAATCGCCCCAGTGCGAAACTCGACTTGGGAACAAAACGCCTGTGTCGAAGCTGTTTTGAAAGGAAATGCCCCTGCACCATCTCCAAGTATTGTCAGTGGTGATTCTCGAAAATTATTTTTCAATAATTGCAAGCTTATTGGACAAGGGTTGTCTACAGTTCGAGGTTAAGCTCTCCATGTGACAAAAAAACTTGGAAAATAACCTCTTACCCCTCTACACAAAAAAACAATGGAGTATGCTTGAATGTGGGCTACAGACATATCACGAATTTGGGGAAATATTCATGCAGACATCTCATCTAATGTAATCGAGGGTGGATGTATCATAACAAAAATGGTTTTAAAAAGTACTTTTAATGCGTAATTTGAAACTTTGGGTCATCGAACTGGGGACAACGGAGATGTCATCAAGCAGTTCGTTTCCAGGTGATGGGAGGTCAAGAGTGGAGAGACGTGAGAATATGGAGTCAGTTGGGATCACAGTGGTAACCAAAGCCTTCACACATGAGAACCTCGACAAATCAGCAACCGGCCAAAATGTTATTATTGTGTAATTGGGTATTCTAATTCATGCATGCAAAAGTCTACTTCACTCCTGAGGTAAATTTTTGGAGGTGATTGGAAATTTTAACACGAGATTCTCTATTTTCTAATTCACTCTGAAATTCGTGCTCCTCACCAACATTTTACACAAAGGAACACGTTCGAAAAATCATGATGTTCTCGCACTTGCCGTGGAGAATCCCACATTAATTGAAAATGTCAGATAAAAAACATAGAATCAATGGGACTTTCAGTCCAGGGGAGCATCCCCAGTGGACTGCGAGCATGCTGTTTACTATAGTATTTCAAACAGGCATTTTCCAACTCACACGAAAATGCACCTTTCTGAATGCTCGTTTTTGAAGTAGACAATGCCTCTGGGACTGCCACATTAAATCACAACCTCATTTGAACCCAGGTATGTTTCTCTGCATCCGCATGCTCCAATATTTTGTGGCCTGCATGTTTTCTTTCCCAATCGTTGTTTTTGCGAATCATGCACTTTTTTCCTTTTCCAGTTTTGAACTTTCAAGATGTTTTTTCTTTCTTTGACGCCGGAAGAGATTCTGCACATTCAAATCAAAGTGAGTTAGAGAAATTAATTTTTTTGCGAACTCGTTTTTTTCAAGTTGGACATTTTTTTCACGTATTTTTAATGTTAAATTCTTCTAAAATGTTTTACTTATTTTTTTGGAAAGAAAAGCCCCCCCCCCACCCCCAATTCTATTTTATGTATTTTTTTAGTCTTTTTTTGCCTCTGCATTTTGTTGGGTTTTTTTTTAAAATCATGGTTAATTTTTTTTCGAATTTGAGAATTTTTAGTGAGATATTTTTTTCCCCACATTTTCATCTTTTTCCCTTTCTTACAAAGAGATAGTTTTTTTTCCTGTTCTCATGGAGATATTGAAGTTAAAAGCAGAAAAATTAATCTTAAAAATAAGAAAAAACCTGAGAGAAAAATACTTATTGATAAAACCCCTCACAAAAATTTAAAAAATCATTCCATACAAAAAACACAAAAATAAAAAAAAATTGAATTATATTTAAAAACCAAAAAATCTCATGTTGTTTCATACATACATAAAAAAAAAATTCTCACTAAAAAAATTAATGGGGAAAATGGCCTATGGGCAAGCTTCCAGAATACGACAATTAAAAAATTGCACTGAAAATCTTAATTTCGAGAAATGAAACAACTTTCCGATTTGAATGAAGTGATAAATTCTGAGACAGTGAAGAAAACAGTTCACAACTTGAGATTCGGAGCTCACAAATTGGGTTTGAGGTGTGTGAAAAGGCTGAGTAAAGAAGCATTGATCGAATCCATGAACCTCAAAGAAGGTGGTTCGAATGCTACAAAATTAAACAACAACAACAAGCTCAAAAAAAATAAATCCAGAAAAAATCTGAAGTAAACAAGAAAGGAAAGTAACTGCAGAAAAAATACTGTTTCGAAAAAATGCACAAAAATCCCTGAAGAAGTAAACTGTAAGAGGGATGCTTCCCCGCTACTGCTGCAGAGAATACTAGTTAAAAAAACAGAAAAAAACAAGTGAAGAAGTGAAATGAAAAGGGAAAAGAGGAAAGCTAATCCAACTGCTGCTGCGGATTTTCAAAAAACACTCCATGACCATGAATGAAAACTCTGCAAAAAAAAAAAGAAAAATCTATGCCCGTGAAAAATACTGTTTAGATAAAACCGCAGAAGAAACCTGAAGTAAACAGAAAGAGGAATGCTCCTGAGACTGCTGCTGTGATTAAGAAAAACTGATGATGATGGATGATGATGGATGATGGATGATGATGCACCGAGGTTGGTGCTTCAGCTGTGAATTCACAAGAAAGAAAAAAACCTGTGTAAAATCGACGATGAAGAAGATCCAGAATTAATGATATCAAATCACTTCCGGTCAGCAACAGGTAATGTCAGAAAAAAAAGATTAGTGGAAATGTTAATTCACAAATTCAAAACCCGAGGATTGAAGTGAAGAAAGGATATTTTCAAATCGTTCAGCTTTCTCAGTTGTGAGATGTATGGTCCAGAATTGTTCATGGATGACATGAAATCGTACCTGATGAAATTGTTTCATGAAAACGTGGGTTGTGGTATCAAATTAAACATTATACTGAAATGTGGCATGTCTGATGTAGAGACGATCATCAAGACTTTGGATGAGGAAAATATTTTTGTGAAAATGAAAAATAAGATATTGCAGTCCATGGCAACATTTCAGCATCAGGGTAACAATTGGACATTCTGACAAGTAGTGAATTTAGAAATTCACATGGACAAATTCACTCCCTTACTGATGTCTTCTCACATGAAATTATCTGACTTTTTAGAGTACAAACACACAATAGAGAATGTTCAAAATCTCGAAGATGATCATTGCTTCAAATGGGCAGTTATTTCTGCATTATATCACGTGAAAGAAAACACTCACAGTGTTCAGAAATACCGAGAAGTTTGAAAAGTTTAGACTGGTTTGGAATCAAGTTTCAAATTGAGTTATTAGGTATCAATTGTTTTGGAAGATGGAATCTGACTGTGGAAATAAACGTACTTGCATAGGATGACAAGAACGAAGTGTACCCACTTAGAATCAGTACAAACAGAAATGACTGCAACAGTAAAGTGAATTTGATAATGATTTCAGAAGACGAAAATCAGTATTATTGCAGGATTAAAAATCTGGGTCGTTTGTTGTTGAGTCTCACAAGTAGACACAACAGATAGAGATTTTTGAGCTTCAACTGTGTGAATCCACTCCACTGCAAACATTAGTTGGAGAGACACAAGGAATATTGTCTCCATAATCAATCTGTGAAACTAGACATTCCAAAAATGGTACTCCATTAAATTTCAAGTATCAAAGCAGACAGGTGAGATTGCCTTTGGTGGATTTCCAATCATTCACAGAAAAAATGAGTTCCTGTCCGCTGAACCCCCCAGTGACAGTTATGTCGAGAAATATAAAGAACACGTCCATTCAGGATATTGTTTTTACATAAAGTGTTCTTTCAACAATGATCACTCCTTGAGTCCTATCAATATACCAAGTGATCAAAAGAGAAAGATGTGACTCAAATATTAGTGGACAAATTGGAATCTCAAATCAAAAAGCTGAATGAGTGATTCAAATAACCTAAAGAGATGAAGCCATTGATGAACAAACAAAATATAGACTACAGAAATGTGGTGGAATGTCACATTTGTTTAGGATCATTCGATCATATGTCATCAGCATCCAGGTACGAACAGTCAGGGATCATGATCATTACACCAGTGTTTATGAGGGTCCCACTCACAGTAAATGTAATTTAAATTTTCGAGATGCAAACTTTTGCCCATCTCTTTTCATAAATAAAAAAAAGACTGAAGTAAAATTAAAAAAAAAATTATTAGAAGATTTAAAAAAAATGATTGCACACATATATATATATATACAAAGCAAAAATAAAAATAAATAAATTAATTAAATAATATTAACGAATTTAAAAAATGAAACAAATGAATGAAATAATAAAACAAATAGAAGAAAGGCATCAAAAGCTTCTCTGAGATATGTTTTATAAACTGTTGTTGAAGAAAATATTCCTAAAGGTTTGAGCGAAAAATGTCTGGTTTGCATATTGCAATATGGTAATCCAATCAAACACATCTGTCCACAGAACAAGAAGATGCCATCGTCATGTGTTTTATGCTGGAATTTGAAATGTTGGTGAAGATGAGGTAATAGATAAATGGAAGACTATGATTGAGTGTCGAGGGCAACCAGGTCCTTTAGCTTTCGAAATTAAGGAGTTTCAGAAACTGTTGAGAAATTCATGACCTATGATCGAGGAAATGTTTTGTATTTATTAATGGACAGAGAATATCACACTCAGATCTTGTGAAGGAAATATAAATAATTTATATTACATTTAGAAAGTGATAAATGGCTCAGTTATATTTATGAATATATGAAAAAGAATTATCAAAAAGAAATCTTCTCTATTGTGCTACATCTCCATCCCACCCCCTTCTTCGCCTACCACTCTTGAATGTAATCCAAAAACAAATGCTGCAGTACATATATATTGTAATATGGAGTGTGTAGACGATATGAGATATTGAAACAGTTGCGAGCAGTTAGTGGTTGACAGACCTTTATTATTTCAAAAAAGAATAGAGAACTCCAGTAGAGTATAAGAAACTTTCCAATATTAATACAAAATGCAAAGTTGAAGTTTGTTCGATTTCTTCTTCCTCACCGAGAGAAAAAAGAGGTAAAAATAGTCAGGAAAAAAATAAAAAAATATTACTAAGATAAAAAAAATATTTACTGTTAAGAGAAAAAAAATTAACTTGAAGGAAAAAGAAAGAAAGAAAACAATGTATTTATATATAGGAAAAGAAATTAAACAAAAATTTATTAAATTCAAAAAACAACAAAATTACTTACAGAAACTTACCAAAAAAAGAAAGTAAAAAATTTGAAAATATAGGAAAGAAAAAAAACTAAATTAAAAAAAACCCAACATTTTAAATTTTATAAAAAAAAGAAAAGAGAGGAAAAATCATGCCAGTAGCTACAAGAAAAAACAATTTAAAATTGCACAGAGCCACACCATACAAGAAATTCAAGAGTAAAGTTTTTCACTTGGAAAGTTTTAATCTCAAATTGAAACACATCGAGGTGAAATGGTTGGATGATAAATATGAGGACAATAAAAGCATGTCACTGACATGAGGAACAAGTTAAATGTTTAATGATGTGATAGACAAATTGTGACAATCTTGAAGAAAAAAAGAGACAAATTTTGATGATGGTGACTTGACATTAGTCTACGTTAAATTCATATTTTGCAAAAAGCAATAAAGATCTTGTAGATCAATTCAGAGAAGAAGTGCTCAAAAATGTAGAATATATAACAAAAGTGGGCGAAGTCATTAAGAAAATGAAAATAAATGATATGATTTGATAAAAAAAATTAAAAAATAAAATAAAAATAAAATGTATTTCTTTTTTTTTTTTTTTAAATATTTCTCACTTTTTTTCTTGTTTTGAAGGTGAAGACTTTTTTCTAGTTAAAGACTTTTATTTGTTTTTTATAAGAAAAAGAAACTTAAAAAAAATAATCTTGTTACAAAAATATTTAAAAAAATAATATTCATAAAAAACAATATGGTATATTTCTGAGATTACAAATTACCCAAATTATAAAAAAGTTCTCAAGATTCTGAAAGCTTCAAGTCTGAAGAATAAACCCACAATGATCAAAGTCATAAGTGATGTGACCATATAGAAAACAGCCGTCGAATTAAAAAAAATGCATGAAATGGGTTATAAAAGTTTTTTTCTAAATTTAACAGGGACGCAATCAAAGATCTTGTGCTCGATGGAGGAAGAATTGGAGAGAAAACTAATGTGATGAGAAATAAAATTGAGAATAAAAGTTGTCATGAGTAGGAGGGAACAAAACATCATTTAAGATGGAAGATGAAGAAAAAAACAACACAGAAAAACAATTCATACAAGAAAAAGAAGGAAAAAAATGTTTTGATACTAGTAGTATTAACAGAAAATGAAAAGTCAAAGACACTTCTGTTTTGCTGAGAGAAGAAATTAAAGAAATGCGTTGCAAAGTAATGGATATCGTAGATATAGTCATGACTAAAATCTAAAAAAAATTGACCAAAACGATGGAAGACCACAAGGATATAAAGAATATGATATGAAAGAAATTCCAATCCACTTTCATTCCCATAGAATGAGCTGAATCCATGAATTTGGCATGAAAGGATTTTTAAAATTCTGCAACATCCTGGATTTCAATTTATGACAATTTTATGAAAGAGGCAAAATCTCAAGCGATGGATTTATTACACCAGAATCTGGGCAGAGAATCAAAGTACAGATGACATCAATGTGGCAACAGGTAACATCATGAAAACAAAAATGCAATTTAGAATCTCTAGATGAATATAAACACGAGGGCAACAATTAGACATTTGGAGAAGTTTTGAATTTACAGATTCGCACTGACCAGTTTGATATGCTGCACTGTCATTACCATATTTTTTATTTTAGAACAAGTCATAATTAATGTGATAAATAAAGAAGACAGTCAGTATTTCAAATGGGCAGTCACGTCCATCTTGCATCATGTAGAAGGAGCAAACAATCATCTGCAGTGAGTATCAAAATATAAGGAGACTTGTGATAAAGATTTATATTGGTCAGGAATAACTTCTCCCATGCAATAATGGGACATCAATCATTTTGAAAATTGGAATCCCACCAGGGCTATAAATGTCTTGAGGCACGATGATTTGACTCAAAAGAGAAATCCACTGAGAGTGAGGTCGCACAAGAATCAAGAGAAAAAAAATCAATCTCATGTTGATTTCAGAGGCCAGCAATCAACATTATTGTTGGATTAATAACTTAAGGTGATTATTATAAATTTGGACTAATAGTCATCATGGAGAATGTTTTTTTTTTGTTTCAACTCTATGAAATCATTCAGCTGCAGAAGAACGATGTGCAATATTGCAATCTAAATCAATGCATTGCTGTTAAAATGCCTAACCCTGATACTTTTGTACAATTTATACATCACAATAGAAGATTAAGATTACTGGAACCTTTCACAATGTATGATGATGGGAAAGTAAGAGATCATGATCACTACGGCAAATTATGAATAGTAGTAGTTGCAACCTAAAGTATCAAGATGCCACATTCTTCCCATTGGTATGACAATCATCTGATCATGAAGAATCTCAGCATTAGCAAGGAGGATATCCAATGTGTCACGAACAACAAAGAAAAATACATTTCTTTCACAAAATGGATGGTCAGTGATGAGATAAAAAATAGATAGACAGATGGAGGAAAAAAGGAAGTATTACCGGTAATCAAGCAAGAAATATGTTTCATAGACTGTTTTAAATTCATGTCCGCCAGTGTCAAAAGCCAAGAAGGCAATTTAGAGAAGGATTAATTTAAAATCCTGACTGAACAGTTCAGAAATGAGAAGCAGTTTGATGGTGTGTTGAGGAAAGGAGTCTATCCATACAATTACATGGACAGTTTTGAAAGATTTGACAGGACCTCATTACGATATGGAGAAGATGTTATTTGATCCAACATTATTCTCCTATTTCCGATGCCAGTTAGGAGCATGGTCGAAAAATGTGGATGTTACATAAAATGAAACCTATGAGAGATTATCACAATTTATATCTGAAAACTGATATGTCTCTCTTAGCCGACGTGCACAAACATTTTAGAAAGGTCTTCTGTTCTATACATTATGATCTAGATCTGGCTTGGTATTATATGGCTCCTGGACTAGCTTGGGATGCTCTGTTGAAACTGATCAAACTCCATTGGAATTATTATCTGAATTGAATATGTTGCTCATGTTCAAAAAAGGTGTCAGAGGTGGAATATCCACAATATCTCACAGACAGCCAAAAGAGAATAATCACTATATAGAAAATATTCAATTCAAACAAACCGAGTAAATACATAGAATATTTGCATGCTAATAATTCACATGGTTGACTATGATTCATCCATTACTGACTGGAAATTTGAAATCAGTCAAGAATTGGGAAGAGATGGAAAAGTGGAGACACAATCCATGTGTTTTAGAAGCACATTAAGATTACCCAGAAGAATTGCACGATGAGCACAATGATTATCTGCTGGGACTTGAATGGTTAGAAGTGAACAGAGTGGATGAACTTATTTTATTACTTTCCAAAGTGTGATATACTGGGATTTCTGGGTTTGATTATAAACGATAACTTCACAAGTGAATTATGCAATCAACAATTGTGTCATGTATCCGTGCATGCAAATGAAGACGCTTTGTCATGGGTGTAATGGGACTTTATTGGGTTTTTTTTCCTTTTTTAACCCTTTACCTAACATGAAAAGCAGACGACACTTGCCAAAACAATTCTTGAATAACTATTATATTCATTTTTTGTCTCAAAAACATAGGTTATGACCCCTCATTGGAACGATCTCGACAAGCTCGTTCCAATGAGGGGTCATAACCTATGTTTCAGAGACAAAAAATTTAATAATGGACCCAAACTCTGGATAAATTTCCTTTATACTCCTTCCCGAAACTATGGAATGCTCTGGACGACACAACTCGAAATATTAGTGACAGAAGCATGCTTAAGAACAAGTTAACTTCCACATTCATTTCCTCATATTCCAGTTTTGTCAGCTGCAACAATCCCTACTGCCCTGTCAAAGTCGTGGTCCGCATCTAAATCTGGAATCTCGTCTTGTGCAACCTGTCGCACTTCCTCCTTACAGTGGTGCTATGTAAAATACTATAATGGATACAATTAAGAACTTGCAAATAAAAGTCTAAACAAATAAATCATAACATTCGTCATCCTACGATGATGATGCAGCTAACGTAGACACCACGCCCAAACATCATGACCAACCTCCTTGTCGCAGTCTAAATGATACGAACTTCACAATGGGACTTGTTGCCGCCCTCATGTGTTATGATAAGTAGTGGAGGGAGTCTTATAGGCAGGTTGCTTATTGCCTACCTTGAATCACCGTCTTTATGCTGGCAAAAATGAAACACTAATACTCTAATCTCAGAAAAGTAATGATTTGATTGTCATTCTCCATCATGTGTCACATAATTGGATCTCAGTTCATTCTTTCAGTCACAGTCTGTTTGCAATCACCCATCTTCTTCCAGGGGCTGGCAGGTAGACAGCCAATCTGGCTATGCCACTTCCCACGGTATTCTTCTCCTTACATTTCTGCAATATGTTTATTTGTAACCATTTTACATGTATGTGTACCGCGAATAAAGATTCTGAATCTGAATCTGAAAAATAATGAAAATTAATTGGCGAGTTTTATGAATAGTGCTGGGCGATTTTGGCCATCAATGATTACATTAGGTAAAGGGTTAAATAATATAATTATCATTAATAATGAAAAGTAATAAACAAAGTAATCACTTAACTGGACTGGTTATGTGAAATAATTTATTCGAGGCGAGGGACTATATTGTAAAACATGGTATGGGCCAAAGGGAACAGTGTGTTAGATTCAGGTAAATTGGAATTGTCCTTCGGAAACGAAGGAAGTAGGCCTCTGCTTTCACTTCTATCAACATGACGAAGAAGGCAATCGTCAATATGCTGGTGAATGGTGTTGAAAACAAAATCTTTTACATCGAGGAGCAGGAGAATCAATGTGATAGTTTGATCATATTCACAACGCCTTTGAGAGTAGAACTGGGAGAAAGAATTAATTTCAGGACCATTTTCCCAAAGCTGCGACTTTTGTGTGGTCTCTGTTAATTGAATGCGACCCTTTGAATAGATAGATTTAGAAAAAAATATTTCATTGAATAAACAAAAAGAAAAAAGAAAACAAATGCTTTTACTTTGTTAAAATAATAAAATAAAAAATCTCGAGTTAATTTTTGTTTTCGTTTTGTTTTGTATTTTGTAAATAACAAATATATATTCTTATAATTTACTTCAATTTAAAAAAAAAAATTGTTTATTCAATAAAATATATTCTTTTTTACCTAATGACATATATTTTATTTCCATCTAATTCAAATGGCAACAGTATGTCAGAATTGACAGGAGTAAAAGGTTCCATTCATGTTTCTGTGAACCCTTTACCCAACGTAATGGCCAAAACCAGAAAGCGTTATTCACAAAAATCTCCAATTTAATTTTCATTATTTTTTTCATTTTTTGTCTTAAAAACATAGGTTATGATTCCTCTTTGGAACGTGCTCGTCGAACTCGTTCCAGTGAGAGGTCATAACCTATGTTTTTGACACAAAAATGGAAAAAATAGTTATTCAAGAATTTTGTTTGCAAGTGTCGTCTGATTTTCATGTTAGGTAAAGGGTTAAACTGCATCTTATTTTGAATGTTTAAAAAATGATATTCTTGAGTCTCTAGTAGTGTTTACTGACATCGTAGATACATAGAGGATAGAGCATATTCTATTTCGTGGTACTGATTTTCGGCTGATCGCGGTGGCTCAGTTGTAGACTTATGGACTTCTATGCTAGAGGTCCAGAGTTCGATCCCCGTCTGGGACGAACCATGTTGTGTCCTTGGGCAAGGCACTTTATCCTGTTTACTGCACGCCGATGGTGCGCATGTCTTCACCGCTGTTACTCTGCTTGAGCGGAGCTTGAACAGAGTTAGAATGTTGAGGAGCGGACAGTTGCTCGTCGGTGCACAGTTGTTCTTCCGGGTACTCTCACTTCCTCCACCTGTAAAACTGTCACGGCCACGATTTGCCATTGTGCATAAGTATGTGACCCTAAACACCAATAAATAAGTAAATACTGATGTTCGGGTTGCTTATCAATTTGTCCAGAGAATGATATTTATATCAGAAGTATGCATGGTCACCGTACACCCCACAAAAGTCATTCTTTTCGAAGGAGGCATTATAATCTATGTCAGGATATCTCGTCCAGGGCATGTTTCTCACTTCAAATGATCAAATAGGGGTGGATTTCTTTTTTTGCGAACTATCCCTGTCAGTGTTTGTTTCATCTTGGGAATGCTCACCATACACTGTCTCATTCTAAATCTTGCTGGTAATTAAGTTTCCGATTCGATGGTCTTGTCTAATTTGAATTTTCTCATGTTGGTTGGCTTTCATGTGTGCCACACACCAAGATATCTTACCCAGTTACAGTTTCATTTTTCCAGATTCCATATAGGCAGGTTTCATCATGGCGTCGTTGTTTCCCTTTTGCACTAGCATGAGGTTGTGTTTGAATCCGAACCTTGTCGTAATCTTTGGCGAATCTGAAAATGTGTTTCAAAGATATTGTAAAAGAATATAATCCTTTCAGATCCGAGGTTTTTTTTAAACAATAATTTTATTTCCATAAAATAGAAACTTGGTTTGACAAACAGGCATAGCCTATTTAAACGCCTCACCATACACATATATTCAATCACATTGAAAAAGAACAGGTGCATGTGCAACAGAAAAGTAAATACACAATATTTATAATAATTTTGTATTGTTTCAGGATTCAAATCAACCAATGGTATTACCTTTTCACGATATTAGAGGTTAAGTTTCCAAAGGAAGTCGGCCTTACAGTTACTAAGAATAGCAAACTACGATTTCAACGTGTTGATATGTGAAATACAGACACGGGGGTAGTAGTTTAACATCAAGTTTACGTATGGGTCACAACATTTGGTCATATCGGGCATTTTGATGTTGATGCACTATGCATATTCCAGAGTGATCAGACAGGAGTATTCTAGCGGGAAGAATTCTAACGGGGAGAACCGCCCGTAGATGTTGGGCGTAAAACGTTGATTACGCACAACCTCTACAAGTAATGTTTGCAATTATCACGTTTCCTTTGCCGCAAGAAAAATACCAAATAGCGGTGGTGTACCAAGTTTAACTCAAGTAAAGCGTCGTGTTGTGATTATGTACTGTTGAAAAGCAGAAAACGTTTCTTCATTCTGCAAGTCAGAGGATAGGAGATCTCCGTATAACAATGTATTGGTAGATACGTCTGGACTCCCCAAGTTGTGGAAGAGGACACTCCTTTGTGATGTATATAACGGACAGTCGCGAACAAAGTGTGTCGTACTTTCATACCCATAACCACACTGGCAATAAGGATTTTCTGAAATGAATCTGTCATATTTATGAGCATTTAAATCGCTACAGCTTAATCGTAATTTTGCATGAATAATTTGCCCTTCCCTGGTTCCTACAAGATATAATTTTGGAACGACTATATCTTCTTGTTTTAATTTTTTTTTGAACATTTGAACAGTCCTATGGCCCCTTACTTCAGGATCAAGCTCGTTCCATAGTCTAATGGTGGCAGGAACGAAGGGTTCAAACAGAGAATTGGTTCTGTAGAAGAAGTTATCAAGCTGTTCATTGTTTCTGAGGGAATACGACGATCGTTCTGCAACTGTACGAGGAATCAATCTGTTAAAATAACTTGGGGCAAGTCCATTTTTCATTTTGTAAAAACGTGTAAGTTTGTGTCGCCTACGACGTTCCTTTAAAGAGATAAACCCCGTTTCCCGATAGAGCAGTTCGTGGCGAGTTCCACGAGGAGCACCACAGATCATTCTAAGAGCGTCAAGTTGCGGATTCTCGAGGTTATTAGTTTTTTCAAGCGTACAGTTATCCCATATGACATCTGCATAATCAAACAGGGAAGAATGAAATGGGTGTACAATGTTATCATTGATGACCGTGAGAATCTATAATTCAAGCTACGAAAACAATTAATCATCGGGCTAATCTTATTAATGACTGATTTTATATGTAAATCCCATGTATCATTACTCTGGAAAGTAATACCGAGATGTTTATGCTGCATAGCCTCCTTAATTGGGTTATCAAGTAGATACAAGATTGATTTGGGATTTGGAGCAGTTTTACGAGTGATGCTGAGAGCTATCGTTTTTTCTGGACTAACATGTACTTGCCATATTTTTGCCCAACTACCAATCTTTATAAGATCATTATTCAGAACCTGTGACGCTAGAAAGTGGTCTTCCATAATTAAGGAAAGTGAAGTGTCATCTGCATACAGTCGAATATTTGATTGGATATTATTAACAATATCATTTATGAATATATTGAAGAGCAAAGGAACTAGGACTGATCCCTGTGGAACACCTGCAGGAACTTCTAATTTCTTTGATGTCCGTCCATTTATAACAACCGCCTGACTTCGTTCTCTTAGATAGTTCTCAAACTATGATAACAATTTTCCATTAATTCCTATAGCTTTCAATTTATATAGTAAGCCCGCATGCCATACTCTATCAAAAGCTTTACTGATATCACAGAAAACAAAACGTATTTCTTTATTCTGATCAAGTGCTAATCTAATACTGTGATCTAGGTCGATTAACTGATATGTTGTACAGTCCCCTGGTACAAAACCTGACTGCAAGTCTGTCAATAATCGGTTTTCCATAAGATATGAGAAAACATGGTTAAAAACGATTTTTTCGAAGACCTTACTAACATTACTTGTCAGGGAGACAGGGCGATAGTTTTCTTTATGATTGATAGAAGACTTTTTGTGGATAGGAATCACATTTGCATGCTTCCATATAGAAGGGAACTTTCCCTGGGATATAGAAATATTAAAAACGAGACAAAACGGCACAGACAATTGCGAAGCAAATGTCTTCTGTGTCGTATTCTTTTTTTGCAGCACGTACGCATGCTATGGTCTCATTACGTAACTGTTATTTACATTATCAACCATGAAATGTGGATCCCAATCAGTTTCTAGCAGTGCTGACCGTATCCTATCTATACCCATTCTACCATAGTTCCATATCTCTCTTTTGTGAGATTTGGTAAAGTTCCGGCATGTCTTCAAACTCACAGCTGTTGCGCAATGGTCACTACAGAAAGGCGGGGTAACATCACAGTTTGAAACAAGTTCAGGACATGATATCAAGATCCGAGGTTTGAACGACGTGTTTCTGTCTCACACCCATACCGATATTGTCGACACTTGCTTCAGGGCCAGTATCTTTCATCCAAAGTTCATTGAGTCCTCTAGATTTGGGAAATCGTTGGGATATTTCAAAAGTCCTAATTTGGTTGAAGCTTGACTGGGATGAAACACGGATTCTATCTCTTAACCGGACAGTAGCTATTTATACTACTACTACCTTTATACCATTATTGGCTAGAATGATGCGGCGTAATCGCCACCGTGTGCCACATTCATTAATCATCCTTGAGCCACGAGATTGGAATGACTTATGACGATCGTCCGCATGAGTCATTTTTTCTCTGTCATGATTTTGAGGTACTTCCTGTTGACCTAGACACACAAACTTTGGACCACATTTTGGCACTGATTTTATCTAGGAGTTTTTGGTTATTTTCAAATTGCAGCCCCTAATGCATTCGATGCGACCTCCGTTTTTCCCATTATCTTATAATATTGACATCTCTGTAAAGCACATCTGTTTCAAATTTGTTTTAGATATACAGTACGTGGGGAGTGTATTACCACTGAATCACCCTCAGAGTGGAGATTCCATCCAAGCAATAATTGCAAATTTGTTGCAAAGCATAACCAGTGCAAGCAAAGTTTCAGCCAATGGACCTCCGGGTTAAACCCGGAGGTCCATTGGCTGAAACACTGCTTGTGTTTTTCTGTCGATATGTACACAATTTGAAAGTTATAGTTTGGGTGACAACTCCACTCCGCGGGTGATTTAGTTATAATCCATTCTCCACGTAGTCTCCAATAAAATCCCTATAAAAAATGAGGGTACAACGTAAGAAATTCCAACCTTTATGGCCGAATTCTGAGGTTACATCATGTGTGTGTGTGTGTGTGTGAGGTGTGTGTGTGTGTGTGTGGGGGGGGGGGGGGGGGTCAATAAGGTTAAAAATTTAAATGAGTCGAATTTTTCTGAAATTTCAGTATATTAGATTTAGATAAGAACTATAACCCATTTTTGACGTTTTTATGTCACTTCAAGTTTAGCCTATTTGGCCCTTTTTACACTATAAGGCTAATTTGGTGCCAAGCATAGCCCTGTAGTTATAAAGTACAGAGCAATAAAATTCTACACATTGTTTACAACTTACTTGAAATTGTGTTAAACGTTTTTACTTTTTTAAATTTTGATCAGCCACGTGGGCGATACAAATTTATCATGTTTTTCTAAAGTTTTTAATTTCAACACCACTTTTAGGGTCATACTTTCTCAAATTCGGAAATATTACCTCCAACAAAACCATATCTAAAAAATGTGTTGCCGTCCAACTAAATTCCAAACGGTTTTGACAGAACTCTGAGGTGACATCACGGGTTATAGAGTCAAAAATTAAAATGCGGCTGTTTTTTTGTTTTTGTTTTTTTTTTGGAGGGGGGGGGGGGGGGTGGGGGGGATTTTAGCATGTTGTAGACCTTAACAACATTAAGTTAGTAAGTAAGTAAGTTTATTTTGCAGAATGTGAAAACAAACACTGATAATGAACATTGTCACTGTAGGAACTGGGATTTAACCCTTTACCTAACACGAAAAGAAGACGACACTTGATAACAAAATTCTTGAATAACTAATTTTTTTTTCATTTTTGTCTCAAAACGATAGGTTATGACCCCTCATTAGAACGAGCTCGACGAGCTCTCGTTCCAAAGAGGGGTCATAACCGATGTTTTTGAGACAAAACAAAATGAAAAGTAAATAGCGATTTTTGTGAATAGCGCTAACCTTTTTCGCCGTTATGTTGGGTAAAGGGTTAACAAATGATTCCCCACAACCCCGGGCACTCACTATATGGAATGGAATTACTATAAGAATTTCCAAGGACAATTTCGTCAGTGTTCAAGCTGTTGGGTGCCAGTGTAGCCAAAGACATTAAACAAAATTTATTTGGCATCAAAAAATCTTCGTTGGCTAAAGTTTTGGCACCACATTAGTTTCTTTTACTTGCCAAGGGTAGTCATTGCGGCAGTGAAGAGCACGATCAATGACAATGGAAACAGAAAATATGTTATTACTTTCTTTGTCAATAAGGTGGTGGAAATCCGATGGCGCTGCGGTAACCGGTTCTCGTCAGATCACCGAAGTTAAGCAACGTCGAGCCTGGTTAGTCCTTGGAGGGGTGACCGTCTGAGCGATCGATTCGGACTCCTGCGTTGTGTCCTTGGGCAAGGCACTTCACCCCGACTGTCCACATGGGGGCACGATGACGCCGTGTACTAAGGCGTACAGCACGTCGATGATGCGCATATCTTCAACCAATCTAACCCTGCCTGTGTTGCTGTGCGGATTTACGATGTTGGGGAGCTGGCAGCTGCTCGTCGTTGTTCAACTTGCTCGGTGGTTCTCCCCGGGTACTCCGGCTTCCTCCACACGTAAAACTGTCACCGACACGATATGACCTTGGCTGTTAAAGTGTCGTTAAACCCTAATAAATAAATAAATAAATAAATAGATAAACAAATAAATAATAATCTGAATGCAACAACAGGAATATGTACCTAAATCATTCCACCTGACCATTAACTGAATCAGTGGTATCAGGGACGTGGCTAGAGGTTTCCGAATGGGGGGGGGGGGGGGGGGGGGGTGTAGCGTAGTGAATTTCCAACTGGGGGAGGGACGGGGCCGGGAGTGGGCTGGGAGGGGGAAACACCCCACCCCCGGTACCTCTCCCTAGTTGGAAATTCACTACCGAATAAAATTTTGAAAATGACGCCATGAAAGGGGGCATAAAATTAAATTGATTCTAGTAACTGAAATGCCAACACATTTATGAGAGAATTATCAGGTTATTATTATTATTATTCGGTATCATTCTTGGAATTGAATATGTGCTAAACAAATGCCCAAGCTGAGAACTTTGAGCAATTCACACTCTCCTAATATTAAATCAGATCTTTTGCGGTAATGATAAACTTTCGATGTTTCATCATTTTGTAACTGTGAATGATGGAATTAACTGAGGATAACGATTTTACGTGATGCGATTTTCTTAAAGTGCATTTCGAGGATCTTTTTTTTACTATAAGTAAACGTACTATAGATATCTCGTACCGATTGGCATCATGCATACTTATGAAGCTCGATATTGCGTATACTGTAGTTGTAAATAGTAACAGTGGGATTTTTTTCCGGTTTGAAACGGAGTTGGAATTTTGGGAAGTAAAGGAGACAACATCATTACCAAAGAAGCTTTAAAATCCAGATAGATTTCCAACTACTCATGACTGGACCTCCGAATTTCTAACTATACGAAATTTTGGCCAGGATTGGGGGGGGGGGGGGGGTGACACACTCCCCATACCCCCCCCCCCCTCCCCCGCCTGTCGCCACGTCCCTGAGTGGCATAGATATGTCACAGTTGACTGCCAGTTTCGCTTACTGAGGATTTTGTCAGAACTTTCGTGTTCGGCCAGATTTTTTCTGGGACCAATTGTCCGTTTAATCTTATAATAATTGCCAGTTTATTTTTCCAATTTATTTGCACGAGAGAGGGAAGAACATCTCCCTCCATTTCGCCTTCCCATTAGCGTTTTGGCAGCAAAAAATCTAGAATGACTAAAAATGTGGTAGCAGACAGTTTTAGTCCAGCGTAAACACTGGTGATATCTTATCCAGTTTGGCAACCACACCTTGACAACAGACCAGTTTCAAGCTGATTTGACGCTAGACCATAAAGTTTAATTGGTGTCATTCCATTCTAGCTAGCCATTCATTTTTTCTATTTTTGTCTCTGCCATTTTGGTCTGTGTCATTTTAGTCTCTGTCATTTAGGTCACTGATATTTTGATTTCCGCCGTTTTGATTTTGTCATTTTGGTTATTTACATTTTAGTCTGTGCCATTTTAGTTTTTGTCATTTCAGTCCTTGCCATTTGGTCTCTACCATTTTTGTCTGCCATTTTGATCTCTGCCATTTTTTGTCATTGCCATTTTGGTCTCTGCCGTTTGGTCTCTGTCATTTTGGTTTCTCCTCCTTTGGTGTCTGTCATTTTAGTGTCTCTGTCATTTTGGTTATTGCCATTTTGATCTCTGCAATTTTAGTCGCTGTCACTTTGGTCTCTGCCATTTTGGGCTCTCCTCTTTTGGTATATGCCATTTTAGACTCCACCATTTGGTTATTGCCATTTTGTTGACTCTGCTATTTTAGTCTTTGCCATTTTGTTCACTGGCTTTATGGTCTCTGCCAATTTGATCTCTACCACTTTTGTCTTATCGTTGCCATTTGGACCCCGCCACTTTGGTAACAGCCATTTTCTTGTCTGGCACTTTTATCACTGCCATTCTGGTAACTACCATTTTGCAATTTTAGTCTCTGCCATTTTGGTTATTGCTATTTTGATCTCTGCAATTTTAGTCGCTGTCACTTTGGTCTCTGCCATTTTGGTCTCTCCTCCTTTGGTATCTGTCATTTTAGTCCTTGCCATTTTGGTTATTGCCATTTTGATCTCTGCAATTTTAGTCGCTGTCACTTTGGTCTCTGCCATTTTGGTCTCTCCTCCTTTGGTATCTGTCATTTTAGTCCTTGCCATTTTGGTTATTGCCATTTTGATCTCTGCAATTTCAGTCGCTGTCACTTTGGTCTCTGCCATTTTGGTCTCTCCTCCTTTGGTATCTGTCATTTTAGTCCTTGCCATTTTGGTTATTGCCATTTTGATCTCTGCAATTTTAGTCGCTGTCACTTTAGTCTCTGCCATTTTGGTTTCTCCTCTTTTGGTATCTACCATTTTAGTCTTTGTCGTTTTGTTCACTGTCTCTGTTAATTTGATCTCTACCACTTTTGTTTTGTCACTGCCATTTGGACCCTGCCACTTTGGTAATGGCCATTTTGTTGTCTCCCACTTTTGTCACTGCCAGTCTGGTCGCTGGCATTTTGGTCACAGCCGTTATGGTCTCTGCCATGATGGTAACTGCCATTTTGGTCTCTGATATTTTGGTCTCGGCCATTTTAGTGACTGCCACTATGGTCTCTGTCATTGTGATAACAGTCATTTTGGTTTCTGATGTTTTTGTCTTTTTCAGTTATTCAACTGCCATTTTTGTCATTACCATTTATGTGGCTTCCATTTCGTCACCTTCAATTTTGCTGTTGCCATTTTCGTGATGTGCCCACTGTTCCCTATACAGAACTTTCATCGATGACTTTCAGTGCCTTGAAAACAGCCACGCTGCTACTTAATCACAGCGTAATAACTTTCCCTTCTTCACACGTCATGGTGTTTACCTAGCAGGAAAACTAGTCACACGATATCAACTTCCAAGACTCGACACATCATGAACATATACTGAGTCAAAAAAGAAAGTATAATAAACTTAGTGGCGCAATGTTTTTAGTATTATCGACTTTAATCACAAACAAATTATTGTAAATTAATATTTCGAGTCTAGCTGTATGAATTTGCATAATTTCATGTTCTTACTGTTGCCAGCGTCACGTCAGGACGTCGCAATTCAGACATGGGGTGAAATGAAAAGTTCACATTTGCCGTCAGTAGCGTGTATATCCACCGTTTGCCTCTTGGATGGCAAGACTTGGACGGCACATGGACCTGATAAGTCTCTGGATGTCACCCTGTGGTATTGCGTTCCACTCCTGCGTTAATACATTACGAAAATCGCCTAAAGTATGAAGATCATGAAGTCGTACCCGACGGTCCAATTGATCCCAAAGATGCTCGACTGGCGACAAATCTGGCGAAAGTGGGAGACAGGGAAGAAGTTCGATGCTCTGCTCCTCAAGAAAGTCACGACAGATACGCACCACGTGACATTGGGCATTGTCTTGCTGGAATAACTGCAATCCGGCGTCAGCGGTGAACAACGGGACAACAATAACGTTAAGAATTTCGTCCCTATATCGCTGTTCTTTCACATTACCATCGATGAAGATCATCTGCGTTCGATGGTGCAAGGGAATTCCTGCCCAAGCCAATACACTACAACCGCCGAAACGGCCACATTGAACCGTTCTCCTCGTCGGCGGCGATACACTCTTGCCCTACCATCAGCGCCCCGTAGACAAAAATCGTGATTCATCACTAAAAAGAACTGTGCCCCAACGCTGCTGAATCCAGCGAACACGCTGACATAAACATTCCATTCTGACGGTACGATGACGTTGGGCAAGGATTGGTCCGTGGTATGGACGCCTACTGAAGATGCCGTGTCGAGAGTCTGTTGCGGACAGGTTGTGCACTGATTCTATTGTTAGTTCTACCAGGAGTAATTGCTGCTGTTCTCGTCGCCGGAAGGAAGCGATCCCGCAAGTAAGACGTCCAGATGTGTCCGTCTTGTGCAGGCGCCGTAACTCCAGTTCTATACCTTCGAATGAGACGGTAAATAATGGCCACAGTGACTCCAAACTCAGCAGCGAGCTTATCTGGAGGTATCCCAGCCTCATGCATACCAATAGCACGCAGCCTCTGATTTTCGGTTAATCTTGGCATTTTTTTAAATTGTCGGAAGACAAAAACTAGCGTGTTTTCTCAATAACCCAGGCTCTCTACCACAACATAACACAAAGTAAATCGCCGGTCACCCATTCAATTTGACATTCTCGGATAGCATGTGCTGTTTTGAAAACCGTAGCAAAATTGTACACGTTTGGGTGGACAACAACAACATGGCGTTAAACTCTTTGCACGACTTCTTGTCCACAAACATGCAATATTAGAACTATTATATTTCGTCCTTTGTGCTATTTTTTCTGATTTGTTTCTATTATATTTTCTTTTTTGACTCAGTATATATTCATTTTTCTCAGATACCACCAAAGTATACTGTTTAAAGTGCTATATAAGTAATGGAATTTTTTTTTATTTTGAAATTCCCACCTCTGATATTCCTTAAATTCAAATTCAATATACACAAATTATACACCAAACGAAGGATGGGAGGTATAGAACATGTAAAATATATGAAATCAACTCAAAGAGTTGACAGCAGGCACCACTGATTCCTGGAAGTCTGCTACCGTATTCGTACCAGAACTGATAATACAATAAAATTTCTTGAGAACAACTTGTGGCCAAATGTGCTACTTCACATATCCAAGAACAAAGCTTGGGCATCAAAATCCTTCAAAACACAGCGACAGATCTGCATGGGGGTAAATTCCAAATGTGACGACTTTGTTTACATATTTTCGTGCTTTCGATTTCCGGTCAACGTCATCGGACGAAAAAAAGCATCGAAAAACAATGCCGTCTAAAATCAAAAAATGAGAAAGATCGCCTCAATACAGCATACTATTATTATATAGAGACTATACAGTTTCCATATTCTACACATGACACCAGGTGTTAGAATTACGATTTTGTTTTTTTTTTATGGAAATTCGTGGTATCAAGTGATTTGCGCTTGTCTGTCGAACATGGAATCCATCTTCAATTTATTTATTTATTTATTGATGTTTAAGGTCACATATTTATGCACAATGACAATGGCTAACCATGACCGTGACAGTTTTACGGGTGGAGGAAGCCGGAGTACCCGGAGAGAACCACCGAGCAACGACGAGCAGCTGCCAGCTCCCCAACATCGTAACTCCGCACTGCAGCACAGGCAGGGTTAGATTGGTTGAAGACATGCGTACCATCGACGTGCAGTACGCCTTAATACACGGCGTCATCGTGCCCCCACGCGGGCAATGGAGATGAAGTGTCTTGCCCAAGGACACAACGCGGTTGCCGCAGGTGGGATTCGAACCGAGGACCTCTCGGCTTGCAGCCTGCACCTCTACCTACTGAGCCAGCGCGCTCCCATCCATCTTCTATAAAAATGCAGACAGTGTTGTCCTTTTTCAAAATGCAGTTCTATCGCTGTATTCCAAAGTGTTTTGAACGCCTAGCTTTGTCCTTGGATATGTGAAGCACATTTCGCCACAAGTTGTCCTCAGGAAATATTATTGTATTATCAGTTCTGGTACGAATACGGTAGCAGACTTTCCGAAACCGGTGGTGCCTGCTGTCAACTCTATGGGTTGATGTCATATAGTTTTCGTATTCTATACCTCCCAAGCTTCATTTTGATGTATTATTTGTGTATATTGAATATGAATTTAAGGAATATCAGAGGTGGGAATTTCAAAATAAACAAAATTCCATTGCTTATATAGCACTTTAACTCTTTACCCAACGTAATGGCAAAACCGTCCAGCGCTATTATCAAAAATCACTTTTTAATGGTCATTATTTTTTTTTGTCTCAAAAACATAGCTTTTGAACCCTCTTTGGAACGCAAAAAAATTAAAAAATTTGTTATTCAAGAAAATTGTTTTTTAAGTGTCGCCAGCATTTTGTGTTTGGTAAACGTGACCGGAGACTACGAGGCCTCGCGAAGCTGAATACCTTTGAGATATTTTGTTGTTGTCCGTATTTATATCAACGTTCGCCACCTAATTATATAGTGGCGGTTGGGCCAATTTTCAATATATGAACAATAAGAATGCCAGCAATATGTTGTATTGACATCAGTAGATGCTCCATATGTGTTGGTGAACTTTAAAACGCTGCCGCACTTGATCATGTTATAACAATAGAATGACCCCACCTGTACTAATCTGTGGTCCTTATTAATTATTAATTATACAAATTAACGTAATTACTCTGGGGATATACTACATAAATGTTATCAGAACTACTTCAAAGTATTTGTTCTAATTATGGTATTGCTCTGAGCTGAATGGTTATTGCTGACTGATTTTGCGTGTAAATTGATTAGTATTTTAGTACAAGTCTGTGTTCTGCCTCACAGCGCTGAAAGGATTTTTATGAAACGTTTAGACAACGGCTAATTTATCGTCCAACCAGGATAGGTACTGAATAGTTTCTTTGAGAGAAGATATAAATACAATAGACGAAAAACTGCATAAGGGACTGTTTTATCATGATCGAGGGTAACAATACAATAGGTTTGAACTCTTTTATTGCACTCATCACTATTCCATCTACTTCAGCCTTCAATCGGTAGCGAGGTGGCTCAGTTGTAGACTGTTGGACTTCTGTGCTAGAGGTCCCGAGTTCGATTCCGCTCCGGGTCGACCCGCGTTGTGTCCTTGGGCGAGGCACTTTATCCCGGTTGCCTACATGGGGGCACGATGACGCCGTGTACTAAGGCGCCCTGCACGTCGATGGTGCACACGTCTTCCACCGCTGTAACCCATGCTTGAACGGAACTTGAACAGAGTTAGAATGTTGAGGAGCTTACAGTTGCTCGTCGATGCTCGGTGGTTCTCTCTGGGTTCTCCGGCTTACTCCACCCGTAAAACTATCACGGTCGCGATTAGCCATCGTGCATAAGTATGTGACCGTAAACACCGATAAATAAATAATTCAACATTTAACCCTTTACCCTACGTAACGGTCAAAACCGGCCATCGCTCTTCTCAAAAATCGCCAATTAATTTTAATTATTTTTTTCATTTTTGTCTCAAAAACATAAGTTATGACCTCTCGTTGGAACGAGCTCGTTCCAACGAGGGGTCATAACCTATGTTTTTGAGACAAAAAATGAAAAAAAATAGTTATTCAAGAATTTTTTTTGCAAGTGTCGTCTGCTTTTCATGCTCGGTAAAGGGTTACACTAAATTTTACCCACCATCAGGCCGAAAGACAGGATTTCTAACTTTTCCGACATGTTGGGGCGAAGGTTAAAATTTCCCGGCAGTGTTCCCATCGATACGAACTTGAAACTCAATATACCTTTCTAACCACTCTTTAACCCTTTACGTGTCGAATCGGTCGCATTCTCCCTCGTAATTTACAGTAGATGGGAAAACATGTTCTCAAAAAATTTCCACAAAACCATATCATTCGACCCCTCTTTGGAACGAGCTCGATGATGTGTCTTTTTATAATTTTTAGAAACAAATGAAAAATATATATTAAAATAACAAATTTTAATATCGTGTGCGTTGGCTAAAGAGATAAACATCAATTTTTTTCAGATTAGCGGCTTTCATAGAAAATGTTGATATTGGAGCGACCAGCAATTTTCCCGACGTACAACAAAACTTTCCGACAGCCATGGTCATGTAGGGGCAACCCCCGCACCAGCAGCACCCCTATTTGCTTCGGGCCTGCTCACCATTCTTATTCAGACACGACATGACTCTGGCTGTTTAAAGAGTCGCTAAACAACAAAGAAAAACTACTATTATAGAAGATTATATCCACCACCCCCCACCCCACCCCCATAATTACCCCCTTCTCACATATAAAAATACCGTATGCATAAGAGTAGTAGGATAGCGATGAAGCGTGCCTCAGTGGGGAACTAGAAAGTGACGTCATTGTCACGTGACCCAGTGTCGCCATGTTTAGTTGTCATGGTAGCCCGCGTGAACGGCCATCTTGTGACGTCATCTCCATAGTGATGTGCATAGTGTTAGTGCGCATGTTGTTAGGGTGATACGTATTTCCGTCGGCCATTTTGTATACTGGAGGCCGCCATCTTGGTTTGAATGGTAGCACGTGGTTTCTATGTGACCCAAAGGCTTACAACAAGACAGGGGTATGTTCGGAAGGTGTGTTCGATTCAATAGGAGTAAATCTAAATTCCACAAACAACCCGACAAGTTGTACTATTTCGAATTCTTTCAGAATTCTCTGCTTCTATCTATATATGCAATAGTTTTCGTCTACCTGACCATGTTTCTTTGTCCTGGAGTATACCCGAGTAGCGTAGAAGAGTCTATCAACTGGAATAGCTTTGCTTATTATTACTATATTTAGCTTTTCTGGTCTGTTCTTGTTAGTTCTGACCCTATTCCGAGTACTCTTGTTGTTTCATTTCTCTAGCGCACCCAATCAGTTCACTTTACTGGCGCTACTAACCAATCAGATTGCTTGATTTTCACATCATCTGTGAGCAGAGTTATCTCCATTCTGTATAACAAAAGCCTATACCATTCCCAAAACCAATAAGCTATCGAGCATTTACTGAAACGTCCATCGGGCAAATGAGCTATAGAGCAATTGCTCGTTCGAGTGATTCGCACATACGACTCTTAGCCTCATTTCGGGAAAAAGGGATTCTGCTAACCCCCAACATTTTCCCAAAAGGGATTATGTAAGTAGGATACCTAGACAAAGGGTTGATGATTTTCCCCAATACGCTAAAGAGTCAAGAGAGTAATTGCTCCATGAGCAATTGCTCGAACGACTTGAAACCTATCGAGCAAATGAGCTTTAGTGCAATTGCTCGATCGAGTGACTCCACATACTGCTCGAACGACTCGAAGTCCATCGAGCAAATGAGCTAACGAGTAATTGCTCGTTAGGGTGACTCGGACATACGACTCTTCGACTCATTTCAGAAAAAGGGTTGCCTGAGACCAGTCATTTTCAAAAAGGGCATTCCGTAAGTAGGATTTTCACAAATAAGCTAAAGAGCCAGGAGAGTAACTGCTCCATGAGCAATTGCTCGAACGGCTTGAAGCCCATCGAGCAAATGGGCTTTAGAGTAATTGCTCGATCGAGTGACTCCACCTACTGCTCTACGACTCATCTGGGTATTTTATGATACCTATGGTATTGGACTATTGGAGGATACTTATGTAGAAACCTTACATCCGGGTACTCCATGATACATCCGGGTACTTCTGTTGAGAAAAGTATAAAAGGGGTGCAAGCTCAGCTTAAACCGCATTTGTGTCCTGACCGTCGTCGAGTGAAGACATGTTAACTACCGGTTCATTGCAGATACTGTTCCAAGTCATTTTCGAGATCGGATTATGCTAGAAGACACGAAAAGAACCATCGTCGGCTCCAGTGCAGATATTGTACTAAGTTGTTCAACCAACCACACAAGGAAGTGGCATGAAGAACATCACTGTTCAATAAGAACAGAAGAGCAGAGAGATGCTGGAGATTTAATGACTGACCAGAATAAAGTACTTTTAGAATTTTTACAGGATGCTGACAAGGAGGAAAACGAAGCCGTTCTCCGCGCTGTTGATGAAGATTTGATTACCTTTTTATGTAAATGTTCTACCAACATCCTCGAAGATAAGATACCACTGAATTTGGCTGAATTTGATGACCTGTGAAAATACGAACATGTATTGAAGCTGCTAACAGATGCTGGAATTTCTACCGATATCAAAAGATGTATACTACGAAAGAGTTGCTTTCTCTCGGCGCTTATCAACCCAGTTCTAGCTATGAAAAAGGTATAAAAGGGATGTACCAACACGAAATGCTCATTTGTTCTACGACCATGAAAGAGTGAAGACATGGCGATTCATAACTACGAGTACTGTGGAAAAACATTTTCCCGAAAGTTTAACATGACGAGGCACAAAGAAGAAGTTTGCCCAAACCGACAAACGGACAAATCACCAAGCAACACTGCAAGACTAGACAGAAATTCAGATACACTGCAAATTCTTTCTGATGCGGATCGACATGAAGCCAAGACTATGGTCAACACGGCCAATGATGATTTGATACAATGTATATGTGATTATGCCTCGAATATCTTGAAGGGAGCAGTACCTATAACCAAATCTGAGAGAGCTTAGCTGATTCCATACAAACACCAGATTAGGAGAATTGCCTTACCAAAAAGAGAACTCTCTCAAAGGAAAAGAAGACGGACCATACAGAAAGGAGGATTTTTAGGAAAGTTACTCAAACCAATCATTAATGTTCTGTCCGATATCCTACAAAAGGGTCGTGCTCATAAGAAACTTCTCATTTGTAATCTGATCTTCAAACAGAGCTGACGCAATGCAACCCAGTTGTGCACCAAAATATTGGTCAAGAGATTCGGACTCCGATGAGTCGTCTGAACTATCAGAAGATATGGAATATGAAGAAGAAGAAGAAGAAGAAGAAGAGGAAGAAGAAGACGTTTCTATGATGGGAACTATCGTCCAAAGTGCCTATGACAAATATCAAGGCGGTTTTGACAACCTCATGAACAAGTATATCGAGGATGGAATGGATAGAGAAGATGCAGTTGAAATAAAGCACTTCAAAAGAGAGTCAGAGAAGCCATTAGTGCTAAATACATTAATACCCTAATGTACATTAGAAAACTTTTTTGCAACGACTCAATACACAAGAAAATTCAAGAAACTTCGTGAAGAAGAGGACTTTGACTTTCAAGAATCCCAGAAATATGCCTTGGAAAAGCGAAGATTTCTGTTCGACAACCTTATGAAAAACTACTCATTTAGATTAGAAGAGGATGAAGAAGAAGAAGATTAGAGAAATAAATGTAAAAAAGGAGTGTTAGTATTAGCATAAACTCATTTCCGTTTTGAACGTCGAAGAGTGAAGATGTCTGTGTCAACAACAGTGCTCAGATTCAAAGATTACTTACACATACATATCTTCAAGAATGATGCCGGATTAAAGCTGACTTCCCAAGAACTGGCTCAAGTGAATCGTGTGGTAAATGCAGCCAAGAAAAAAATCTAGACATGGATGCTGGTGGAAAGAAACAAGATGTGGATACTGGCCGATCATTAACCACTAAAGTTGCCACTACAACCAAGAGAATAAAGACAGAGGAACTGATTGATGCTTCCACTACAAACAAGAATGAAGTTACTACTCAAATTACGAAACAACACGAAGAAAAGAGAGCGATGCCAGCTCCCATAAAGAAAGATGTTTCCACTACGAATGTAGTTACGAATCAGTCTGAAGACAAGAGAATGATGCCAGCTCCCACAAAGAACGAAGTTACCACTACGAATCAGTCTGATGTTTCTACTAAAACTAAGAACGAAGTTACCACTACGAAGAAGCCTGAAGTTACTACTGAAACTAAGAATGATGTTCAGAAGACTGATGTTACTACTATAAAACAGCTGAGGGACAACAAAGAGGAACCCAAAAAGAAGAAAGATGCCAGACAGGAAATTAAAGCAACCAACAAAGCCAGGTTACCAGCTATCAATGAGAGAGCGTGTTTTATCAAGAACCTAGCTAGACAATGGAAAGAAGCTGCAACCCACAAGAAGATGAAATGATTAGCCCATGAGAGAAGAGCTACAAAGACTTGAGAAATTGATTTGTATACTCGAATAAAATTGATTGAAATGTTATATATTGTTGTTTGTTTTTTATCTACTATCCCAAATGAAGAATCCGGATGTAGCATGAAGTACCCGGATGTAAGGTTTCTACAACAAGTATCCTCAAATAGTCCAATACCATAGGTATCCTAAAATACCCAGGTGAGTCGTAGAGCAGTAGGTGGAGTCACTCGATCGAGCAATTACTCTAAAGCTCATTTGCTCGATGGGCTTCGAGTCGTTCGAGCAATTGCTCATGGAGCAATTACTCTCCTGGCTCTTTAGCTTATTTGGGGAAATCCTACTTACGGAATGCCCTTTTTGAAAATGACTGGTCTTAGGCACTGTACCAACCACTTTTGCAATAAAATTTATTACAAAAGTGATTAACGCGTACCAACCACTTTTGTAATAAAACCACTTTTGTAATAAACTAACCATTATTGTAATAAACTTATTTCGGTGATAAATCACGGACGTCCATTTTATAGTCGGACATTGGGGTGGGGTGACGGACTAGTTTACCTAAGCATGTTTGTGTGTCGTTCGATGGAATAACGTGTCCATTCACCAGTTAAAACATGGTAGTGACTGCAGAAAGTACGCAACCACTTTTGCAATAAACTTTATTACAAAAGTGGTTATCGCGTACCAACCACTTTTGTAATAAAACCACTTTTGTAATAAACTAACCATTATTGTAATAAACTCATTTCGGTGATAAATCACGGACGTCCATTTTATAGTTGGACATTGGGTGGGGTGAGGGACTAGTTTACCTAAACATGTTTGTGTGTCGTTCGATGGAATAACGTGTCCATTCACCAGTTAAAACATGGTAGTGACTGAAGAAAGTACGCAACCACTTTTGCAATAAACTTTATTACAAAAGTGGTTATTGCGTACCAACCACTTTTGTAATAAAACCACTTTTGTAATAAACTAACCATTATTGTAATAAACTCATTTCAGTGATAAATCACGGACGTCCATTTTATAGTCGGACATTGGGGTGGGGTGAGGGACCAGTTTACCTAAGCATGTTTGTGTGTCGTTCGATGGAATAACATGCCCATTCACCTATTGAAACTTGGTAGTGACTGAAGAAAGTACGCAAGCACTTTTACAATAAACTTTATTACAAAAATGGTTATCGCATACCAACCACTTTTGTAATAAAACCACTTTTGTAATAAACTAACCATTATTGTAATAAACTCATTTCGGTGATAAATCACGGACGTCCATTTTATAGTCGGACATTGGGGTGGGGTGAGGGACTAGTTTACCTAACATGTTTGTGTGTCGTTCGATGAAATAACTTGTCCATTCACCAGTTAAAACATGAAGAAAGTACGCAACCACTTTTGCAATAAACTTTATTACAAAAGTGGTTATCGCGTACCAACCACTTTTGTAATAAAACCACTTTTGTAATAAACTAACCATTATTGTAATAAACTCATTTAGGTGATAAATCACGGATGTCCATTTTATTGTCGGACATTCGGGTGGGGTGAGCGACAAGTTTACTTAAACATGCTTGTGTGTCGTTCAATGGAATAACGTGTCCCTTAACCTGTTGAAGCTTGGAAGTGACTGAAGAAAGTAAGCAACCACTTTTGCAATAAACTTTATTGTATAATAGGTTAGGTTTGTCATTCAACGTAACCGATGACGTAATAAATTTATTGCACAATAGGTTAGGTTTGTCATCCAAAGCAACCGACAATTTAATAAATTTACTGCATAATAGGTTAGATTTGTCATCCAAAGCAACCGATAATGTAATAAATTTACTGCATAATAGGTTAGGTTTGTCATCCAAAGCAACCGATAATGCAATAAACTTTATTGTATAATAGGTTAGGTTTGTCATTCAACGTAACCGATGATGTAATAAATTTATTGCATAATAGGTTAGGTTTGCCATCCAACGCAACCGATAATGCAATAAATTTACTGCATAATAGGTTGGGTTTGCCATCCAACGCAACCGATAATGTAATAAATTTACTGCATAATAGGTTGGGTTTGCCATCCAACGCAACCGATAATGTAATAAATTCATTACATAATAGGTTAGGTTTGCAATCTTACGCAACCGATAATGTAATGAATTTATTGCATTTGCAATAGGTTTATGCAGTTAAGTTTTCCATGCAAGAGAACCGCTGATGTATTAAGTTTATTGCATTATAGGTTAGGTTTGCCATCCAACGCAACCGATAATGCAATAAATTTATTGCATAATAGGTTGTATTATTTTACCGGTTTTAACAATGCTTATCGACTGGATTGTGTGGGTAATTCAAAAGCGCACAGCTCACGATACATGGTAAAGTAGACTGCTGTATTGTTGGGTCAGAGGGGGTATGTCTACCACAGCATATGTCTGGCGGTGTAATTCCTATTACGAAAAAAAACAAGGTACACAAGTTATCAAAATCTGTTTAATAGGTCACTCGAAAAAGACAGGACGTTTACATCAGTTGGACAAAACTTCAGTGTACAGCTGACTGGCTTGCTCGACTAAACATTCCATGTCAGCAGGATTGGCACATGAGGAGCTTTGTGTTGCCAAATGCGGCAATGAAAGCGTTAATAATATTAATCTAAAATGGAATAAACATCTTTTTATATCTGGTCACGGGTTTTGATGCGCTGATCCACTTTGCATTCGGGGGTCAATGTCCCATGTAAAGCAAGATATTCAATTGGTTGGTAGCACATGGAGGGATCGTGTCAGATTGACCATGAGTGGTCACTGTTACTATTCTGCATTAAGCATAGGTTATTTCTTTTCAAGAACGATGAAAGTTCAGACACGATTATTGCTACGGATAAGTTAACTTTTGCGTAGTCCGTCTATGCGGCACAAGATCAGGGGCATGCGTAACTGGTTTCGTGTTATGTGGAAGGACAAGATCAGAGTAAATAATTTTCTTTTGACTACTATACATTTGCCAACTGTTATATTGCCAACTGAAACGCTCATCCTTCCGGTATGGCAATATACCAATCGCCCGTAGTCAATTGTTACAGTGCCAAATTAGGTTCATGAAAGTTCAGACTCAGATGTTTGATAAGATTACATGTGCGACTGCACGTAATTTATTACTCCCTTTCAGAGTGAGCAGTCGGGCCAGTGGTGAATCCTTTTCATGGATGCAAAGGGATCAAAGTTGAATCCAGTTTATCACCAGCGTCCAAGTTGCGCCATTCTTTGGTGTACCAAAAGGCAAAGGGCCATGTTTTACTTGTCTTGTGGCATGCGGAGAGACAAGACCAGAGGGATAACGTGCAGTTGAGTTTACTACTGAATACTCAATATTTGTTATATTTGTTATGTTCATTAAAAAAAAAAAAAAAACGGCGAAAGTTTAGATTCATGTGTCAGAAGTGATATGATGTGAGCCCCTTTTCACGGTTGCAGAGTCAGACCTGCTATCACATCCTTAAGAGCAGCCGTTTAGTACAACAGTAGACCAGCCAAAGGCGCCCTCTTGCAATTCAGATGGATCTTGGAATTCACGTCATGTCACGTGACTGCGGGCGCCCATGTTGTGTTGACATGTAACCAATGTGCGTAGTTATGTTGTGACGTCATTGCCATAGCTATACGAGGTTCGCATGCGCATGCGCAGCTTGGGTGTATATGGGGGCACGTGTTTTGGTCGTCCATTTTGTGAAAACGGGCGCCATCTTGATTTCTCAAATGTCACGCGGTTGCCTGGTGACAAAACCTTACCTCTTGGTATAAGATCGGGAGTATGTTTTGAGGGTATGTTTGATTCGAGGGGAGTATGTTCCGGTAGTATAGAATTACACAAATGAACCCGACTTTCGTATATTTTAGTGGATTTTACTCTGGTAACCATGTTAATGTTGTAGCTGGGACGTGGAAATGTTCCGGATCCAATGTTTGTACGGAGTGTGTTTTGGGAAAACATGGAATTACCCCAAACAACCGATATTAAATATAGAATTACCCAAAACAACTTGACAATGTCTAAAAAACTGTCCATGAATGGAATTTTTTCAGAAAATATTGCGTCTTCCAGACACGATGGACGGCAGCGGCAGGGGCAAAGGGGACCAGGAGCTCTCGGGATGAGGCGGCAGAGGCGGCAGGGAACCAGAAGCTCTTGGGGTATGGGCGGCAAGGGGCAGGGGCGGTCAGGTAGCAGAAACCGGGATGCTAGGGGCGCTAGAAGCGGAGGAGGCTTCTCTTCTTCCATTTTCCCTCTCTGTTTATTGTTTAAAAAAAATAACAAGCGTTATCTCCATTGAAAGCAGAAAGTGCCTGTATGTAAAATGATTTTCCCTTAGAATCCATTTAATGAGTCCTAGTTAGTGACTCGGTGGATCCAAAAATATCGAAATGAGGCCATGATACGTATGATTTTGCACGCATTGAACTCATTTTCATAATCTTCATTTTGTGACATATGATTTTGCGCGCAATGTGCTCATTTTCACAGCATTCATTGTTCCATTCGACGAAAAACGGTATTCAGTGGGTTTATTTATTTATTTATTTATTTATTTATTTATTTATTTATTTATTTATTTATTTATTTATTTATTTATTTGTGTTTTACGACACTTATATATTCTGAGTCATTTTGTGTCGGTGACAGTTTTATGAGTGGAGGAAGCCGATGTACCAGAAGAGAACCACCAAGCAGCGACGAGACCCTATAACCTCTTCAACGTCACATAAGCAAAGACTGCAGTACGCACTGTACATCAGTACGTCGCACTGCACAACACAGTCAGGATAATTAAGGTTAAGCCGCGTGCACCCCAGTCCATCTCAGAACACCGTCAGCCTCCCCACCCGCTCCACATGCGAGCAGTCGAGGTAAAGTACCTTACCCAAGGGCACGAAGTGTTAAACCAAATCAATCACTGAATGGTCACCACATCAATAGACTAACCGGGTTCAACGGAGCTTAACTTCAGCGATGTTGGTGGCTGATGGACGTCCACCTGTATTGTGATAATTTACTAACACCAGTCAATAGTGTGTAATAGAATTTCTAATTTTCTCGCCTCATTTGGGGTTAACAGTGTGCGGAAGAATTCAACCCGACCTATAAAAAGGGACAACAAGATCGATAGGAACTACGGGGTTTAAGACAAACTGCGCCCGTAGGAGGAATTCGGGCAGACATATCAAAAGCGATAGACGTCAAACCCAGCTTTCCCCATCCATCCGTGCTCAGTAAGATTTTAGCGCCCATCAAATTTGGGAATAGATTTGACGCCACTTTGGGCTACCCCCTCTCCAAACAAACACACCGTCCGGCCATAAAATGGACGTCCGTGCTTCATCACAAAAACAGGTGTATTACAATAATGATTAGTTTATTACAAAAGTGGTTTTATTACAAAAGTGGTTGGTACGCGATAACCACTTTTGTAATAAAGTTTATTGCAAAAGTGGTTGCGTACTTTCTCCAGACACTGCCACGTTTCAACTGGTGAATGAATACTTTATTCCATTGAACGACACACAAACATGTTTAGGTAAACTAGCTCTCAACCCACCTCAATGTCCAACTATAAAATGAACGTTCGTCACAAAAATAGATGTGTTACAATAATGGTTAGTTTAGTACAAAAGTGGTTGGTACGCGATAACCACTTTTGTAATAAAGTTTATTGCAAAAGTGGTTACTTCAGTCACTTCCAAGTTTCAACAGGTGAATGGAATGGACACGTTATTCCATTGAACGACATACAAACATGTTTAGGTAAACTTGTCCCTAACCCCACCCGAGTGACCAAATATAAAATGGACGTCCGTGATTTATCACTGAAATGAGTCTATTACAATAATGGTTAGTTTATTACAAAAGTGGTTTTATTACAAAAGTGGTTGGTACGCGATAACCACTTTTGTAATAAAGTTTATTGTAAAAGTGCTTTCGTACTTTCTTCAGTCACTACCAAGTTTCAATAGGTGAATGGACACGTTATTCCATTGAACGACTCACAAACATGTTTACGTAAACTAGCCCCTCACCCCACCCCAATGTCCGACTATAGGTACGCGTTAACCACTTTTGCAATAAATTTTATTGCAAAAGTGGTTGTATTACAAAAGTGGTTGGTACAAGGCACCCGTTTCTCTGAAATGAGTCGAAGAGTCGTATGTCCGAGTCACTCGAACGAGCAATTACTCGTTAGCTCATTTGTTCGATGGACTTCGAGTCGTTCGAGCAGTATGTGGAGTCACTCGATCGAGCATTTGCTCTGAGGCTTATTTGTTCGATGGGTTTCGAGTCGTTCGAGCAATTGCTCATGGAGCAATTACTCTCTTGGCTCTTTAGCTTATAGGGGAAAATCATCAACCCTGTTTCTAGGTACCCTACTTACATAATCCCTTTTGGGGAAATGTTGGGTGTTAGCAGAATCCCTTTTTCCGAAATGAGGCTAAGAGTCGTATGTGCGAGTCACTCGAACGAGCAATTACTCTATAGCTCATTTGCTCGATGGACTTCGAGTCGTTCGAGCAATGGCTTTTCAGTAAATGCTCGATAGCTTATTGGTTTTGGGAATGATATAGGCTTTTGTTATATAGAAGGGAGATAACTCTGCTTACCAATGATGGGAAAACCAAGCAATCTGATTGGTTAGTAGCGCCAGTAAAGTGAACTGATTGGGCGATCTAGATAAATGAAACAACAAGAGTACTCGGAATAGGGCCAGAACTAACAAAAACAGACCAGAAAAGCTAAATATAGTAAAGTATAAGCAAAGCCGTTCCAGTTGATAGACTCTTCTACGCTGCTGAAGTATACTCCAGGACAAAGGAACATGGTCAGGTAGACGAAAGCTATTGCATATATAGAGAGAAGCAGAGAATTTTGAAAGAATTCGAAATAGTCCAACTTGTCGGGTTGTTTGTGGTAATTATATTTACTCCTATTCAATCGAACACACCCTCTGAACATAACCCTGTCTTGTTGTAAGCCTTTGGGTCACATAGAAACCACGTGCTACCATAAAAACCAAGATGGCGGCCTCCATTATACAAAATGGCCGACGGAAACACGTATCACCCTAACAACATGCGATGCGCATGCGCACTAACATTACGCATCACAATGGAGATGACGTCACAAGATGACCGCTCACGCAGGCTTCCGTGACAACCAAACATAGCGCAGGCATTCATATTCGTTCATCCTCCTGACAGATTTGTATTCTCCGGCAAACATCACTTTCATTATCGATATTTCCATCCATGAAACTGATAATGACAGTCCGCATACCCAAGTATATTGATCGTTATTTTTATGTTTAATGTATTGCTGGCATAAAGACGGCAGATGACTGGGCGTTCACAATGCCCCTGTGGAACTGAATGACTAATAGGTTTGGGCGTTGGGTGATGCATGTCCACAACAATGGCTGGATTTCTACACCGTAGATAGAAATCAAACTAGTTCAGTGCTGTGTCGGAAGCACCAAAGCTCTTTTTGGACACTGAAACATATAGTCCAGGGGACGAATTTGTCGCTTTTTTACAACACAGGATTTCATACTTCCATCTATGTCACTCACACAGTCAGTCATGTAAATGGAGGTCTGAGATAAGTTATTTGGTGGTGGTGGTGGTGGGGGGGGGGGGGGTTGGTTGGTGGGTAAGTATGATTAATTTAGAGCATGGCAGTATTTATTTATTTATTGGTGTTTAAGGTCACATACTTACGCACAATGGCTAATCGTGACCGTGACAGTTTTATGGATAGTGGAAGCCGGAGCACCTAGAGAGAACCACCGAGCATCGACGAGCAGCTGTCATCTTCTCAACATTCTAACTCTGTTCAAGTTCCGCTCAAGCAGTGTTACAGCGGTTGAAGACACGTGCACCATCGACGTGCAGTACGCCTTAGTACATGGCGTCATCGTGCCCCCATGCAGGAAACCGGGATAAAGTGCCTTGTCTAAGGACACAACGCGGGTCGTCCCGGCCGGAGATCGAACTCGGGGCCTCTTGCATAGAAGTTCAACAGTCTACCACTGAGCCATCCCGGGAGAGACACTTAAGACTTGTTATGATAATGCCCCAATGGCCTGTAATTTGTCACAGGTCCGTCGTCTGTCATCCTTCATCCGTCACCCAGAAATACGTTCCTCATTTCTGTAATGCTATCCATGTTATTGCAGGTGGAGATATATGTTTGGAAAAGGGACTATACGACAGCCGAAAGGACCATGTGGGAGGGCCCAAGAAACAGATTTTTAACTTTTTGGGGCCTTACAAAAAATGTCTTATTAAAAACGTAGGTCTCAAATGAACATGAAGGCTAGTTTTCAAACACAGTGCAATGATGCTACCTTGGTAGTCCTGCACCTGAAAGGAAGAAGGACATGCCCTAATTTTGTCGATTCTTAATCACCAAATACAACCTGATTGTCGACAGTTTCTAAAAAATGTTGCACAAAACATTGCGGAAATTTCTCACTTTTTTGAGGAGAAAAAACTGTGATTTATACAATTTATTTATTGGTATTTAAGGTCACATACTTCTGCACAATGGCTAATTGTAACCACAACATGGAGATAAAGTCAAGGTCAGTCAATCGTTTATGCCCCACGCTGCCTATTTCAGAGGACCTGCACCACACGCATTATTGACTGGGTCCTATTTTACCAGTAAAACGGTGCTTGTTTACCATAGTAAACAAGCACTGCCTAACTTTCCGGGGTTCCGGCGGGGGCTGTGATTTATACAACAGCTGAAACTTCATACCTCTATTGCTATGGAACCTGCATGGGAAGGCAGTTATTTGGATTTTACGAAAAACTGAAACTGAACCATAACCTGATATTTGTTCCCTGCAAAAACAAAAACCGAACACTAAGCTACACATTTCATAACGATCTATCTCAAATGTCGTTGCTCCTGTAGAAACCAAAAGAATCCCAGAGTTTCAAAATCACTGAAACTTTGTTGTTAGCAGTTGCCATACATTAATTTAAATTTATAATCCCTTGTACCAATATAGAGGATCCTAAAAAAGTAAGCTATGCTCCTTGAGAAGGATTTGTAAGTGATTTATCACTGTTCAATTCCTGTGTATATTTCTGAAAAAAGTCCATGTTAATTGACAATGTACCCATGCTCCTGTCTTTCGATTTTGAAGCGAGCTATCGCTGTTGCACCCCAGCGTGCCTCATTTCCACATAGAGAACGATTAGCCCTTACCAAACAAATCAGTGCGAAATTGCTCATCGCTTACTGAATTCAAAAAACTCATATCGCCCCTCGCATGCAGACCACCTGCATATTTCTCGCATGGTTCTAGAAAACACAATATCATTCACAGTAGAATTAGAACCGGTTGTTGTGATCTGAAAAGTGATAAATTCCTCAATTACATCTCTGAATGTCCATATTGTCCACATTGTATAACTGTTGTTGAGGACGCAGAACATTATTTCCTTGTTTGTCCATCTTATTCAAACGCTCGTAACGTTCTTATTGGTAATTTATCAAATCTTAATATTACTCTGGATTCGGTGGATAATCTACTGTACGGTGGGCCGGTGTTAGAAACCAAAACTAACACTTTGATTTTTAAATTTGTGCAACAATTTATTTGTAGCACTTGGAGGTTCGACAACGAGTTTCCCGTCTAGTAATATTTGTAAAACAATGCTGACTCAAGGTATCCACTTCAATATAAAATACGCATGGAGGGGTTACGGAATGGACGCGTCATCGGGGTCACGTTGAGCCAGCGCATCGGTACACAGATTGTGCAGTTGCGATGATAGTCACGATTGCCATGTTTGTGGCCTGAGTCGCTGACGCGGCGTTTTCCCTACCTTTTGTGTGAATCAGCATGGATCTTATGAGATACGTCCCTAAGCTGTAGTACAGAAGGCGAAGAAATGATGATGATGATGATTAATATTATTTTTATTATTATTATTATTATTATTATTATTATTATTATTATTATTATTATTATTATTATTATTATTATTATTATTTTAACACATCCTAATCAAAACAGCGCCCAAGCGGTCTTTGGCTTTGAATATTAATTGATTCAAATCGAGAGAGATACAGAATGCAAAAGGGACATCAACAGCTTTTCTTTCTTTCTTTCTTCCTTTGTTCTGTCTTTGTTTAGTGCTACATATTCATATTTATTTACACACATACGTACATATATATATAAACCCATTCAAATAGTTTATTTTACATTTATGAATTTCAAAAACTTGTTTGTTTCGCCATTGTAACATTTTCTGTATTCATGTTATGGGAGCGGAGGTTTCTACTAAGTGGAAAGCACTTGTCCTCCTATCCCTTTTTGCTCAATAGTTATGGCAAATAAAAATATGTTTAAAGTAAACAAATCGACTGCATTCACCGTGTAATATCCGAAATGTGCAATAGAAAACCATATCATGCGACCCCCCTCAATGGAACAAGCTTGTTGAGCTCATTCCAATGAGAGGTCACATGATGTATGTGCACCATCGACGTGCAGTACGCCTTAGTACACGGCGTCATCGTTTCCCCATGTAGGCAATCGGGATAAAGTGCCTTGCCCAAGGACACAACGCGAATCGCCCCGGGCGGGGATCGAACTCGGGACCTCTAGCATAGAAGTCCAACAGTCTACTACGGAACCACCGCGCTTCCCGAGTATGGTAGGATCAGTGCTGGAAATGAACAAAATTGACGGGTGCAGTTTTAAGCTCCAGCGAAATCAGAGACGAGTGTAAAAGAGTTAAATGTATAGGGAACTGCTGAATTATGACAGTAACTTGCCACTGGCCACTGTGTGCTGCTTTCACAAAACAACACACATTTATATGCCCTCACAGTATATTAGTGCTCCACAATATTTTTCAATGAGTGCATTTTTTAGCTCTCGTAAAAGAGAAATCACGGGTGCTGACGGAGGCAATTGCACTCGCACCCGTCCCATTTCCAGGACTGGTAGTATGATACGTGCTAACTACATAAGTTGCTGTGAGTCCAGTGTGCCGTGACTACTGCATGATTGACACATAATTTCCACGAATTCTCAGTTTGAACTAAAATCTCCACTGACTAATATCCCAACCACACCATCAAGGCATAACTTCGATGAAGGCATGCTTTAATATAGTAGTTGGATTATTTTATCAGTCGCGATTTGGTTCATTATAGTCAGAAGAAATCAAGTTTTCACCCACCAATCACCACCAAACATCAACTCGTTCATCATTACGACGCCACTGGGTCCAGGTTCTTGAGGATACCGTACACTGCAAAAATATAGGTTCTCTTTAGAACCCAAACTGGTTCTTGTCCCTGAGATGGAACCAGTTCTGTTTGAACAGTATTTATTTCAAATCAAATAGATTTATCAAGATTAGCATTCAATTTTAACAGAATATTACATGAACTGAAGTAGATTCAGCAGTAAACTTGGAGCTAATTCAACGCAGTCGCCAAACAGTTTGAAACAAAGGAGATATGAACAGTTGGCATATCGAACCAGTTTTAGTTCTGTATAGAACCAAAACTGGTTCGATATGCCAACTGTTCATATCTCCTTTCCTTAATAATGATTTGAGACAACCTCGTATAAGCTCTAAACGTACGACTGCAACCCCCTCAATTTATGTTTAATTCTGTTAATATTTAATGTTAATCTTTATAAATTTAATTAATTTGAAATAAATACTGTTTAAACAGAACTAGTTCCATCTCAAGGACAAGATTAGAACCAGTTTTGGTTCTAAAGAGAACCCATATTTTTTGCAGTGTACTTTAATTGACACGGTTTCTGATCTGCAGTTCATCTTGATATGTACTTTATTGGCCAGACTCTAAATTTGCCGGGTATGGCAGAATGCTGAACAGTCTATAAGTTTGAAGAATTAGGTCAAGTCCCATCTTTTCAGAAATGGCCGAATATAATCAATATCCCGTGCATTACAATCGTTCCTCTCCAACGCTCGGTGACCTAGACCAAGTCATCTTGGAACATCGACCGGTTTAAGGAGAGTCAAACATGTGACACATATGACCCCCTCGTGTGGTGAATTTGTGCTTCGGGGCGTCTTGTCCCATCAAGTCAGAGACAGACTATACGTGCCTACGAAGAGTCGACCAGGTACACAATACAAAAGTGTAGAAGAACAATAAAGTCTGCTCCTAGAATCATAACCACCTTTAATTTCCGGAGACAGACTAAACTTGTCAATGAAGGAAGTAGACCCCAACGACCTATATCACATAAGTGGCAGATTTTTCTTGACTGAAGAACCACCTGCTACATTCACAGCTTCCATGGCCCCCTGCTTCTCCTCCTGTGCGGATGATGGACGTGGAAGAGTACCATTGTACTACCAAAGGCGTCTCAAGAGATTAGTTTACCCCACACCGCCCCTGCGTTCAAACCGCGTGCAAAATCCTTACGTTTAATTAATTAAATTTAATTAATTAATTAAAATCCTTAGATTCAATTAATTAATAACAATCATTCAAACGGACGTGACAACCGTTACTTATTCCCATTTCCTTATTCGATATTCGTTATCAGCCAATTCTATCGGTTGATAACGTATGTCCAAGGAACTAGGAATAAGTAGTAACGATTACCACGTTTCTATCATTCCAGAAGATTGAGATAAATTGACATTTTTTCGCAATTGGTATTAAAATATCAATTTTTTATTTAACCCGTTTGGAATGATTTGGACCCCGAATAGCCAGTTGTTGTCTTAGAATATACTAAGTTTTTTTAACTTCCTCTTCCGTGACAGGGCAAAAAAAACTAGAAAATGTTTGGCCATTAAAAAATTTAGAAGTTTACAGTTAAAACTAGAAGTCCTGTCATGAAATGCGCGCAAATAGCACGTCAATCTGCGCGTTAATCTACGCGTTATAACCATAGTAAGGCTATCAAATTCTGTACAAGTGGGCTGTGCACAAGCAAAGTTTCTGCCAATGGACCTCCGGGTAACCCGGAGGTCCATTGGCAAAAACATTGCCTGTGTTTGTGATGAGTAACCAGGAGAACCTGCTGTGCTTTGGATGCCATTCGATATGGCATTTGCTCGCAATTCAAACGCGCAATGAAGCCTAGAAAAGCGCACAGTTCGGGACAGAACTTCTAGTTTTAACTGTAATAGTTGTTAAACGCTCTGTGTTGAAATTGATTTTTATCGGTTTTTACTGTGAAAAAGGGGTGATGCGTTCTCGAAAAACGTACTGGCATCTAGAACAGTTAATCGGTTCGACATTTCTCGGACAGTGAGTGTATTAATTATGACAAAAGACTTCAACATCTTTTCCGAAAACATGAATTACATATCGTCGCCTGAGTGCTAGAATGTTCTATGTCCCCTATGGGACTATGTATTATCTCCCCTATGGGACTATGTATTATCTCCTCTATGGGACTATATATTATCTCCCCTATGGGACTATGTATTATCTCCCCTATGGGACTATGTATTATCTCCCCTATGGGACATTGTATTATCTCCCCTATGGGACATAGAACATTCTAGCACTCGGGCGACGATATCTTCGAAAGCCGGTTGTTTTCATTGCGTTTTACCATGTAGTGACCTATTTCTGATTTTGATCTTAGAACAAGCATGCTTCGCCGCCACGTGTAGAATCAAAATCAAGAGAGAGAGAAGGGGAGGTAGAGAAAGAGAGCGAGAGAGAGAGAGAGAGAGAGAGAGAGAGAGAGAGAGAGAGGTAGAGAGAGAGAGAGAGGTTTGATTGCTAAATAGAATGTATTAAAGGTTTGATTGCTAAATAGAATGTATGGACTGTATCTCCCTGATGGTCTGCTGTTAGCCTTTATTACTATCAATCCAACTAAGGCGTTATACTGTCTACAATTGGAATGGGTAATACGTAATACTAGACCAGACGATACTGTGAGGTGGGAGAAGGTAATGCATGGTTGTTGAGTGCGGTAGTATATGGTGTACGGTCCATATCCTGCTGATTCAATGCCAGCCCTTCGTACTAGAGATGTAGGTTAACCGAAACCGAACCGAGGTTTTTAGTTTTTTTTTTAAAAACCGAAACCGAAACTGTCGACATCCCGTAATCTAAGGTTTTTCGTTTTTTATTAAATACTCTCTTGTTGCAGAAATTCACAGAATGGAGCCATCCCAGAGTAGTGAGAGTACCCAGACACTGCCATTGGTACGGTCCATACCCTGCTGGTTCAATGCTAGCCCTTCGTACTAGAGCTGTAGGTTAACCGAAACCGAACCGAGGTTTTTAGTTTTTTTTAAAAACCGAAACTGAAACTGTCGACATCCCGTAATCTAAGGTTTTTCGTTTTTATTAAATACTCTCTTGTTGCAGAAATTCACAGAATGTAGCCATCCCAGAGTAGTGAGAGTACCCAGACACTGCCATTGGCTCTGGGAAGGCTACATTCTGTGAATTTCCGACATTTCAGTTTAGTTGTGTTTGCAGCTTTCCTTAAGTTGCGTGTAGGTGTTAGACCTCGAAAAATGGCCAAGCACAATAAAAGTTTTGTATATTTAGGTAATTATTATATTGGCCTTCCTGATTCTTCATGTATTATAGCTTATTTTGGGCATTCATTGAGTTTCACTCAATTTCACTGCCATTCAGTTATGACTCCGGACATAAGAATGAGTTTTATTGAATTTTATTTGGCCTCATGAACAAACCGAAAACCGAACCGAACCGAGGTTTTACTCCACCTGAAAAACCAAAACCGAAACCGAACAAGAAATTTAAAAACCTACAGCTCTACTTCGTACTATTGATCCACTCAAGACGTTATACTCTCCTACACTTGGTACAGGTAATAAGTGGTCTTAGCGATATTGTGGGGGTGATGGGTAATGCGTGGGTGTCTAGTGTGGTAGTATAGGGTGTATGGCCTATAGCCCTGTTGGTCTACAGTTAGCCTTTGGTACTACTAATTCGTCGAATGCATTTTACCATCGGAGGTTGTTATAGGTATAGTGTAATGCTAGGCCATGCGGTCCTGCGAGGTAATGCTTGGTAGTTTAGTACGGTAGTGTAGGATATTTATTATTTATTGGTGTTTAAGGTCACATACTGATGCACAATGGCTAATCGTGACCGGGACAGTTTTACGGGTGGAGGAAGCCGGAGTACCCGGAGAGAACCACCGAGCAACGACGAGCAGCTGTCAGCTCGGTAGTGTAGGATTAACGCACGTAACCCCATTGGTCTACTGCTGGCCTTTAGTACTATCAATCCACTTAAGGCGTTACATTGTCCTACAGTTGGTATGGGTAGTACATAATGCTAGGTCATACGGTTGTGTGCTGTACATGTTTGCTTGTTTTCTAATATCGTAATATAGTAGGGGTGGGTGATCTTAGTGAACTTCTGAAACTTATTCCCTTCATTTCCTGGTCCTGTTCTGTCTGCTTTGTGATTTGTATCTTCTCTGGTCCACATATTTTGACTTACTTATGCAGGGATGCACAAATTGGAGGAACGTCCGTTACGTTCGTCTTGCGGTTTTCTAAAAAAATGGATAACCATTCCTCGCTCTTCTAAATTGTTAACGCGTTCTGAATTAGCTCCTCAGGGAAATTCAACATGTACCTTCACGATTTCAAAGAACGCGCCAACAAACAAAGCGCACGCGTTGCAACAGTGCAGATAGCAAAACAACGCGACTCGCTATAATCCGTTTCTACTAATGCGCAAGCAGTACTATAGGAATTAGCTATATGACGTCACGCTCTGAAATAAAAAGACAACCGACATGACACAGATTAAACACACACAAATGAGGTGTGAACAGAATACCTGCAAACTGTTGTGTCATTTTAATTAACGCTGACAGCAAGTTTTTCTACAGAATTTTATCATGCTTTTTCAACACCTTCTTGTTTTAGGTAAATGTTGCTGTAATAAGATTGGTCAGAAAACAAAACGTCACAAAATGATATTTACTCCTGAATGAAGTTTTACAACTCGCACTACATAGTGCACATAATGACCAAACAAATCGCAGTTTGGTCACGTGATTCATTTAATATTCAATGAGGCTATTGTTTATAGTTTGTCTAGCTTTCAATTGGGGGGGGGGGGGATGGGGTTGGGGGAGGGGGGGGGGTTGCTTAGGTTATGCAGGTCATGAAACAATCACGTCATCAGCGTACACTCTTCAGTCACCTGTTTTCTGTTTTCAAAGTTTTTCTTTCGATACCTCATATTATCGAACGCAATATCGGGAGTATGGTTATCCGGTTGATGGCTTTTCTAACCGGTTGAATTTCTTTGCAACCGGGTGAAAACCGGCTAACGGTGGCAGCTCTATATATTACACATTAACAAAAAAGCGAATATACATGTGAATGGTTATCTAAATTTGGAGAGTTACCCAAATGTTTTTGGCATAAACGTTTTGCGGTAGTCTAAATTTTCAATTTGTGCATCCCTGCGTATGCACGTCTGTTTGTTAGTACACAATATGTAACAATGTATACACATTACATGCACCACATTGGCATATGCTAGATGTGCCGATATGTGCCTGTGTGTTAGTGCACAATGTACCCACAACACATAGAGCACATGGACACACGTGAGTATTGGTGAATACCTTTTGTAGGATATCTATTGCAGGATATCTCTCTGAGGATAGTTATCGCTCTTAGTACGGCTTCTAGCTTCTAGACCACCACATAGGTATAAGACCATAACTACTGACTTACCCATAGTCACCATCCTCATTACTATTATCAACTTCATCTGCAGTCACCCAATAATCTAGACTTCCACCACCACTGGTTATCATTATCTGTCCTGCGCTAGAACCTTGTACCATTACTACTGTCTTCTACTTCTACTACTACTACAGGGTTACTAACTATCTATGGTCCTGTTCCGACTTCTGCCCTTGTCTAGTTCTTTTGTACGCCCAACCAAATACTGTTGTGTGGGGTATGCGTGCAGGGACGTGGCTAGAGGTTTTCGATTGGCGGGGGGGGGGGGGGGGGGGGTAAGGTAGTGAATTTCCTACTAGGGTGAGGGACCGGGAGGGGGATATCCCCCTCCCGGTCCCTCTCCTAGTTGGAAATTCACTACCGAGAAACATTTTGAAAATGAAGCCATGAGAGGGGAGATAAAATCAATTCTAGTAACTAAAATGCCAAAACATTTATGATAAAGTTATCAGGTTATTATTATTATTTGGTATTCTTCTGGGAATTGAATATGTGCTAAACAAATGCTAAACAAATGCTGAAGCTTAGAACTTTGAAGAATTCACACTGTCCTAACATTAAATCAGATCTTTTGCCGGAATGATCAGTTTTCGATGTTTCATCATTTTGTAACCGAGAATGATGGAATTAACTCTTTAACGATAACGATTTTACATGATGTGATTTTCTTAAAGTGCATTTCGAGGATTTTGTTTTCATTACAATAAGTAACGTACTATAGAAATCTCGTACCGATTGACATCATGCATACTTATGAAGCTCAATATTGCGTACACTGTAGTTGTAAATAGTAACAGTTGGAATTTTAACCGATTTGAAAACGAGTTGGGATTTTGGGAAGTAAAGGAGACATCAGCATCGCCAAGGAAGCTCTAAAATCCAGATAGATGGAATTTCCAACTACTCATGACTTGCCCTCTGAATTTCCAACTATAGAAAATGTTTGTCAGGATTCTGGGGTGGGGACACATCCCCCACACACCCCCTGTCGCCACGTCCCTGCATGTGTGATCTTCTAATATCGTAGTATAGCAAGGGTGGGTAGTCTTAGGGACCTTCTGAAACCTATTCCTTTCACTTCCTGGACTTGTTTCACTTATGTGTACGCGGAGTGCGTGCGAATTTCGATATAGAGTAGTGCCCCATTTTATTGGCGTACACATATGCATTGTTATTTGCGATTTTGTTTTAGATCAGTTTTCTACGGCAGCGTATTAGCGCCATTTCGTTTTTTTTTGCGTAACTTATGTTAAATTGTAATTACAATTTAGCTAAATTGTAATTACAACTTAATAAATTGTAATTACAACTTAATAAATTGTAATTACAACTTAGCTTAAATTGTAATTACAATATAGCTTAAATTGTAATTACAATATAGCTTAAATTGTAATTACATCTTAGCTAAATTGTAATTACAACTTAGCTAAATTGTAATTACAACTTAATAAATTGTAATTACAACTTAGCTTAAATTGTAATTACTATATAGCTTAAATTGTAATTACAACTTAGCTTAAATTGTAATTACAACTTAGCTAAATTGTAATTACAACTTAATAAATTGTAATTACAACTTAGCTTAAATTGTAATTACAATATAGCTTAAATTGTAATTACAACTTAGCTAAATTCTAATTACAATTTAGCTAAATTGTAATTACAACTTAATAAATTGTAATTACAACTCAATAAATTGTAATTGCAACTTAGCTTAAATTGTAATTACAATATAGCTTAAATTGTAATTACAATATAGCTTAAATTGTAATTACAACTTAGCTAAATTGTAATTACAACTTAGCTAAATTGTAATTACAACTTAATAAATTGTAATTACAACTTAATAAATTGTAATTACAACTTAGCTTAAATTGTAATTACAATATAGCTTAAATTGTAATTACAACCTAGCTTAAACTGTAATTACAGCTTAGCTAAATTGTAATTACAACTTAATAAATTGTAATTAGAATTTCCCTAAATTGTAATTACAATTTAACATAAGTTACGTCAAAAAACGAAATGGCGCTAATACGCTGCCGTAGTTTTCTGACGAATGTGGTTTTATGCTTCATCTTTTGTCAAAGTACGTTAGTCCAACCGGTAATATATCGACCAACTATATACTTAAACATTAAAACAAGAGTAGTCTTGGATGGATGGAAGAAAATACATGGTCATATGATGAGGAAACATTGAACCATCAAACATGTTGCGAACATAGTACGATACGCTTACGAATGGCGACCAGTAGTTCATGTATAGTCTTCGATGTCAACATGTGAACGATCGGGATATTCCCGTTTGTCTGCGGAGTCACCTTTTTCTGAAGACGTTTCCGCCGCTTCTGATCCCACCACTAGTCCCACCGCTACAAACACACAGTAGGGAGCCGACACCTGATATTAACAGTTCAGCTGTTTTCATGGATATGGTGGCCATTTATCCACTTCGTTTTTCGAGGAGACTTTTATATTGACAAATTATAGGATTTTATTCTTAGATTTTTGGCTAATCGTATATTCGACTAACAGTGAGTGAGTATTATAAAGATTTATCGTGGAATGTTTTTCCACCTCATTATTGAAAGAAAATTCACACAAATTAAAGGTCTATGTGATTGATCACGGTGTTTTTCTTGATTCTACTGCGTTCTTCTTACAAACTGCGCTTATTTCGACGTTTTCCAGTGATACAAATGTTGTATTTGTGAACTATACTAAAGCACATTGATCGCCTTTAAGATAAGTTTCTCCCAAAATGCCCCAATATGTCCCAAATGTTGAAATAGAAAACTACCACTGTACGGCATATTACTCAATTACTGGCGGGCAAATTACAATCTGCCTGATCTATCCACTGTACGGCAAGTTACAAAAATAATTGATCAGTGTGAGTGGCGTCTGTGATCTGTACGAAAAATTACCGAATTTATTGATCAGTGCTAAACTGTTAATGAGTGTTTTGAACTGTGCAGTTAATTACAAAACCAAAATGATTATTCTGAATGCGTATTGATACAAATTTATGCCTATTGTACAGATCATTTTTGGATTAACCGCTAAAATTGTTATTTCTTCTACTTTCAGAAATTATGAAGTCATAATTATGAATGCTCATGGTGTGGTCAAACAACAATTTCATTCGACAACATGGTGAGGCATCTTATGAGTACACCGGAAAGGGGGGGGGGGGGGGGGGGATTACGTGTGTGTGGAGTGGAAGCAGGAAAGTTTAAACACACTTTATCAAATTATACTGGCGCATTTCACAGCATGTCAGTTGGTGTTGCCACAAACATTCTTGTGTGCCTTCAGACTCGAACGCCATCGATATCCTCTGTCGCGGCGGTCACGCACGAACTTGGGTGGTCCATTCCCCCCCCCCCCCTTTCATGCTCCGTAAGATGATGTTGGTGGTTGGAACTCTGGTCTCAGGTTTTGCATCTGAATTTCTTACTGTTGCTGCCACCATGGCAAGACGCCATGTGCCTTTGGACGGATCCAGCTGAGCTAAAAATCACCTTTGTTTAAACATTATTTTATTTCCATGGTTATATAATTACATTATTTTTAATGAAACTGAAATTATATTAAGAACAATGATATAACTAGAGAAAATGGATTCAGCAGCAAGCATAAAGCTTATGTAAGCTATCTCCATATAACACATCAAACACACGTGAATATATTTATGGCGATTAAGGCGTATAATGTTCCGATATAAACATAGGTTTAACCCTTTACCTAACATGAAAAGCAGACGACACTTGCCAAAAAAATTCTTGAATAACTAATTTTTTTCATTTTTTGTCTCAAAAACATAGGTTATGACCCCTCGTTGGAACGAGCTCGACGAGCTCGTTCCAACGAGGGGTCATAACCTATGTTTTTGAGACAAAAAATGAAAATATTTTGAAAATTAATTGGCGATTTTTGAGAATAGCGCTGGCCGATTTTGGCCGTTACGTTGGGTAAAACTCTGATACATAAAAGTAGAAAGAAATCGGGAAGGTAAAGAAGAAAGAATAAACGATTTTAAAGAAGTGGGGAAGTAATAATAGGAGTGCCCAGATTATACCAGACAGAAAGTTCATTAGAGGGGCTAGCGCATCCCAGCCATCTATTTCAGGTCTCCTTCTGTCGTGCACATATTCACTCTTTCACGCGCGCAGGTCGATGTGTTTAAACAAGCACATCCACATGCACGCATAAGCGAGCATACTTACGTGCACAGCACAGGAATAACTAGCACCCTCGAAGCATACCAATAAAGTAGGACTATTTTTACCTCTACATATGGGTGTTGCTAACTAGCACTGCTTGCCTTGACTAGCGTTCGTCATGGGGCTAGTTTTGTGTCATCATATTGGCGCTTCTAAATAGAGAGGGTCTAAAAACGCTTTGTCACCGTGATATATTCTTGTACAATTTTGAATATTTCCTTCTTGATCTCGGAGGTATAGTGAATGCTCACGTTTAGGAGAATGTCGCTATTTATGTAATACCCTAGTTGGCCTAAAGTAGCGTTTGATTCAGTCAAGTAGAAAGGACACTTGAAAAACAATGCTCCACAGTTTCACGTATACTACATCTACATAAGGGGGTTGCAGAAAGGTGATTGTTGAAGAGATGGTCGTTTAGGTTGCTACAAGACAGGTACAGCCTGCAGTAGAGTATTTGTGCCTTTGGTAATTTGTCGTGATATTAGTAGTTTGGAACAAGCTGTTTGTTTTGGTTGACATACCGTCACCTGAGTGCTAGAATGTTCTATGTCCCCTATGGGACATAGAGCACTCTAGCACTCAGCCGACGATATGCTGGGAAGTTGGATGTGGAATTATTTTCGCGAATTTCACCAGGTAATGTATTCCAAAGCTGTGTCGTGGATAACAGGAACGATCTTTGGTGCGACTGAGTGCGACAGAGGGGTATTTTTAAATCCGTGTTACAACGCAAGCTGTAATCGTGCGCTGCAGACAACATTTGGGGAGTAAGGCATGAGAGGTACGCAGGGGCTAGGCGGTGATACATTTTGAAGAATTGTTCACGTTTGGGCTTTTCGTGTCTCCTTTCCAGAGGCTCCCAACAGTCTCCGCGTACAAAATACCTTTACTAACACTTCGCGTGGCACCGGTTACAAACCTTGCTTCCTTGCTGCTTCTAACTGGATTTGTTCGATGTTTTCGCTTTCCGGTTGGTGCAATTGTCCCAGACTACGTTGGAATATTCTAGGACAGGGCGTATAAATGCTAGGTAACTTTTTTCCAAAGTTTTCCTATCCAGACTGAATTTGTATTTCCTGAGGACGCCAATTCTCAACCACGCTTTGGTCGTTATATCACTTTTGTGATCGATCCGGGATCCAGAGTTATTAAAGGTTATTCCGAGGTGTTTATCGTGATCTACTTCCTTGATATCGGTATTTGACATTTTTAGTAATGTGTGAAGTAGTTTCTCGTTGTTCGTGATATTACCATGGATTCAGTTTTTGTGAATTAAAGTCGACACGCCATTGTTTTGTCCAAGCGTCTGTCTGAAATATATCATTGCCTAATAGCTTAGCTGCGAGAATGGTATCTTCGACGATGAGGCAAAGACAAGTGGCATCAGCAAAAAGCCTGATACTACATGAGACATTATCAACAATGTCATTAATATATATGATGAATAGCAAGGGGCCGAGTATAGATCCATGGGGGACGCCTGCAGTTACTTTTTTCCAGGATAAGGATTTTGCTTGGATTACTACTCGTTGATACCTATCACTCAAGTAGCACTCATACCATTTAAAAAGTTCACCCTTATTGCCTGCCCATCATTTGCAGTTTACATAGTAGCCCTTTATGTCAAACTTTATCGAATGCTTTACTCACGTCACAGAAAACGAAACGTATTTATTTGCCTTCATCTAAGTGCAACTACTAGTGTGTCGTTGAATCAGCAGGATGATGTGAGAAGGGAATTAGTGCTGAGAATGTTAAAAACCTTTCTGAAGATACATTTTTCAAAAACTTTTCCCAAATAGCTCAACAGAGAAATGGGTTTATAGTTGCTGACAAGAGTTGGTTTGCCTTTCATGAAAACAGGTAACACGTTCGCTTGTTTCCATTCGATAGGGAAGTAACATTCTGCTAGAAACGTATTGAAGACTTACGTTAATGCTTTTACTAGGCTGTTACAACATTCTATAAGAACCCGTGGACTGATCTTGCCAGGCCTACAAGCTTTGGGCTATCGAACATAAGTATACGTAGTAGTCATTAAATGTAGAGCTGTAGGTTTTTAAATTTCTTGTTCGGTTTCGGTTTTGGTTTTTCAGGTGGAGTAAAACCTCGGTTCGATTCAGTTTTCGGTTTGTTCATGAGGCCAAATAAAATTCAATAAAGCGCATTCTTATGTCCTGAGGCATAACTGAATGGCAGTGAAATTGAGTGAAACTCAATGAATGCCCGAAATAAGCTATAATACATGAAGAATCAGGAAGGCCAATATAATAATTACCTAAATATACAGAACTTTTATTGTACTTGGCCATTTTTCGAGGTCTGACACCTACACGCAACTTGAGGAAGGCTGCAAACACAACTAAACTGAAATGTCGGAAATTCACGGAATGTGACCTTCCCAGAGTAGTGAGAGTACCCAGACACAAGCCTTTGGCAGTGTCTGGGTACTCTCACTACTCTGGGATGGCTATATTCTGTGAATTTCTGCAACAAGAGAGTATTTAATAAAAAAACGAAAAACCTTAGATTACGGGATGTCGACGGTTTCGGTTTCGGTTTTTAAAAAAAAAAAAATAAAAACCTCGGTTCGGTTTCGGTTAACCTACAGTTCTAATTAAATGCTTCCGCTTTGTCGAGATTGGTCGACAATAGATAATCCCTGTGTTGTCGGACTGGTATGTCAGATTTTTTGTCACCAATCAATTTTTTTTAAATGTTTTCCACCAGTAATGGGAGGAGGCGAAGAATTATTAAGAATGCTCTCTATTTTTTATCGGTGATTTGTATGACAAGTGATATTACATGATTACGTACTTTACGATACTTTGCCCATGACTGTGGATTATTTTGTGATTTGAAAAGGCGGTCGGTGTTAGAGCTGTAGGTTAACCGAAACCGACCGAGGTTTTTAGTTTTTTTGAAAAAACCGAAACCGTCGACATCCCGTAATCTAAGGTTTTTCGTATTTTATTAAATACTCTCTTGCTAGCTCTTGCTGCAGAAATCCACAGAATGTAACCATCCCAGAGTAGTGAGAGTACCCAGACACTGCCAATGGCAGTGTCTGGGTATTCTCGAGTAGTGAGAGTACCCAGACACTGCCAATGGCAGTGTCTGGGTATTCTCACTACTCTGGGAAGGCTACATTCTGTGAATTTCCGACATTTCAGTTTAGTTGTGTTTACAGCTTTCCTCAAGTTGCGTGTAGGTGTTAGACCTCGAAAAATGGCCAAGCACAATAAAAGTTCTCTATATTTAGGTAATTATTATATTGGCCTTCCTGATTCTTCATGTATTATAGTTTATTTCGGGCATTCATTGAGTTTCACTCAATTTCACTACCATTCAGTTATGACTCTGGACATAAGAATGAGTTTTATTGAATTTTACTTGGCCTCAAGAACAAACCGAAAACCGAACCGAACCGAGGTTTTTCTCCACCTGAAAAACCGAAACCGAACAAGAAATTTAAAAACCTACAGCTCTAGTCGGTGTATTCGCTTAAGTTGGCGTATTAGTAATCTGACTTTGTTGTGCATCCATTGCGGACCGTTTTGTTGTGATACTATTATCTTATGTGGGGTGAATCTGGATACCAGGCTTTCAAGGATGTGTTTCAAACGAATTACTAATAATGGGTACGGGTTATTGAAAAGAACATCAGACCAGTCGGTTTGAGCTAGTTCAAGGTTTAAAGATTCAAAGTCAACTTCATTGTAAAGCCATATTTTGCGCTTGAAAAACTTGGACGTCTGCGTTTTGCAAAGACTGCGCAATGGTACCGAATCAGTTCACTGTAGAAGGGATCGCCGACGTCTTGATTAACGATTAATGAAAGTCGCCTTACACTGGAAACACCTACCGAGTTTCAGTTCCATATTCGATGCTCAATGGTATTTGAACTGTACTGACTGGTTCTAGCCTTTTCCAAATAACGAACAAATGTGTTTATATTCCCCTTGCGATGAAAAGTGAGTCCTTGTTTGGATTGAAACGATTTACCAGTGTGATCACATAAAACATCTGAAGTTGCAGCAGGTCTAGGCGTGAAAGATTCCGAATTGCGCAGATCATATCGTGTCCAGTGGCGCTTTAGATTCAACTTGATCTTCGATTTGTATCCACAAATTGTACAAGTGGTGTCCGAATCAATTTCCACGTTGTCACATCGCTCATGGAGTTCCTACTGGCACCTAGAACATAGTGGAAGTCGGGGGACGACATGCATCAACATCGACAGATTCATCTGAATCGCCCATAGTGTACTAGCTCGTATACAGAAAGAAGTCGAAATGAAAAGTTTGTCGCTGAAGCCATTTTTCCGTGTTGCACGATTTGAAGAGGAGGACTGCAGCACAATAGCCTCTTGACATGGCATTGCGTGCCGCGATGTTTTGAATCGTGACCACAATGCAATTATATAGTTAACCACCTCATTGTCTTTTCTGCGCTCACGCTATTAGCCATAACATTAACCGCTAAACTTATCCGTATATTGAATGAATGCAACTGCTACATAATATCTTAATGAATATAGTAACCGTTACAGCCTTAGCAAACTGGCATTTCAAATTCATCTCCAAGGACTAATGCATACGTGTAGATGTGCCGTAATGGCCGTGGGCAATGTTGTTCGAATAAATGTTGATTGTATCAAGGGGGGGGGGGGGGCACTAAAAATTTGCAAGACGTGACGTCCTATTTTTATTCGGCTCCTTTTTACACCCACCCACCCACCCACTGCGTGCATATTTTCTACTACCGTTATCAGACACCCACCCCCACTCTCCCATTAAAATCCAAAATAAACTTATAAACTTAGGAGGAACAGCTGTCTTTAGGGGGTTTTCATAATGTTCTTACCCCTTTACCCAACGTAACGGCAAAAACCGGCCAGCGCTATTCTCAAAAATCGCCAATTAATTTTTATTATTTTTTGTCTCAAAAACATAGGTTATGACCCCTCATTGGAACGAGCTCGTTCCAATGAGGGGTCATAACCTATGTTTTTGAGACAAAAAATTTAAAAAAATAGTTATTCAATCATTTTTTGGCAAGTGTCGAATGCTTTTCAGGTTGGATAAAGGGTTAAACTGGCACCACCAATTTAAACCTCTGTGCGCTGCTGTGGGCCCCAATCTACAAATGACAAGCTGTTCATTATCGGGCTTGGCCAGAGCAGGTGTACATATACGGGAACAAATTTTCATTTGAATTGTTCCCAAAATATTGTCTGCACATTTTCTACATTTCGAACAAGACACCCACCCCCTACTAACGTGTGGCATTTTCCCAGTTTAAGACCAATATTTTCACATATAAAGCCTCCTGGTGTTGTATTTATGTTAAGAGTGTGATGTACAACATCCTCTTTAAGGTTTGAAACACAAATGATGGTATATATTCGCTGATATATAGATATATTTTTAAAAAATTCAAAAAATTGCACAAGTTGGAAATGCACATTTCTGGCGCACTCAAGAGACCCACCCACCCCCACGTCACGTCTTGCAAATTTTTGGTGGCCTCCCCCTGATTGTATTGCAAAGAAGATATAGACATGTAATTTCATGCTATATTTTAAAACCGCACTGATGTGCCCAGAAGGGGGCGCAGTGGCTCAGTTGGTAGAGATGCAGGCTACGAGCCGAGAGGTTCTCGGTTCGAATCCCACCTGCGGCAACCGCGTTGTGTCCTTGGGCAAGACACTTCACCCCCATTGCCCACGCGTGGGCACGGTGACGCTGTGCACTAAGGCGTACTGCACGTCGATTGTACACCTGTCTTCAATCAATGCTAACCCTGCTTTTGTGGAGTTGGCATGTTGGGGAGCTGACAGTTGCTCGCCGTTGCTCGGTGGTTCTCTCCGGGTACTCCGGCTTGCTCCACCCGTAAAACTGCCACGGTCCTGGTTAGCCATTGTGCAGAAATATGTGACCTTAAACACCAATAAATAAATAAAATAAATAAATGTGCCCAGAAAAACACGTACAGCCGAGCAGATCAAGAGAAAAACTATATAAGGGGTCTACGCGAATATTATTTCCCTAAAAGGTCACATACAATAGTTCTGTATGCGTTAGCATTAGATAAGATAAGATAAGATTTATTCAGCAAGTACACCAGAACAAAGACAGATTGCTTTGTATATACACAATCAAAATAAATAGCAACATAAAACAATACTAATTCTAAATGACAAACATAAATATCAAGGCTTATAGTGGTTGTAACATGATATTATTAGTTACACAGTTTGTTGGTGGCCTAATATGGTATATATGGTGTCAGTCAATTCCATATTGGACTCGAGCGACCAACAAACTGTGTAACGAATATATCTTACCGAATGCTGCATCGATGCACAGAACTAATAACAACAGCGATCAAAATTAAATGAGAGAATTCTCACAATGTGTTCACGTGTCTTTGTCTTGTTACAATTTATGGGAGAGTGTCTACACTCTCCCATAAATTGTAACAAGGCAAATTCATATATATCAAACAGTTTCATTTCGAAGGTAACATGACGCACATCCACAGAATATGAAGCCTTTTAAGTTACCTAACCTGCACTTCAGACCAAATATGGGCTTCCAACACTCAATCTTTCAACTTGACGCGTTTATCGGCTGCGGCCATTTTGAATAATCAATGAACAAAGGGGAGATTACCCATAGCTATCAGCGTATATTGATGTTGACAGGCAGTATATGGTTTTATATGCAGTTTGCATGTGACGTCTTTGAACCAATGAAATTCCCAGATACTTGTAGGAGGTAAGATATTGTTAATGTCACCTCTTGGTGTCAGATGGACAAACCTTTTTATCGTTGTTTTAAGAATTGCTGGATGATATTGCAGATGATACCGCATAGCTGTGGCACATTGTTTCTCATCAGGAGTATGAATCTCTCGGATGTGTCCATCTCAACAAACTCTTGGTATTGGTATAAATTTGTAAACTCTTGGTATTCACGTTCAAATTTGTAAGATGCACGTTCTCTGAGAGATGCATATTCACTGCGCTCCATAACGAAGTGCCATTCTGTTTCCACTGCGCCTGAGCCGCACACGCGTTCATTTACGGGGATTGGTGGTTGCATATGCCTCTCCCTTTCTATCATAAGTTTGTGGTTACTTACACGCAAACGAATAAATATGTTTCTCGCCTCGTGGGATGTTGTATACATCAAATAAGTCTCCAGTTGATATTTGTTGTTAAACTCTCGATAAGTTCTCAGTTTATTTTTTCTCGTTTTCCTGTTGTCATCAAATATAGCATTATAAAAATTATTTAAATGGGTCTCTTCCAGATTTTCTCTTATTGTTTTGTATTTCACAGGTTGAAACGGAATTTTCTGTTCAGATTTATTTCCAGGATTATAACTGGCTATAAGCTGCTGATGTTAAACCAACATTGAGTCCGGCATGGTGTAATTCTCGGATTCAGTTCTTGTCTCTGACAGTAACAACGTGTTTGGAGATCATATAATTATGATACAAACTTAGCCAACTGGATTTTGGCATCTATGTGCAGTGCATACTGTCCAAGTTCAGCTCTCACTGCATGGTTCGATGATTTATTGTTCACACCCAGGACTAACTTACTGAACTGAATATGAACGGTTTCACATGGCGATTTATCAATATTAGCATCGTTGATTTCCGTGACCCATAATTCACTGCCGAAAAAGAGGATGGGTTTTATCAGGATGTTGAATAGTTTTAGGTAATAATAATAACACTTTGGCCGGCCGCTGATTTGTCGCGGTTCTCGGATGAGAAGGTAAACCGAAACAGGCGGAAGGCCCTTTCTTTTAAAGTTGTTGTTCAGGCTGAAGAGGGCTCTTAAACCTTTCAGTTTGAGTTGTTGTTGCGCATTCTGTAGTTTACCGTTGGATGTGAACGATTTGTGTACTGATGGGTGTGCACAAGCTCATTGCTCCCAATATGAAAAGCAGGAGGCTCCTTATTCTTTCTGGATTGAAAAATCATAACTTTAGTTTTGTCAACATATACGCCAAGTGTGTTTTTAGTTCAGTATGAATTCAAGTTATATGGTGTTAATTGAAAAGGACATGGAAATGGTGGTAATTTGCCCGACGTAAAATAGTAAAATGGAGTAATTTGTGGTACACCAAATTCAGATTATTTGCCCACATTACAAGATATACTTGGTACATATTGTGACGTATTCTATTCCAGTAGATGGAGGTTTGTCCATTCTATGTTCTAGCACACAGATAAATGCGATAACGTACGAAATGGAATCGTAAATTTCATGTTTCAACTTACTTTTCACAATTTCTCAAGTGATCTGCGGTATTATATTCGTTATTTTCTTAAACCTTTGAACTCTAGTGGTATCGTCCATGCCAGTTCAATGGTAGCAATTAGAAGAGTCCATATTCATTATTTGGGGTAGACCAATCAATATTTTTAACGTGCAGCCCCGAGGCTGATTGGTCTATCCAACACAAGTAGTAGGAGATGTGGTAAACGGCCCTGTTTGGTTGTCATGGTAGCCCACGTGAGCGGTCATCTTGTGACGTCATCCCCATAGTGATACGTGATGTATGTGCGCATACGCAGCGCGTGTTGTTAGGGTGATACGTGTTTCCGTCGGCCATGTTGTATACTGGAGGCCGCCATCTTGGTTTCTACGGTAGCACGTGGTTGGTATGTGACCTAAAACTTTCTTATAGGACAGACGTATGTTCGGAGGGTGTGTTCGGTCGAATCGGAGTATCACGAATTACCACAAGCAACCCGACAATCCCTCCAACTCATCAAAATTGACTTTATTTACTACAGATTCCCCATTTTATCGGCTTAGCACGTAGTGCTATAGTACCGAGGGGCACAGGGGGTGAGTTCGATTGAATAAGCTATCGTAACTGTTCAATAGCTTATTGAGAGAATTTGGGATAGGTATGTGCTGGGGTGGCCTAGAAGGCTGGGCCAAACAAGTAATATTATCCTTAGTTAAGTATCCTATAAAAAGTATCCTCAAATACTAATACAATACCAGGCCATAGGTATCCTCAAATACCGAAATGAGTCGACGAGCAGTATGTCGAGTCACTCTATCGAGCAATTGCTCGATAGCTCATTTGCTCAGTAGACTTCGGTCGTTCGAGCAGTATGTGCGAGTCACTCGATCGAGCAATTGCTCTAAAGCTCATTTGAACTATGGGTTTCGAGTCGTTTGAATAATGACTTTTCAGTAACTGTTCAATAGCGTATTGGGAGAATTTGGGATAGGTATGTCCTGGGGTGGCCTAGAAGGCTGGGCCAAACAAGAAATAGTATCATTAGATAAGTATCCTATAAAAAGTATCCTCAAATACTAATACAATACCAGACCATAGGTATCCTCAAATACCGAAATGAGTCGACGAGCAGTATGTCGGGTCACTCGATCGAGCAATTGCTCGATAGTTCATTTGCTTGGTAGACTTCGAGTCGTTCGAGCAGTATGTGCGAGTCACTCGATCGAGCAATTACTCTAAAGCTCATTTGCTCGATAGGCTGTGAGTCATACGAGCAATGACTTATCAGTAACTACTCGCTAGCTTACTGGCTTTGGGAATGATATAGGCTTTTGATATACACAAGGGAGATAACTCTGCATACAAATTATGGGAAATCAAGCAATCTGATTCGTTAGTTAGCGTCAGTAAAGTGAACTGCTTGGGTGATCTGGATAAATGAAATAACAAGACTACTCGGAATAGGGTCAGAACTAACAAGAACAGACCAGAAAAGCTAAATATAGTAACAATAAGCAAAGCTGTTCCAGTTGATTGGCTCTTCTACGCTACTGGAGTATACTCCAGGACAAAGGAACATGGTCAGGTAGACGAAAAACTATTGCATATATAGATAGAAGCAGAGAATTCTGAAAGAATTCGAAATAGTACAACTTGTCGGGTTGTTTGTGGTAATTCTATGAATTAAACGAGGGTTTGGGAAAAATCTAAGCCAGAAAATTACTCCTATTCAATCGAACACATCTTCTGTGCCCCTTGGTACAACAACACTGCGTGCTAAGCCGATAAAATGGGGAATCTGTAGTAAATAAAGTCAATTTTGGCGATTTGCAGGGATTGTCGGGTTGTTTGTGACACTCCGAACATACCCCTGTCGTATAAGAAGGTTTTAGGTCACATAGCAACCACGTGCTACCATAGAAACCAAGATGACGGCCTCCAGTATACAAAATGGCCGACGGAAACACGTATCACCCGAACAACACGCCCTGCGCACTCACATCACGTATCACTATGGGGATGACGTCACAAGATGGTCGCTCACGCTACCGTGACAACCAAACATGACGCCACTAGGTCACGCGGCATGACGTCACTTCCTAGGTCCTCCCAATCAGAGCCGTTTACCGCATCTCCTACTACTCACACATTTTCTGAATAGCCATCCTATTTAATGACGTTATGACGTATCATGTTGCTGGTCGAAAAAACGCCCGCGAGGGTTCTAAGGGTTAACAATCGACTGTTAACGGCTTTTGGGTCTATTTCAACTTGACGTTGGGTATAATGGGAATTCATATCCGATACACCCTATTCATAATCAACGGCTACATCAACATATTTGGGCGATAATTCAGGTGGAGAACGCGGCCATTGTGATCGGTAAAATCCTTTGTCGGGATGGCAGCAAACTTCAAATTCTCTGACCCTAGCGCAGTCTAATAATTTTGTGATGCGGATGTCCCATTTCCCACAACCCTAATTGATTTTCTGACAATTAACAAAAGAGATATGTCAAATTAGTTTTTAAAAATCCCTAGATATTATCTGCAGGAAACTAATAGAACGCTACCGGAAGGTTAACTAAACCACATAATCCCATTATAGGTAAAATCCATTTATACTTGTCTGTTCAATATTCACAACAATCAACTCGCATTCGCGCTCTTTGAAATTGTGAAAAGCAGATATTTTCAATCAGCGTTTATTTAATAATCACAACCACAGAAACAAGGTGCCACAGAATGGTGTCATCTCGATTAAATATATTACGTGTCTGCAGCGCCGTGGAATGACGAGTGCCCATAGAGATTGCTTCTCCAATAGAATTATGTAAAATTGAATACTGTTGATCTATAAGATGTAATAATGAACAATACAACCTACATTCATGTGATGTGACATCTTGTCAGTTCAAAAGTATACAAGTGGTGTAGGCTCTGATATAAAAGTTCGCATGTCTCTGTTACATACTGAGTGAAAGATAATGGAAAGTCAATGAAAGAGAGCGTATGTGTGAAGATGAGGGTTATGGTGTGTGCCAAGCTCTCTGGCCACCAGTACAGAGGCGGCTGAGCCAGGGCGGGAGGGGGGGGGGCACAGGATCATGTGCCCCTCCACTCTTTTTTTTGCAGATATGTTTCACAGTTACTCAAGGAGTTAAAATGGGCGCATGCAAACGTGTCAATATACATACATTCCTGTAACATTATTTGCAAATCCAAACAATTTAGTCAAAGAATCCCACTTTCGGCCGCTTCGGTCCGTTTCTTCTAATTCAACTATCTTCCAGCCCGAAGGCTGGCCTTCGGGCTGGAAGATGGTTGAAATGGAAGAAAAGGACAAGACAGTGACCACACGGCGACATATTCATCTAAACGAGTGACTATAGCGAGTCATGGTACATTTACAGATATACGATTGTAGCCTTTCTCACACTGGGTAGAACCATGGTAGCACTGTAAATTTGTACCCCTCCACTTTTATCGAGCTTCCGCCGCTCATGCACCAGTCTAATTTTGTTCGGAATTCGACACTGTTATACACGCTAAAAACTAAAGTCTTAAAAACTACATTTGAAGTGCTGTATTTAACACTTATTTAGTGCTGAACTAGCACTTTGTTCAAGTGTTGATATCCCAGAACTTGACAGGTGTTTGACAATAATACCACTTGACAAGTGTAATGTCGTGACACTTAAAAGAAAACAACGCAGATGACGCGGATCAGGCTCGAACTCTTGAGCCTGATCCGCGTCATCTGCGTTGTGTCCTTTTAATTATGCACCCACCAAGTGCAAATCAAATTATGGACGATTCTGGAAGAACCACCAATGCTGGACACATGGGAAGTGCCATCCATTCAAGTTTCAGATGTCTGACGATTGTAATGTCTAAGTGCTTAAAGCATTGCACTTTCAGTGTTAAAATCAAATCCTAAGAGTTAGAATGGGTTTAACACCTTGAAAGTGTCAGTTTTAACTCTTTAGTTTTTAGTGTGTATGCTGTTTGTTTGCTCACTTTTTGTTGATGCAATGTGATGTGTCTTCACTTACAGAGATATTTTTGTATTCTTTTCTGTTCCAGTTATAGATACCCAAATAAATAAGTATTAGCTCCCGTTGAAAATATCAGGATATTAACATATTTGGTGGAACTACCCGACATAATCATAAAACTGCGGCTGTGGTGACGATTGAGCAATATTTCTGGCTTTGATTCAGATTCGATTGTCCGGAATATATCAATTGGTCGGAAAACGAACCATAGGTTCAACACTCACGCAGAGCAATATTCTGACATCTTTAAAATTCTAACCCCTGTTCGTGGAGCAGTTGATTGTCCTGCTTGGCGCAACCTTCCTAACCTCTGCCCTATAAACGGACAGCTCAGGAATTGTTGGGGGTAGGTGTAGGTTTTGGTTGGGGGTAGTAGGTATTTGCTGATAAAAGATTAAAATATATGGTATGTATCATACCTCATATTTTAATATTTTATCAGCAGATACCCCAGCTAACTACTCTTTTGGTGTATATGTTGTGGCCTTTAATGGTTTAGTCCGTCTCTTTTTAATAGAGCCATCGTTCATACTGTAAGCTTAACTTCGGGATGCAAGATGGTTAAAGAAGAAGAAAAAACAGAGCGACCCGGCTAATGCTGTAGCATGCCTGTGGGGACAAATGTGTGTGTGGGGGAGGGGTGGGCTGTTGTCTTCCGGTTCCGCCACCTGTGAGAGCGACTTTTCTTTCACAATTAACCCTTTACCCAACGAATCGCCCGCATCCGCCCGCGTAATATGCAAATTAAGCAGCTGAAAAAAAAAAAAATTCGAAAATTTCAAGAAAACCATATCATGTGACCCCTCTTTGGAACGAGCTCGTCGAGCTCGTTCCAAAGAGGGGTCACATGATATGGTTTTCTTGAATTTTCTTTTAAAAAATTAAAAAATTGTATTTAAAATAATGAATTTTGAAATCGTCTGCGTTAGGTAAAGGGTTAAAGCACAATAACAGAGGTTATCCAAAGAGCCGCGGTTTAATACGAAATTTATTAACCGAGTTCACTAAAATCGATTCGAGTCGAGGTCAGTGGCGTTGGGTATCTAGGCCAGGTAGCATTTTGTTATGGATTTCCCATGCTCTGGGGCTGGGGTATCAAAAAGGGCACTCCACTCGGAGATGAGTTAAGACCAGGAGTTCACAATATATCATAAATTGTAATGCGATACTCGATAGTATTCACATTAGATATATATGTACAACAAGGCGCCATCTTTAGAACTAACACCGCCGATTGTATAACTTCTTTATTTGATGATTATCGACCAATCTCCGTTATTATACGTGATTCTCCCCGCCCCAATTGTCATTGCCACGTGCAAACTACGTTAGAACGAATACTCAAGAGTTTCTCAGTTACAGTTCTTGGAAAGTTAAGTCTTTTCCACTAGTGCATTGGGGAAAGCGGGCGGCTGTCCTCGTTCTTTGCTTCCGACTCCTTTGATCAAATGCTTGAGTAACCCTGACTTTACTGGAAGCAGTATGCCAGGGGCCATATTTGGGGGACCTCGATAGGAGACCTCGGAAGTGAGGTCATAGCCACGTGACGCAGTTATGTCATGTTCGGTTGTCATGGTAGCCCGCGTAAGCGGCCTTCTTGTGACGTTATTACCATATTGATACGTGGCGGAGCGCGCGTTGTTGTGATGCGTGTTTCCGTTGTCCACTTTGTATGCTAGAGGCCGCCATATTAGATTCTATGGTACCATGTGGTTTCTATGTGACCCAACACCCTCTAATAGGACGGGGGTATGTTCGGAGGTGTGTTCGATTCAATGGGAGTATATCTAGTTATCTAAATAAACCCAACAATTTCACCAAATCACCAAAAGCGACCAAAAAGTAACGAAACGGACCTGGCGAATTCCCATTTTGGGCTTATAAGGGTAGCACGTACTGCTATAATGTGCGTTCTATTATACTGGAGTAGTTTACTGGTTTGGATTTTCCCAAAATTCCCAATTTTTCTGTCTATTACAGAAGCTATTCTAGCTAATCTAACCTTAGCATGTCATCTAGTCCTTGCTACTCTGACTACCCCATTGTTACAACCTCGTCCAAGTCTTATAATCACCAGTCAGTTTGCTTGATTTCCCTTAATCTGTACCTAATCATACAGAGTTATCTGCCCTGTGTATCACAAAGGCCTCTATGATTCTCAAACCCAAAAGACAATCGAGCAGGGATAGGTATTACTCGAACAACTATAATCTTATCGAGCAAATAAGCTATCAAGTAGTGACTCCAACAGGCATGGCTCGGGCGACTCGAATTCCATCGAGCAAAACAGCTATCAAGCATTTTCTTAACCGAGTGACTCCACATACTACTCTACGACTCATCGCGGTATTTTATGATACCTACAACACGTCTCCTATACAGCCCCTAGCTCCTATATGGCTCCTAGCTCATATACGGCTCCTGGAAGTCTTACCATCGGTTTCCACTTTGTTTTGAACTATCTGTCCTTTGATTAGCGGGTATTGTAGTCACCCAATGCTATAGTGTTCTACCAGCATTGCAGTCTTGTGTAGGGTTGAAACGGCTGGCTCATTTTCGTAACCGACTAACCGAGAGCTATACCCGGATAATATCCGGTTATCCGTGGCCATTATTTCACCGAATATGAGATCAAAACTATAGGAATTGGAAAGCAGTTTCCTCAAACTATTCCGTAGTGTATACAAACGAACGTTGTCGAGTACTCGACAACGTTCGTTTGTATACACGCTACGGAATAGTTTCTGTGATTATTTATTACTCACGGAAACTGCCGATCATTAACGGAGCCTTGAACGCCAAAGTCGAGTATTTCTCAATATTTGCAACGCGGCTTCGATGTGTAATCTATCACAAAGGAGAAGCGGTAGATTTACTACGTTTTAAACGTGGAATGACAATCTCTATCGATATTTCGGATAACCGGTTGACGGCTTTTCTAATCGGTCAGGTAGCTAACTGGTTTCAAACCGATTATCCGCTTAACCATTTCAGTACTAGTCTTGTGCCATTAATGACTGACACCATTCCTATTTGACTGACACCATTACTATTGGCTACTGTTATTCTGCCCTGTGCCTCACCCATTGCTATAACCCGTGATACTACTGCTGCCTTTAGTGCAGTATTGCCTCTACGGATCTCAGTTCACATCACTGTCATTACACTACTGCTTGCACGAACAACTGTTTCCTGCCCATTTCAAGTCCCACTAACGAGCTATCGAGCAATTACTGCATTTGCTCTATAACTCATTGATCGATGAGATTCAAGTCGCAAGAGCATTTGCGCATGGTGCAATTACTCTCATGGTCCTCTAGCTCATTTGATGAAATCGTCAGCCCTGTTTCTAGGCAACCCACTTACAGAATCCCTTTTAGAATCCCCTTTTCCGAGATGAGTCGTAGAGTACACTGCAAAAAGTAAAGGTTCCTTTTAGAACCAAAACTGGTTCTATGTTGTCCCCGAGATGGAACCAGTTTAGTTTAAACAGTATTTATTTTAAATCAAATAAATTTACCAAGATTAGCATTCAATTTTAACAGAATAATACATGAACTGAAGTAGATTCGGCTGTAAACTTTGAGCTTATTCAACGCAGTCGCCAAACATTTTGAAACAAAGCGAATATAAATACCTGGTATATTGGTTCTATACAGAACCAAAACTGGTTCGATATGCCAACTGTTCATATCTCCTTTGCTTAATAATGATTTGAGACAACCTCGTATAAGCTCTAAACTTACGGCTGAAACCCCCTCAATTTATGCGTAATTCTGTTAATATTTAATGCTAATCTTTATAAATTTATTTGATTTGAAATAAATACTTTTTAAACAGAACTGGTTCTATCTCAGGGACAAGATTAGAACCAGTTTTGGTTCTAAAAAGAATCTATATTTTTTGCAGTGTATAGCCCTTCAGGTAACTTTTTCTGACCCGAGAACAAGAGGTCATGCAATAAATAAACTGACACGAAGGGAAGTACCGGTCACGTGTTTTTCAGGAAATTCCCTACAAAAACACACAAAAAGTAAATTGTATATTTTAGGTCCAAAAGTCATCGAATCACCCTCTTTTTATCAGGAATATTCAACTTTTATATTCGCTTTGTTTCAAAATGTTTGGCGACTGCGTTTAATAAGCTCCACGTTTAGTGCTGAATCTACTTCAGTTCATGTATTATTCTGTTAATATTTAATGCTAATCTTTATAAATTTATTTGATTTGAAATAAACAGAACTGGTTCCATCTCAGGGACAAGATTAGAACCAGTTTTGGTTCTAAAAAGAATCTATATTTTTTTGCAGTGTAGTAGGTGGAGTCACTTGTTCGAGCAATTGCTCTATAGATCATTTGCTCGAATCCTGTCGAGAAGATGAGCTATCGAGCAGTTGCTCATGGAGCAACTGCTCGATAGCTCATTTACTCGACTGGATTCGAGTTCTTCGAACAACGACTTTTCAGTAACTGCTCGATGGCCTAATAGGGAAACTTGGAATAGGTATGAAAAAGTTGTTCGAGCAAGCAGTAGTGGAATGGTAGTGATGGGAATTGGAACTCGTAGCGGCATCGATGCACTAAGGACCGTAGTAGTACCACAAGTTAGTAATGATAGAGACGCAGACTAGTAGTATCCAATAGTAATGGCACAAGACAGTAATGGTACAAGTCTCCAAGATCGCTAGAACACCATACTAAAGTGGATGATGGTCATAGGACAGATGGCGGTTATTATGGACAAGTGGTGGCCTTGGAGCTATGTAAGTGATGGGTGCTCTAGAAGCCAGGAGCTGTATATGAGCTAGGAGCCATACAGTTAAAATTAGAAGTCCTGTCACGAACTGTCCGCTTATCTAGGCTTAATTGCGCGTAGGAATTGCGCGCAATTGCCATATCAAATGGCATTCAAAGCACGGCAGGTTCTCCTGGTTACTTATTGCAAATACAGACAATGTTTCTGCCAATGGACCTCCGGGTTATCCGGAGGTCCATTTGCTGAAACATTGCTTGTGCACAGGCCGTATGTACGGAATTTGATAGCCTTATTATGGTAATAACGCGTGGATTAACGCGCAAATCGAAGTGCTCTCTGTGCGCATTCCATGACAGGACTTCTAGTTTTAACTGTACAGGAGCTCGGGACTGTATAGGAGCCATGAGTTGTATACAAACCATGTTGTAGGTATCCTCAAATACCGAGACGAGTCGTAGAGCCGAATGTAGAGTCACTCGTTCGAACAACTGCTTTCTAGCTCATCTGCTCGATCAGATTCGAGTAGCAAGAGTATTTGCTCCAGGAGATGATATGGTATATCATAACCAGGGAAGGAGTGCAAGTACTACTTGCTGTGACAAATTGTATCGGTTTCAAGAAGGAATTCAGGAACATTTCCTCTCACGTACGGTCGTGGATGAGAACGGCAGTAAACATATCGTAATAATTGACAGTATTTGTGTCAAGGTTGCAACAAGTCGCCACCATCCTTCCAACCAAGGGATGTAGTGAAAGGGAGGGGAGTTATGGCTATCTCCTCCCCCAATCCCGGCAAAAAATTTCAATAGTTAGAAATTTTAAGCCTTAAACTACCAACAGTTCAAATTTCCACGCCCTATAGTAGTCGATTTCGTAGCTTAATTTCGTAGCATTTTATCTGTAGCCAAGCCTGGAGATAAGCAATCTGTCATTTGCAGAATGAGGTCCCCAAAGGGTGAATTTGCTGAAGCTATCCCATGCAGTGGACCAATTTATCCTCTTCTGTTTAGGCCTGAGGCCTTGATTCAGATTGAGGTTCACAGAGGGTAAATTTAGTGATGCCACCCTTCTGTGCATCACTAGTTAGAAATTTATGATGCACAGAAGGGTAAAGTCACTAAATTTAGGGAGCAATGGCTCCCTAAAAATTACAGTGCCCCTCCCCCCCCCCCCCTTCTAAATGGGAAAATTAACGCACCACCAGAGGGTCCCAGATCCACTTCATGGTATTGAATTTTCCAAAGTTTCTCGTTGAGTCCCCCGAACCTCCACAAATGGGAGGGGGATACCGTAGGCCTGAGGTGGCGGTTGGTGTAGCCCTTCCATTGGTGGGGGTTCGGGGGAGCCCCTTGAATCCCACCAATGGGAGGGCCATACTACCCTCACCTCAGGCTTACGGCCTTCGGATATGCCTGTGGCATATATCAACTTGACACTCCTAAAAAACTCTGCGCCCCTGAATAGGAGCTCTTAGCTACGTCTGCCCAAAGGACATATATTTTGACCCCACGGGGAGAGGGTGCATTCGAATTTCTTCAGCTGTTGGAAATTCACTAGTAGCAGTTGGAAATATCTCACTCAAGGGTGTGGGGGTGGGGGACTAATGGTTTTATCAACAGTTTGATGTATGTTCGGCGGCGGCGGCGGCGGGGAGGGAGATACAGTTTGAAATACAGAGGGGCTATATCCCCCGGACCAGGACCCTCTAGACTTGCTTTTCTAGCACGTGTTACCCAACGTATCGGCCGCCTCCGTAATTTTCAAATTTAGCAGTTTCAACAAAACTTATATCATGTGACCCCCTCATTGGAACATCGTGTTCGTTCCAATGAGGGGTCACCTGATATGGTTTCGTTGAAATCTTTTGAAAATTTTTAACCCTTTACCCAACGAAACGGACAAAACCGGTCAGAGCTATTCTCAAAAATAGCCAATTAATTTTCATTATTTTTTTCATTTTTTGTCTCAAAAACATAGGTTATGACTCCTCGTTGGATCGAGCTCGTCCCAATGAGGGGTCATAACCTATGTTTTTGAGACAAAAAAATTGAAAAAAATAGTTATTCAAGAATTGTTTTTGCAAGTGTCGTCTGTTTTTCACGTTAAGTAAAGGGTTAAAAAACAATAATTAAAATAATAAATTTTGATATCCTGTTTTGGGTAAAGGGTTGAAATAACTTACGACGCAGTCTTCACAGTCGTCGCATTCAAATTCAGAGGGTTTGTGAACCTATAACAACAAAATTATCACGTTCTGGCAGGAGGAGGCCACCAAAAATTTGCAAGACGTGACGTGGGGGTGGGTGGGTCTCTTGAGTGCGCAAAAAATGTGCATTTCCAACTTGTGCAATTTTTTGAATTTTTTAAAAATATATCAATATATCAGCTAATGTATACCATCATTTGTGTTTCAAACCTTAAAGATGATGTTGTACATCACACTCTTAACATAAATACAACACCAGGAGGCTTTATATGTGAGAATATTGGGCTTAAACTGGGAAAATGTCACACGTTAGTAGGGGGTGGCTGTCTTGTTCGAAATGTAGAAAATGTGCAGACAATATTTTGGGAACAATTCAAATGAAATATTGTTCCCGTATATGTACACCTGCTCTGGCCAAGCCTGATAATGAACAGCTTGTCATTTGTAGATTGGGGCCCACAGCAGCCCACAGAGGTTTAAACTGGTGGTACCAGTTTAACCCTTTTACCTAACATGAAAAGCAGACGACACTTCCAAAAAATGATTGAATAACTATTTTTTTTTAATTTTTTGTCTCAAAAACATAGGTTATGACCCCTCATTGGAACGAGCTCGACGAGCTCGTTCCAATAAGGGGTCATAACCTATGTTTTTGAGACAAAAAATGAAAAAATAATAAAAATTAATTGGCGATCTTTTAGAATAGCGCTGGCCGGTTTTTGCCGTTACGTTGGGTAAAGGGTTAAGGACATTATGAAAATCCCCTAAAGACAGCTGTGCCTACTAAGTTTATAAGTTTATTTTGGATTTTAATGGGAGAGTGGGGTGGGTGTCTAAGAACGGTAGTAGAAAATTTGCACGTAGTGGGTGGGTGGATGTAAAAAGGAGCCGAATAAAAAATAGGACGTCACGTCTTGCAAATTTTTAGTGCCCCCCCCCCCCCCCCCCCCGGTTCTGGCAATGTTAATGAGCATATTTATATGTATTTTAACAAATTCTGCAAACAAATGTTTTCGCTCTAGGGTTAAACAGGTTGCTGCTCTTATTACCTTGTTAAAACACCTTCAATTATCGATTATCTACTCCGCTTATGAATCGAAACAATAAAAAATCGATAGCATTGTGATAGAGAGGGTTTTATAAAGATTGTAGTCTATTGATTCGTGAATTAGTTTATTAGGATTTATAAACATAAAATACACAGTTCAGTTCACTGTGAGGATTAGCAAGTAGCGAGAAATGATCAGGCTATAACTTTCTATTATTTTAAAAATCATCGAAATATTTTAACTGCTCTCACCACCTGTTACACTGAACATCCGGGTAATGTTTCTCCGAACATGCGCAAGCGATCGATATGAAAGTTGTATTCATTCAACGTCTGTCATAGAGCAGAAACGTTCGTTCTCAGTTTCACTATAGTGGTATCTGATTGAAGTCCTCTGCGACAGTTAAAGCCATGGCTCAAAGTGCAGGCAAGAATTTTCTGCGACAATTTCGGGACATACACACGAGGGAGTTCAAGAAAATTGGCGCAAATCAGTTCATGGAAGTATGGAATCATTTTGACAGCGATGGTAAGTTTTGTCCTTTTAGATAGTCTAGTGTACATATTTATGACATAATAACCATTCAGTTGAAAGGACATTAAAGTTTTAAAGAAATTATTTTGCAACACTTTCAACCATTGTGACTGTGTGAATAATTAATGTAACCATCCTTATGGCTGTTATTTGGTAGTTTCGCTGCCTTCTAGGATTTTGTTCAAAGAACTAAACTGAGGCGACGGCTTTATGTCTTGCGTGTGGAGATCTGTTTCTACTAATTTATCAATGGACAGATTACAAGAATATTGAAGAAAAGGGCAGGTGGATGGGAGTACAAGTATGACACACTCACGACGCCAGGGACTTATCACAATTCGGCCCGGTGGGGAAAAAATAATAGTTGGTGCGCAGAAATTCCGTTTCCTTGATTCCTAGATATTGAAGAGTATGACAGTGGGTGTGTTAAAATTGTGTGTATGTGGGGGGGGGGGGGGGGGCGGTTAATTACTATACCCCCGACTAAAAGACGTCACTAATATTCGATTAGTCGACTATCGACTATTCACGGTGTAATCGATTAGTATTTTCCTTAGTAGAATAATCGATAATTTTGCTGCCATCAAAAGTTGACACATTTATTTATTTATTGGTGTTTAAGGTCACATACTGATGCACAATGGCTAATCGTGATCGTGACAGTTTTACGGGTGGAGGAAGCCGGAGTACCCGGAGAGAACCACCGAGCAACGACGAGCAGCTGTCAGCTCCCCAACATCGTAACTCTGAACTCTGCACCGCAGCACAGGCAGGGTTAGATTGGTTGAAGACATGCGCACCATCGACGTGCAGTACGCCACAGTACACAGCGTCATCGTGCCCCCATGTAGGCAATCGGGGTGAAGTGTCTTGCCCAAGGACACAACGCGGTTGCCGCAGGTGGGATTCGAACCGAGGACCTCTCGGCTTGCAGCCTGCACCTCTACCAACTGAGCCACCGCGCCCCCCAAAAAAGTTGACATATTAAACGCACCTTTAGGCCAACATTGAGAAAAGGCCACATTTTTTGCTACATTTTAAACAAATTTCGGTCCTATGGGGAAATTTGTTAAACAGAGTTAAAAATAAGCATTTTCTCAATTTTAAAGGCCACAGTAGAGACAAACCAAATGAGTGGAACCTCAATTTATTTATTTATTTAATTATTGGTGTTTAAGGTCACATATTTATGCACAATGGCTAATCATGACCACGACAGTTTTACGGGTGGAGGAAACCGGATTACCCGGAGAGAACCACCGCGCAAATGCGAGCAACTGTCAGCTCCCCAACACAGAAGCAGGGTTAGCATTGGTTGAAGACAAGTGCACCATCGACGTGCAGTACACCTTAGTACACAACGCCACCGTGCCCCACGTGGGCAAGGGTGGGGGGAGGGGTTGAAGTGTCTTGCCCATGGACACAACGCGGTTGCGGCAGGTGGGATTCGAACCGAGGACCTCTCGACTTGCAGCCTGCATCTCTACCTACTGAGTCACCACGCCCCCAGGGGAACCACAATCACATAATATAATTAAGTGTAAACTCTTTGACTGTCCCCTCTCTCTCTCTATATGATTTCTGTAGTAAGTGGGGGGCACGCCCCCCCCCCCTTCCCTTGCCCTAAGGTACCCACGACACTGTAAGTAACAGATAAACAGGGACAAATGCTGTCATTTCAACACGCAAACTTTCCCAAGTAGAACGTGGACTGTTCAAGATATTCGTTTTTGTTCGGGTATGTTTGTTGTCTTTATACTCTTAAGGAACCCCCGGGGGCGCGGTGGCTCAGTTGGTAGAGGTGCAGGCTGCAAGCCGAGAGGTCCTCGGTTCGAATCCCACCTGCGGCAACCGCGTTGTGTCCTTGGGCAAGACACTTCACCCCGATTGCCTACATGGGGGCACGATGACGCTGTGTACTGAGGCGTACTGCACGTCGGTGGTGCGCATGTCTTCAACCAATCTAACCCTGTCTGTGCGGCGGTGCAGAGTTCAGAGTTACGATGTTGGAGAGCTGACAGCTGCTCGTCGTTGCTCGGTGGTTCTCTCCGGGTACTCCGGCTTCCTCCACCCGTAAAACTGTCACGGTCACGATTAGCCATTGTGCATAAGTATGTGACCTTAAACACCAATAAATAAATAATATAATTAAGGAACCCCCTAGGTACGATTATAATCGATTATCTTAACCGATTAATCGATTAGGAAAATCAGTCACTTATAATATTGTATACATGTAAATACACAACAGTCTATAGCTCTTGTTTGTTTAGTGTGTGTGTATATTTTATGATGATAATTTGGTCTATCTCTTCAGTGCACAAATAAAATGTCACCGGACTTTATGCCTCAAGATAAAATGTCACGAGACATATTATCACAGGCAGTAGTGCTCTAGGTTAACCGAAACCGAACCGATGTTTTTAGTTTTTTTTAAAAAAACCGAAACCGAAACCGTCGACATCCCGTAATGTAGCCATCCCAGAGTAGTGAGAGTACCCAGACACTGCCAATGGCAGTGTCTGGGTACTCTCACTACTCTGGGAAGGCTACATTCTGTGAATTTCCGACATTTCAGTTTAGTTGTGTTTACAGCTTTCCTCAAGTTGCGTGCAGGTGTCAGACCTCGAAAAATGGCCAAGCACAATAAAAGTTCTGTATATTTAGGTAATTATTATATTGGCCTTCCTGATTCTTCATGTATAATAGCTTATTTCGGGCATTCATTGAGTTTCACTCAATTTCACTACCATTCAGTTATGACTCTGGACATAAGAATGAGTTTTATTGAATTTTACTTGGCCTCATTAACAAACCGAAAACCGAACCGAACCGAGGTTTTTCTCCACCTGAAAAACCAAAACCGATTAATCGATTAGGAAAATCAGTCACTTATTATAATATTGTATACATGTAAATACCCAACAGTCTATAGCTCTTGTTTGTTTAGTGTGTGTGTATATTTTATGATGATAATTTGGTCTACCTCTTCAGTGCGCAAACAAAATGTCATCGGACTTTATGCCTCAAGATAAAATGTAACGAGACATATTATCACAGGCAGTGATGCTTTCAGAATTTAAGAAGTAGGGGAACGGGACTCAACATTTCAGCAATCATCGACTACTTGCCGGTAGAGCTGTAGGTTTTTAAGTTTCTTGTTCGGTTTCGGTTTTTTCAGGTTGAGTAAAACCTCGGTTCGGTTCGGTTTTCGGTTTGTTCATGAGGCCAAATAAAATTCAATAAAACTCATTCTATATGTCTGGAATCATAACTGAATGGCAGTGAAATTGAATGAAACTCAATGAATGCCCGAAATAAGCTATAATACGTGAAGAATCAGGAAGGCCAATATAATAATTACCTAAATATACAGAACTTTTATTGTGCTTGGCCATTTTTCGAGGTCTGACACCTACGCGCAACTTGAGGAAAGCTGCGAACACAACTAAGCTGAAATGTCGGAAATTCACTGAATGTAGCCATCCCAGAGTAGTGAGAGTGCCCAGACACTGCAATTGGCAGTGTCTGGGTACTCTCACTACTCTGGGATGGCTACATTCTGTGAATTTCTGCAGCAAGAGAGTATTTTAATAAAAACGAAAAACCTTAGATTACGGGATGTCGACGGTTTCGGTTTCAGTTAACCTACAGCTCTAATTCACCCTCCTTTATTTTTATGGCGATACATGCTGTAACTTACCAAGGATGTCACACTGAGAATTTATATCCGACCAAAAGAGTTTGGAAAGCGAATAACTTATCGATTCCTAAAACCGGTTTTACGTTGCCAGAAAGACTAAGGAGTACTCGCTGTGTTGAACACAGCGAGCACGCCTTCCGTCTTGCTAGCTGCACAGTACATGTACGTTGAATTTTCTTCAAGCTCAAGCAATTCCAGGCCTTGCAATTATCGGGGAACGTCGTCCCACTCATAAAGGGTACGGCGTTCCCCGCGTTCTCCAAGGAAAGCATCACTGACCACGGGGTCATATTGTCACATAGACAGCATGACATTATTGTAAAATAATGGTTTTGAAAAAATAATTTATATCACAGTTTAATTAAAAAATGTTTGTAAAAAATTATTCGAGTATTTAAATTATTTATTTATTCCACCGTGTGTAAGGATTTTGTTATATTGATTTTCTTGAGAGAGAGAGAGAGAGAGAGAGAGAGAGAGAGAGTTAAAAACACAATGTAAATGTTCAGTTCGAGGGGCAGGAGGTGCACTAATACTTTCATTATTTACCGAGATATATTGCCTTTGAAATAATTGCAATCAAAACAATTAACACAAAGGTTATGGAATTCGAGATCTGTTTAAAAGAGAGAAACCATACAAGCTACTAGTATTGCGTATTGTAGCCTAAACCGCAAAACATCAATGAGCTTTCATATGGTTTTTATTCAGGGGTGACTGAATGAAAATTGTGAAGTGTAAGAACTGTAACAAGCGAAGGAGTCCCCTAGAGAAATCGGCACCAGAGAAATCGGACCCCAAGAGAAGTCGGCCCACCTGTCACCAGAGAGGTTGACCTCGGTGATGGAGGAGAAGTAGGCCCCGGTGATGGAGGGAAGTTGCCCCCGATGATGGAGAAATCGGTTCGTCGATGTGGGAAAACATGGAACAATTGAAACCCGAAAACAGTCTTTAAGCTTTCGTTCGACGGCGAGACATTAAATCAAATAACATTGGCACTTGTTTAACAGCTTCTTCACTTTCATCACCCGGAATTCCAACAAACAGATGGTAAAATGGTGGTCGAACAACTTTAACCCTTTACCTAACATGAAAAGCAGGCGACACTTTCAAACAAAATTCTTGAATTGCTAATTTTTTTTCTTCATTTTTTGTCTCAAAAACATAAGCTATGACCCCTCATTGGAACGAGCTTGACGAGCTCGTTCCAACGAGGGGTCATAACTTATGTTTTTGAGACAAAAAATGAAAATATAATGAAAATTAACTGGCGATTTTTGAGAATAGTGCTGGCCGGTTATGGCCGTTACCTTGGGTAAAGGGTTACACGTAGCATTGCAGAATACCTATGCCGCATTACGTAAAAGTTAACTGGTCTGGTGTTGCTAGCATATCATGATGTCAAGGACTATCTACTTTTATATTTGCCTGCAGAAAGCGAGTCAGTATCTGGTATGTTGCAGTATCGAAGGTAAAGACTGTAGGTTCCACTGGACTGTCTTCTTTACATTAGTAATTGCTGCTGCGAGCAAGATTTACGGTCTTTGGTCAATTGGCACACGGTGGGTCAGGTTAAATATCAGATGTCGTTATCTCTTCCACCAAGGAAGGAGCAGATCTGAAAACGTCATTCTTTGCTTTCTGATGGGCTTTTTTCGCTATTTTAAATTTTGTAGACAAGCCAGGTTGAGCTCGGTGGTTATGACTTAGTGGTCCAGACGCAAATTTTCTCTGAGTTGTTTTACGATTACAATGTTGCTTCTTACTGTTCAGCGTTTGTGGGCAGGAACGTAGCAACATGGGGTGGGGTGGGTTGGAAGTGCCATCCCCTCAATCCTGGGCATAATTTCCTATAGTTGGAAATTCGGAGGACAAGTCATTGAAAATTCCATCTATCTGGATTTTAGAGCTTCTTTGGTGATGCGGATGTATCCTTTACTTCCCAAAATTCCAATCGGTTCCAAATCGGCAAAAATTCCAACTGTTGGTATTTACAACAACAGTGTACACAATATCGAGCTTCATAGAATTTTTATAGTACGTTTACTTGTCATAATAAAAAAAACCCTCGAAATGCACTTCAAGAAAACCACATCATGTAAAATCGTTGTCCTGAGTTAATTCCACCATTCACAGTTACAAAATGATGAAACATCGAAAACTGATCATTCCTGCATAAGATCTGATTTAATGTTAGGACAGTGTGAATTGTTCAAAGTTCTCAGTTTCAGCAATTGTTTAGCACATATTCAATTTCCAGAATAATACCAAATAATAATAATCTGATAATTCTATCACAAATGTGTTGGCATTTCAGTTGCCAGAATCAACTTTATGCCCACTTTCATGGCTTCGTTTTCAAAATGTTTCTCGGTAGTGAATTCCCAACTAAAGGGAGCGACCGGGATGGGTGTTTCCCCCTCCCGGTCTCTCCCCAAGTTGGAAATCCACTACCCTACCCCATCCCCAGTGGCAAACCTCTAGCCACGTCCCTGCATGTGGGGTGGCCATATTTCAGAGTACAGGAATACCTGTGGATGTTGACGACACGTTTTTCCAATCGCAGTGTTCCATTTTCGATCATTTCGTATATATATACGATGTACAGTAGAACCTGTCTTGAGAGACCGCCCTTTGGGCCACACAAAAGTGGTCTCTCAAGACAGGTGGTCTCTCATAACAGGTTTCAGGTTTTCTCAAGTCAGTGAATAACCAACCACAAAATTCAGAAATGGAGAAGAATAGATTTTTGTAATTACTTTGTAGTTGTTCTTTTTTATGAAGTTTTTGTAACAAATTGAAATGGACTGTTGTAAAAATTATAAAAATAAATTAGTGTTGAAAATCTTCATTGAAGATTTTCAACACTAATTTATTTTTATAATTTTTATAACAGTCCATTTCAATTTGTTACAAAAAGATTTTCAACACAAATTTATTTTTATTCCTATCTGTCACATTTCAGGTATGTATGGAATTGTTTATTCAGCAATAATACTAATCTTTTCACAAGGGTCTTATAAAAACATCTCAATCTTTAATGAGTTAGCAATTGAAACCCAATTAAGAGCTTTTAATACTTTTAATTATGTTAGTATAACCACAATGGATTTTCCAATTCCAGAACAGGTAAAAAGTTTTTATCATGGTTTCAGTCTTCAAAGGGGCGGTCTCTCAAGACAAGTCCATTATGGCATAAAAATACAAGTTGGAACCAGGTCACAGAGGTCTCTCAAGACAGGTGGTCTCCCAAGACAGGTGGTCTCCCATAGCAGGTCCATTATAGAGTAAAACCAATCGGTGCCTGGCAGACGTGGTCTCTCAAGACAGGGGGTCTCTCAAGACAGTGGTCTCTCAAGACAGGTTTTACTGTATTAAGATAATATATGATTTCAGGAAGTCTTGGTAATGTAGGGAGCTCAACAGTTAGAAATAATCATATGCAGAGGCGACTTTTCCCGGGGCCCAACTTCGCAAGGAGTGGGGTTCTTTTACGGGTCGACTTTGTTTTGTGCCGACTTCCCTTGAAGTGTTGTAAGTTCATTTGTGCATTGTGCGGAATACACACTTTAAAGTGTAAAAGTACCAGAACATGTAGAGAATTTGTAATAAATTACAAGAAATAATTTTGTTCGCATTTTTTATTTTTTTTATAAATTATTTGATCCATATGTCCTTTTTACATTTGATCCATATGACTTATGTTATATGTTCATCTCTTACGGCCATCTTTCAAATCTAAGATGGTTGGTTTAGACAGAGATTAAACTAGCGGAAGGTGGAATCGGATTAACATCGTTACTAAATATGTTAACATTTGGAGATACATATATTATAAGAATCTCTGTATATTCACACAGTTTTATGGTCTCAAATTTTCAAGCCCATTGTTTATGTGTTTGGCGTGTCTGTGGAAAAAAGTGTGAAGCATGTGTTCCACTAGCCCATTCCCACCTCTGGAAAAGCATGGATGATTTTTCTGTGGCAAACTGTAACTTTAGAAGTCAAATAGTTAATAAAAGGGTATGTAACATATAAAGGTAGGAATGTAGCATTTATTTACTTTCGGCAATGCTACTCTTGCGGTTAACACTTATGCTGCCGAAAGCGACTATTGTCACCTATTTTACGATGATTATCTGTACGTTCTGGTATGCGCAGATCAAACCTACCATCTGATTAATTGTTGGAAAGGGCTCTAAGAGCCCTTTCCAACAATTAATCAGATGATACAGTTTCAATTATGTCATAAATGTTATTAAACTTCCTCGCAATATAGATAAGTGGGCGTGGCAGTAAAAGCGTTAAAGATTATTTTGTAAAATACTCATGCCAGACACTCGACATTCACGCAATATTTCACAATCACCCATCAATTATTTTTCACAGTTAACCCACTTAGTTAATTTTTTTGGTAATATTTAATGAATGTATTTAGGAACCCGAATGTTTCTACATGTGGGTGAGCTTAGGTAGATCGATCTGAAAATAGTTTCAGGCGCTGATGTGAGCTGTGTACAGGGAAAGTGAGAGAATCAAACTAACACTCAGACATTATGGAGTTGTTCAATGTCATTGACAGCTTTGACTTCTGATGGTAGGAACCATAACATTTCCTACAGGCATTTGCTTTGCAGATCATCGCCACGTGCCATTTTTTGCATGCCTGAGGTAAAAATTAAAGAAATGTTTAAAGCCGTCTACCTGGCCTGAAAAATATTGGTAAAAGAACGTTCGGAAGACATTGCAAGACGTTAATTACAACTATTTGCCATCTTAATTGGCGTGAGGCACCCTCCTCCTCTAATCTCTGCTCCACTTATGTAGCTGCCCCATCTCTTCGCCACTTTACTAACTGTCCTCCCGTCTCGTCTCCACTTAAGTAGCTGTCCTCACATCTCTTCACCACTTACGTGGTTGCCCTTCCATTTGCCCTTCCATCTCTTCCCCACTTAAATACCTGTTATCCCATCTGTTCGCCACTTAAGTAGCTGCCCACCATCTCTTTGCAACTTGAGTAGCTGCCTTCCAATCTCCTCACCACTAACGTAGCTGCTCTAACATGTGGATGTACAAGTGATGACTAGGGTTTAACCCTTTACCCAACGTAACGGCCAAAACCGGCCAGCGCTATTCTCAAACTCTCCAATTAATTTTCATTATTTTTTTCATTTTTTGTCTCAAAAACATAGGTTATGACCCCTCGTTGGAACGAGCTCGTTCCAACGAGGGGTCATAACCTATGTTTTTGAGACAAAAAATGAAAAAAATTAGTTATTCAAGAATTTTTTTGGCAAGGGTCGTCTGCTTTTCATGTTAGGTAAAGGGTTAATATATCCCCTGTTTTTCTAGGACTCGGGTACGGGAATGAAATTACTCTCAGAACCGAGAACCGGGACATTTCCTGGGTAATATCAAGCAAATTTACGAGGGTAACATGTGGCATTTATTTTAATGATATGAGCATATTTCATTGGCAATCTCCCATTTCCAAACGGAAAAGTTATTTTCCTAAGATAAGTATGAAAACCCAAAACCGCTTCAACCTCGTCTTTATTTTCACATTATCACCTCTACCTTCTCCAACATCAACACCCCCATGTTCACTGCCATCACCAGTGTCTCCTCTGCATTAAGCTGTGAAGAAGGTGTTGATGATGGAGGAGGAACTGAATAGTGATACTAGTGATTATTAAATGAAGACGTGTTTGAACTTTGAAGCGGAGGAAGAAAACCTTGCTGTTGAAAGGAAGGGGTCCTCCAGAACTGGTTGAGAGGTACAGTGATTCGTTGAAAATGGTTCGTCAGGAATCAGAACTGTAAAAATGTCAGGGGTGGAAGGGTTGACAAAATCCTACCGAGTTTCAATTCAGAAAACGTCAGTCCAATACACAAACAGTGCCACGCTTCATTCCCGGTTCCGTGCTGCAGATTTTCCGGGTATCGGGGCCAGCTTTCGGAACCAGGAACCTGGAAATCTCATTCCTGGGATTAAACCCTAGTCATGACATACATATGTGGTACGCCGTGACTTGTGTCTACATTATCTATTGCTACCTTTTTCTGCTTCTCTTTGGTTAACTATTTTACCCAATTACAATACACACTCCCAAACGATGTCTATGGTGTTTGACAAAAGAGTTGTCACATGTATGTCTTCTCGGGACTAGGTGTCAGTAATCGCTTCTTCCAGGGATATCATGTTTGGTTCTCCATGGAAACACAACCTCTTATGTTCTACTCCGTCCTCTTGATGTAACTTGTTTATGCCAAAACTGTTTATTCTGTGGAAACGGTAAATACAAGCGTGAAAACTTACTGCCGAATCTACAATCCAATGTACTTTCCTTGCATCGTAGTCTGAAGTTTGGGAATCAATATTTTTTAAACTAAGTAGTTGCCGCCCCATCTCTTCGCCACTTTAGAAGCTGCCATCCCCTCTCTTCGTCATTTAAGTAGCCATTTAAGTAGCTGCCGTCCCATCTCTTCTCCACTTAAGTTGCTGCCCTCCCATCTTTCGCCACTTACGTAGCTGCCGTCCCATTTCTCCGTATCTGCATTTCTAATCTTCGTCATTTAAGTGGCTGCCATCCCATCTCTTGTCACTTAAGTAACTGTTCTACCGATTCGTCGCCACTTTACTTAAATAACTATCATCCCATCACTTCACAACTTGAGTAGATGTCATCCCATCTCTTCGCCACCTAAGTAACTGACGCCCCATCTTCGCGCTAACAACCTCTCCTGAATATTCATTTTCTGAACACTGATGTCGAAATACCAAAATTTCAAGCCACACATTTTCCCCGCTAATGCAACTAAGAATTAAATCAATTAAATGGTGTTTCGCTGAGCCCATAAAGCACTGTTAAAACAAGATTTAATTTGTTAAATTCCTTTTTGCATTATGGGAAAAAAATGCTTTTTAAAATTTCAGTATTTTAACATCAGTGTGCTGAAGCAGGCCTGGCAATCTAGAAAATCAAGGAGTGTAAAAACTTGCCCTACTCAGATTGCTTGGAGTGCAATTGCACCTGAAATTTTCAATGCAAAACCTTGTATGCTATTTTGGTGATATTCTCTTCAAGGTATTCATATTGTGACTGAAAAATTGTACTTCATTCAGCTGCATAGTGGGAAAATTGGCACACACATCTTCTTATTATTCAATATGTTGCATTCAATTCTTATGTGACTGTCTTCAACTCTCAAAATGTATCGAAACGCAGCACAGAATGGGCCATGAATTACTACAAATCAATGCAACATTGACAAATCGTCCCCTGAGTTCCGACAGAGAATACATTGGAACTCAGGGGACGAAATGATAATAGATTTTAATGGCAGTCCCAAACAGGTCTGGCATTCCAGAAAATCCAGGGGTGCAAAAAATTTCCCTCCTCAATTTTTTCTAGGCGTGCAGTAGGCGTGCAGCACTCCTAAGAATGCCAAGCCTGCTGAAGGGTAAAAAATGTTGGTTTATCGCTCCAACGCGGTTTATTGTCTCTGAGCGATATCAAAACCTTAACTCATTCAACCCTGACACTCCAATGGTTTTTTCTTATACATAGCACTGTATACAGTGGAATGGACAAGTTTTTTGCGGATTTTTAAGAACCTTCAGTAAAGAATTTATGGTTATTGTTGATATTTGTACGACTCCGCACTCCAGGGCCTATCGGGCGCGTAGGAGGCCAGTTCGGCCTTGGTGGCGCGGATTCTAACAGACACTGTCATTGTCTACCTTCAAACCGTTAGCCATATAGGGTTACGGAATTACATTATCTCTGAGCCTCCTGTCCAGTTGCATCGAGGGGTTTAGTGTGTTGTCAACTGATGGACTATAGCCCTACAGGGCTGTATGATTATCACTGATCTTCCTGTCCATTTACATGTAGATGTTTATTGTGTTGCCTACCTCACGGACTATATAGCCCTAGAGGGCTGTATGGACATCACTGATCCTCCTGTCCATTCACATGTAGATGTTTATTGTGTTGCCTACCTCAAGGACTATAGCCCTAGAGGGCTGTAGGTACATCACTGATCCTCCTGTCAATTTACATGTAGATGTTTATTGTGTTGCCTACGTCACGGAATATATAGCCCTAGAGGGCTGTATGGACATCACTGATCCTCCTGTCCATTTACATGTAGATGTTTATTGTGTTGCCTACCTCACGGACTATAGCCCTAGAGGGCTGTAGGTACATCACTGATCCTCCTGTCAATTTACATGTAGATGTTTATTGTGTTGCCTTCCTCACGGACTATATAGCCCTAGAGGGCTGTATGGACATCACTGATCCTCCTGTCCATTTACATGTAGATGTTTATTGTGTTGCCTACCTCACGGACTATAGCCCTAGAGGGCTGTAGGTACATCACTGATCCTCCTGTCAATTTACATGTAGATGTTTATTGTGTTGCCTACCTCACGGACTATAGCCCTAGAGGGCTGTATGGACATCACTGATCCTCCTGTCCATTCACAGGTAGATGTTTATTGTGTTGCCTACCTCACGGACTATAGCCCTAGAGGGCTGTAGGGACATCACTGATCCTCCTGTCAATTTACATGTAGATGTTTATTGCGTTGCCTACCTCACGGACTATAGCCGTACAGGGCTGTAGGAATATCACTGATCCTCCTGTCAATTTACATGTAGATGTTTATTGCGTTGCCTACCTCACGGACTATAGCCGTACAGGGCTGTACGATTATCACTGATCCCGCTGTCAATTTACATGTAGATGTTTATTGCGTTGCCTACCTCATGGACTATAGCCGTACAGGGCTGTAGGATTATCACTGATCCTCCTGTCAATTTACAGGTAGATGTTTATTGCGTTGCCTACCTCACGGACTATAGCCGTACAGGGCTGTAGGATTATCACTGATCCCGCTGTCAATTTACATGTAGATGTTTATTGCGTTGCCTACCTCACGGACTATAGCCGTACAGGGCTGTAGGATTATCACTGATCCCGCTGTCAATTTACATGTAGATGTTTATTGCGTTGCCTACCTCACGGACTATAGCCGTACAGGGCTGTAGGATTATCACTGATCCCGCTGTCAATTTACATGTAGATGTTTATTGCGTTGCCTACCTCACGGACTATAGCCGTACAGGGCTGTAGGATTATCACCGATCCCGCTGTCAATTTACATGTTGCGTCAGGAAAAAAAGAAAATAATACTAATAGTTGTGATAATAATACATCTCTTGAGGTCTTAATTGAAAGAAGTTTCAGCACTTGCAGGTATTGATTTTTAATATGATTTTTATGCCTTCATAACAATGTCATTTTGTGAATATTTGCTTCTCATTCAAATAGCCAACATTTCTTGTGAATGGGGGCATGCAGCCTTGCTTGAGCATAAATTTGTGGAAAGTAGTAAAAAAAAATAAATAAAAAAAAATTTCACCTCCCCCACCTCCCCCATTTTTTTAGCAGGTGACGGTAAACTCACCAGTTTGGGGTTTTAAGAGAGTTAGTGACTTTACTGTTGAAAAATCGGCCGGTCCAATTTTATCTTTAACTCGGCTGTGTGAGGGATATAAATCATTCTTTAACCCTTTACCCAACGTAACGTCCAAAACCGGCCAGCGCTATTCTCAAAAATCGCCAATTAATTTTCATTATTTTTTTTTTCCATTTTTTGTCTCAAAAACATAGGTTATGACCCCTCGTTGGAACGAGCTCGTCCCAATGAGGGGTCATAACCTATGTTTTTGAGACAAAAAATGAAAAAAATTAGTTATTCAAGAATTTTGTTTGCAAGTGTCGTCTACTTTTCATGTTTGGTAAAGGGTTAATTGATGGACTGTCATTATCGTGTATGATACAGCTCAGCTTTACACAGGTGACTTATATAGTTATTTTTCATGGCGATATTTCGTCGACAAGGGGTGCAGGGCGTTCCCGGCAGAGGTGCTGTAGCTCCCGTATCACCTTACTAGTGCCACCGCTGTCGTATTATGTCCCCATTAGCAAAGCTTCGAAAATCGGTTCGATTCGAAATCGATCCGATGATTCGATTAAAGTTTCGTTAAATCGGAAATTTGCGAATCGTTGAGATTTTCTCAAAAAAGTCTTACCAGGTGTCTCCTCTCGAACTCATCTTCTATTATCAAGTCTCCAATCCGGTGCCTCATTAATTAAAATTTTGCTGTTGATCATTTTAATTACCTGATAAATGCATGCGTGGATATCACTTGCCCACGCGTGGATTACGACAAGTTCACGGCGACTATACTGTACTAATCGAACTTTGTTTTTTTCCCCGTTGTTAGTCAAAGTCGATGGCGGGTGGAGCTTCATACGCACTGGGCCATGTGATTGCATTGACACGTAACTTACTTGAGTATAAGTCTAATGAAAGAAGATTAAATAACGTTGTTTCGCAGAATCTCGTAGTAAATCCGATTAAGTAAATAAGCGCCGTTATTGACACACCAATGACCTGGTTGTCATAAAGATCATAAAAAATGCACCAAGTATGAGAAATTGTCAATAATCGGCGTTTGAGTTCATTTTTTCATCTCCTATTTTTTTGCGAGGTATGAAAGTAAAAAGTTGATAATTTCTTGTCTTAAAGCCTGAATAAATATGTCTCCCGGTGGATTGAACACGCCTTAAGGTTGAGTTAACACTGCAGTGAGGATTGCTTGTATTCGGAATGCACAAAAGATATTTGTATACTATTATTCAGAGAGCGAAATACGACTAAACTATGCGGACTGGAATTTTCACCCCGTCAAGAAGTCGTAGTAACGTGCGCAGTTTTATGTGTGTGTGTGGGGGGGGGGGGGGGGGGGGGGGCACGATGGCGCTGTGTACTAAGGCGTACCACACACAGTGGCGGCGCCAGAGTCACAAAAATGAGGGGGTACAGTTGGGTATTGCACGCCGCGCGTAAGTTTTAAAAAATTTTCTCGACTTTGAGAAAATTTTTAAAACTTACGTTGTAAATGGTGTTCTCTGGAGCATTCTCAGACAATTAAATTAAAACAGTTTTATCCTTTTGAAACTTACTGGTTAGGTCTTTCAGTTAAAGAAAACGTCGTACATGGTGACATTTTAACGGAAGAACGCTGTTGTAAAGTGCAAGCACAAAGCACCAAACGACACTCAAATCGAAAATGAAAGTAGGCTGCATTCCAAACGGATGCGTTGCACGCTCTCGATTCTAGCATTCCTCGAATACTCTTAAGCGGAATTGCATGTGTGGAATACAGAAGAGGAAAAAAAAATAATACTAATAATAATAATAAAAAAAATTAATAATTTATTGCTGGATTGAGATATCATTAAGAACAGTTTCACAAATTGAAATAAATAACATTAAACACATGCACAATTATTTGACACATATTAAACATGCTGACTACAGAACAATCATGCAGGAGGGGCAAAACTAAGTCAGTGTATATATTGAACAAAACATGTGTAAATGAACATACACATGAATGACTGTTAACTGAAAGCCAAGTAACTGAAAGGCTTTAATTTCTGTTGTCGGGAGATTTTATCCCTTATAAAGACGGATTTTATAAGAAAGAAATCCTCCAAACCAAAAGTGTTGTTCTTTTCTTTAAATACCAATCGTCGAATGTTTTTGGCGATACTTTTGGGACAAAAAACCTACCAAGCCAAAGGCCGCCAAAAAAAAAAAAAAAAAGTTATGGCTGTGAAGAAAGAAATAATAAACACAATCACATACAGGCAGAAAGAACACTACTCTTACCTTTCAAGACAAACTACACAGAGAACGAGAGAGAGGTGTATACTCAGACCTCCAACCTCTGTACTGCAACCCAAGGAGCCAATGGCCCTTGAGGAAGCGGACTGTATAGAATAAAACTGAAAAGAAATGAAAGCAGTGTTAGTTCATACCAATATACATTATAACCATAGATAAGAAATGTACATGTGATATCAATATAACCTATTAACGACCTGAATGAAAAAATGTCTTAGACGTCTTGTTCCCTCAAAATTCAAATGTAAACCGTCTTTTTCTGCAAATAATTCTCGCTTTGGACGTCCATTAGCCACGAATGATTTGTAAGATTTAACAAAGGAAATGTTTCTATCTAAGCACAATTTTTTAAGTTTAGTGTTAACTTCCAGAACTTTCTTGCCAAACTATTTATGATCTTGAGGTCGAGGAATAATAGAGGAGATGATGATTTTAACAGAGGAATGAATACTCTTAGTGGTGGTAATAAGGTTATTGAAGGCTGAAATGATTGAATCAACTGGTTTCCTCTCAATGTCATTGGTTCCTACATGGAAAATTATGTGCGAGAAATTTTATACACTCGCCTTGCAGTCACTGATCAAATAAGTCATTCTTGACACAGTGTAACCTGGATAGGGCCTGACTTCCAGATCAAAAATATCTCTCACGTATTTACAAATCGAATCACTCAAAAGGAGAACTTTACGATGTTGTTTAGCTGAAAAGAAAAATAACAAAAATTTAGGTTGATGAAACAATCATTTCTTTCATTTTAGACATGACAACCAACTTGTCTTTCATTGTGAAATGAAGATAAGCCTTATAAGCATCACTGGCCCAATCACCGGTTAACTGAATGAGCTCAGGTGGAACCCCGGACTGAAAAGCCCATGAAGCCCCACCCCTGCGAAAACTATGAGACGAATATTGAGCGGGGTCTCGACCCGTTTTAAATAATAATTTTTTCAAAAAAATTTTGTAATTGTGCATAAGTCAGAGGAATGCCTTTTCCATTTTGTTTATACATGAAGGCCTGATCTGTATCAGAGCCTGGAACCACTTGAAGCATGTGCTTAAAGGCTGATACTGGACACAAGCAAGAGTTGGGTATAGAAATTAGAGGTAATTTTAAAACTTTTTGGCCATATTGCAGAGTTTTACTCCATTTGAATACAACTAGAAGAGTGTTTTCTTCAACTAGTATATCTCCTCTAATTAGTTGTTTTGAAGCATCAAAATTGGCTGCTGAAACAGGCACCAAATCTGATTTCCTTACCATGAGAAAAAAGGCCAAGAGAAAAAGACTCCAAAAGGAAACATGAATAGGGTCATTTGAGCTAATATGTTGGTGTAACTCCAAAAGAATATTAGGAGTTATTGGAAGAGCTTGTCGAATACAATGCTGTAGATTTTTGGCTATACCCTTGAGCAATAATTTCAATTCATATGTATCAAAAACTGAACAATCAAGATCCAAGAATTTATGCAAAGTTTTGATCCCACTTAAATAACATCTAATAGAATGAGGAGATTTAAGGCTTCTGCTTAGAAATTGCAAATACAATTTTAGTGTGTCAAAAGTTGTCGGAATATCTAACAAATTGAAATAATCACAAAACAAAAAATAAGATGTCCATTGTAATCTTAAATTTTTATGCGTTCCGGTAGCAAAGGCTGAGATAATAGACTGTTGAGCTTCTTTTCTCAATTCTAACAGCTGTGCCCCTGAAATCAAAAGTTACCAGTTACAGTCGAAAGAGAAGAAATTTTCCGGAACAAAAACTTCTCGCAAATTCATACTTTCGGTGGCATTGAAAAACTTTTGTTGAATTGACAAACTATCATTCCACCTGGAAAGAAAGTCTGGTAGTCTGTTAAAGCAACCTTCAATGTGATTTGCCTTAATCTCAAATTCAAATAAAGCTGCAATAAAAACAATTTCTCTCAAACAAGATTGAAAAAATTCATTTTTTGTTGAACCGTTATTGATTACTGCTACTGTGGTGAAATTGTCACAGTTAACCAAAATCTTTTTTCCCCTCAGTCTGTCTGCCCACAATTTCAAACAAACAATTATAGATAAAAATTCCAATTCATTAATATGTAGCTTTTTGAAGGTGATAAACCGAGGAAACTCAGCATGAAAAAATTCATTACCACACACCCCACCACAACCTGTCAAGCAAGCATCTGATGCCAGAACCTGATCTGGAGTGGACCACTCTTCCAGGGACATCATGGAAACTCCATTATACAAAGGTAAAAAGGATTTCCACCAAAGCAAATCCTTTTGAATGTAATTTGGAATTTTTTGCACCATATATTGTTTATTTTTGAAGCTTCTCAACCATTTTAAGATTCTGGAGATGAAAATTCTACCTGGTCGAACACAGGCACAAACAAACTGAAGCTTTCCAAGTAAAGACTGAACTTGTTTTAGTTTAGCCTTCTGAATAGTTAGCCATTCTGAAACCAGCTCAGAAATTTCATCAACTCTATCTTGGGTTATACTCAAGGTTAGGGTTTCAGTATTAAATAAAATACCCAGAAAAACCATTTCTGTGGAGGGAGAACAGACTTTGTTTTGAGCTTCCTCTAAACCACAAGCAACTAAAATGGAGCCCAGAGCATGAAAAGCATTCATACAAGTATTTGGACATTCTGCACCTGCCAGATCATCTAAGTAATTAATAACTTCTACATCATTTTTAGCAGCTATAAAAACTACTGCATCGGTAACTCTCTGACAAATCATAGTTGCTGATCTTAAACCCATAGTCAAAACATTATCAAAATAAATTTTGTTTTTCCACATATATCCCAATAAGTGAATATCACCTGGATCTAATGGTATTTGTTGATAAGCTCTTTTAAGATCCATTTTAAATAATGCACAGCCTTTCCCTTTATTTTTAATGATATCGACAAGGTTGTCAACTTTAAGGTATTTCAGTTTAATATTTTCACCCAGATAAAAATCATGAGAAACACCTTCATTAACCGAACTCCCAAGAGGAAAACTTAAATCTACAATGACACGACGTTCCTGAGAATTTTTCTTTGGAACAGTATTAATTGGACTTATCTTAATTTCTGATTGAAAAGGATTTTCCGTAAAAGGCCCAATTATCGCTTTATAATGCAATTCTTTTCTGATGTAGTCATCCACATCTTTTTCAAAATCCCTGGCACCCTTATGATTTTTAAGTTGTGATGAAGATTTAGGTACTTCCCCACTGTGACCAATGGGAAACCCAAATTCTAAGAGCTCACATAGTGAAGAATCTGAATAATTATTCAAATTTTTACGAAAGAAAGGAATGCTGATGTTAGAATTAACAGGAATTTGACAATTCATAAAATTTGATTGTCCCGAGTTGTAAATGATGTCATGATCTTGTACCAGTTTGGTGGAATGAGCATTATGTGAAGAGTTCAAATGATTCTGTAAACAGTAAACTGAAGCATCTGCTGCTGGTACACTGTTATCTGCAAAATCAAAGAACATTTCTTTTGGCGAGACCTCATCAGAAAAATCATTTTCAACGGAATCTTCACAAACATTGTCAGGTACTGATTCACGAATTGAACAACTAGAATCAATAAGATTGTCCGATACTATCTCAAAGTTGCTATTCAAGACAGACTCGTTTGGTGGAGAATTTGAAAATTCTGAAAGTTCCACAGAAGAATCATTTGTTCCGACAACAGAATGAGTCCTACCCGGACATTCATTCTGCCCATCTGAACAAACAATTTGAGAAGAAAGACCCAAAGTTTCCGATGAATCGTTCAGTGAAGAATAATTTGAATCATTGTTCAGCAAATAGGCCGGATAAAAAACAGCAGCTAAAGGGTTTAAATGAGACAATGTACTGAGATCTAGTCATTGTGTTTTCTGGAAAACACAACAGGAAGAACTTTCTGGATGTCCCAACTTTTCCTTCTTTTTAAGACAACAAGTGGCACAAATATGTTCAACCATTCTAATCACACCCTTAATTATTGCCTTGTGTGGCCCCTTTAATTGGCATTTATTGCGTTGAAAGTTGGAGCAGAACCAAACAGAATCGTTATTTGCTTTTTCTGGATATGTAAACGATTTAAAAGTGGAACCAGACTTTGGTCGAACATATTTGGCCAAAATGGGAATCTCAATTATACTTGAGTCATCGGACCAGGTGTTAATGCCCAATTCGATTCGTCTTAACCAATCTGCATAAAAATTTAACAATGCTTTCCATTCATAAATGACATTATAGTAAGCTATTTTTTTTAAAAGATTCAGCCGGCCAAATTTTTCAATTTCTGAAATCTTGTTTCTTGTAATAATTTCCAACTCACCAGCCATAAATTGCTGGAAAGTTAAATCTTTGAATTGAATGGACGAATTAACATATTCATATTGCAAAGTCGAGTGAGGAAAAATCTGTGGAGAAACCACTCGCTCACTCGATTCTCTTTTTAAACCAGACTGTTGTGAACGACGAGTCTTTCTTTGACTTTGATAAACAGGATCATCATCAGGTTCAGAATCAGAATCATAATCAGATGAAGACAAAATCCCAGAAGTAAGTCCAGATTTTTGTCTTCGCTGACCAGTAGCTTTTGGTTTCGATTTTAATATATCATCACTAGACTCGCCGTCACTATCCTTATTTAAGATACCAATTTTTTTTATTTTTTTATTCACTCGGGCATTTAATAACTCTAATTGTCTGAGATCGTTCATATTCAAAATTTTAGACTCAAATTCATTTGTTATGAAAGTTTCTTCGGTTCCCCTAACTTTTTTCTTGCTTGGTTTATTTTTGTCAATACCAGGAACTGCAGGAATACCTTTTATTTTAACCAGTTCACTCTTGGTTTGCTGAATTTCATGTTTAACCCTTTACCTAACATGAAAAGCAGACGACACTTGCAAAAAAATGTCTTGAATAACTAATTTTTTTCATTTTTTGTCTCAAAAACATAGGTTATGAACCCTCGTTGGAACGAGCTCGACGAGCTCGTTCCAACGAGGGGTCATAACCTATGTTTTTGAGACAAAAAATGAAAATATTTTGAAAATTAATTGGCGATTTTTGAGAATAGCGCTGGCCGGTTTTGGCCGTTACGTTGGGTAAAGGGTTAAGTCTTTGTTTCTTCAATTTTTTCTCTTCTAAGCTCTTTTGTTTACGAAGATTTTCAAGTTCAGCTTCCAAAGCAACAATTTCCTCGTCGGAAGTGTCGGAATCCGGATCGGTTTTGATGACATTGTCGTTATTATCGGTTTTGATAACATTGTCGTTATTATGTGATGCTTGTGAGTGTGAGGGGTTTTCGTTCAAACCATCATCCAATCTGGAATTTTCACCACCAACATGGGATGAAATTGTAGTTTTTTGACGAACGTCAACAGATTGTTTATCACTTAATATGCCTTCATTCATGTCTTTGTAATTGATTTTGGCGACATCTCGCAAATTTCTTGCCATGGCAACGACAGTAAACAAATCTCAACCAAACTAACTACAGGTTTCCAAAAAAAACCAAATAATTTAAATCAAAAAATGGAAACATCTACTGATAAACTGGAGAGTCATCACGAGAAAAATTCAACATCAACATCACAGAGGTGAACTGCACAACGGAAAATATAAACAAAAAAAAAATTAATCAACGTCCGTTCTGCTCAACGATATCTCAAAAAGTAATTTAAATTTCGCTCCGAATCCGTGATCGATTCCCTCCCCTTACAATCAAAACTCCACCAGGTTCAGCTACAGTTAAATGCAGAATTTGATCACGTGAATCGATCAAGGATTCAAAAATTCAATACCTGCATTGCCTAACAAGCAATTAATTCATTTGATGCCGTGGCAGCAAATGAACAGTATGTTTCAGACCGTTTAAACGCGGCACGCCTTGTTGCAATTTGGGACCTCGACTCTTGTTTGTTGTTTGCAGCTAATGTGTGTGTGTGTGTGTGGGAGGGGGAGGGGGGGGGGGGGGCACACACAAACATAATTTAAAAACTTCTCTGATTTAGTGCACTTGGAAATATGGAATTAAGCATACCCACCATTACACCGCAACGTTCAATACAAAAATTAAAATGATAGTATTTTTTTACTACGCTTGGCGAAAAAAGTGGAGGGGTAAGTAGAGCTGTAGGTTAACCGAAACCGAACCGAGGTTTTTTGTTTTTTTTAAAAACCGAAACCGAAACCGTCGACATCCCGTAATCTAAGGTTTTTTCGTTTTTATTAAAATACTCTCTTGCTGCAGAAATTGACAGAATGTAGCCATCCCAGAGTAGTGAGAGTACCCAGACACTGGCAATGGCAGTGTCTGGGTACTCTCACTACTCTGGGATGGCTACATTCTGTGAATTTCCGACGTTTCAGCTTAGTTGTGTTCGCAGCTTTCCTCAAGTTGTGCTTAGGTGTCAGACCTCGAAAAATGGCCAAGCACGATAAAAGTTCTGTATATTTAGGTAATTATTATATTGGCCTTCCTGATTCTTCATGTATTATAGCTTATTTCGGGCATTCATTGAGTTTCATTCAATTTCACTGCCATTAAGTTATGATTCCAGACATATAGAATGAGTTTTATTGAATTTTATTTGGCCTCATGAACAAACCGAAAACCGAACCGAACCGAGGGTTTACTCAATCTGAAAAACCGTCACCGAAACCGAACAGGAAACTTAAAAACCTACAGCTCTAGGGGTAAGTACCCCCCCCCCCCCCATACCCCCCCCCCATGGCTCCACCACTGACCACACATCGATATTTAGTCTCCAATACGCGTATATGTTCCTGATAATCAACGCCTCACGTCCTGTACACCTGTATGCATTGAACTTATTTCAAAACGAAGCAACCAAATGGTTTCATTTTAGAACACAAAATGTCTTTTTCATTGCTTATAATTTCAGTTTGTTCCCAAATGATATTCACTGTTACTGCTCCTGTCTGGTCAATTAAATTTTCAGGTGAAAGAGAAGTTCATCATTTTCGAGAGGTACTTGAACAGACATAATCCGGAATGGAAGGTTACTCGTAACATTACTTTGTCCCCCAAATTGTACACCTGGCACCTCTATTATGAAAAAGAGGTTTCTTATATTTCAAGCTCGTTAAATCAAATACTGCATCTCACGCAGTCAGTTAAGTGCGTAAATTAACTGTCAAATTAATGGAGCCTTGTCTGGACTCGTTTAGATTTAAAATATTTTGAGCATAGTTGGCTAAAAAAACTGGCACCTGCAAACTGGTGCATTCAACTCACTACTCTTCGGCAGGCGCGCAATAGTGCTGACTGACAATAATAAATTCCCGAACCTGCCCGACTCGTCCCTTTGTTCCAATTCACCCCTTTTTAGGTAATTAATGGACCCAGTTTTATTAGTAAAGTTACAAGTACATGCATACACTTATTGAGAAAAGTTTGAAACTGCTATCAAGCTTTATATAGTTACCTTTGGTAAATATTATCACAATCACGTGAAATCCGGAATTTTACCTGTCGAATACTATGTTGCAATCCTTGACTCGCCTCTTTCCGGACGACAGGAAGCTGTACACGACCTCCGCCAGATACGACAGTCGTTGGTAATAAATACTGCAAAAAAAGTATTCGAACTCCACGGAATCTTGCCGATACCATGAACATAACTCAAATTCACCTGACCAAAAAAGGCCCTATTTTTAGTTTTACTTGAAATTGACCACCATTCCTCGTGAAACGAAGAGCTTTGAACAAGCGTTGAACACAGACGTCTCCGGTTTCATAGATTACTATAGTATTTCGAAATAAAGGAGACAACTATTTTTGTTTTCTTTTACAAAAGCACTGTTTATTTTCTCTTTATATTGGGACGAACTCTCTGATCTCATTCCAGTCAGGGGCCATGTATCGGAATTTTGGAAAATATATAGAGGATATTCACGAAAATTTGATGAATACCGAAAATATCTCGTGAGTGGCTACAAAGAAATATGAGGATCTTCACGAGCGACGCAAATTTTCGTGAATTTTCTTTTTATTTAATGCTCTACGACTACAAACTCTCCAATTTGTAGCCATTATTTGCCATTAAGGCGCAAAATTTATGTGCCGAACCGGCGTCCATACAAAAATTACAACAACCAAACTCCAACCATTGGAATGTGTGAATATCCGCACAAAAAGTAGTCCCGTCTTATTTCTCCCCTAACTTTACGATTTACCAAGGCTGGCGAATTGAAATAATCGCAATGTGTTTCGAAGAAATAGAACAATAACAAAAAACACCACTTTCTTATTTTCAATAACAAGACACGTCATTTTATTTTTTTTGAACTCAATGCACTGAAGACGTGTGAAGTTGAACTGAAGAAATTTGAAAGTGATTTCGGCTTTTCGCTGGAAGGTGAATGAGAAAGTCAAACTTTGAAACCGCTGATTTAATGAATTGATTTAGTCACTGTCACTATCAATTATTCGAATTCGTTTCTATTTGGGACTCTGGAATTCATTACTGATGTGCTGACTCGTTTAAAGTACATGTGATTCGTCATCCGAACCTACGATGAAATATCGATTTCTAAATATCATTTTGATATTTCGTTTTGCCGACCGACAGGGGAATATGACTTAATTTGTCAGCGTGAATTGATGCCTGAGCATTAAATAAAAATGAAAATCAATTCAAATGTATTTTTTCAAACAAATAGCTATTTAGGTTTACTTATATACTGTATTAGGTACGATAGGTACGACAGGTATGCTCACATCGTGTCGGGAGCGATTTGGTTGTTTATTTATTGGAGCTTAATGCCACATCAGCAGCTATCATGGTGATAAAAAGATGAATGTTAAAATAGGTCATAATTACCGGGAATAAATAATTGCTGAATACAGTAATGAGAAAATAAGACCAATGGTTTAACCCTTTTTACTGCCACGCCAACTTTAACCATATATGGAGGACCTCTTTGCAAGCCTGTATGCGAAGAAGTAGGGATTTGCGAATCACAAATTTGTTTTCGAATCGAATCTCGAATCGAATCGTGTCTCCGATATCGACATCGAATCGAATCCCGAATCGAATCTTAAAAGACAAGTTATTTCATATTGCATCAAACGGAAGCTACGGAACACTGTGATGACCCTTACGCGACGGAGTGAACACCTTAAACACCAATAACTAAATATTCTCTGTAGCACCGTCGCTGAAACAGCTAGGCCTATTGTTCGTAGTTTTAGTTTTTGAAGGCCTAACTTGTTACTATTCACGTTCTTAAGAACGTGAATAGTAACAAGTTAAGCCTTCAAAAACCAAAACTATGGATAATGTTCTGGGCCAAATTCACACCTTACCTAACAATTAAACATTGTCAATTACTCAAATAAATAGGAATTGAGCCTACATGAATGAATTTTCTAATGACAGTTTTATCCTATTTTTGTTGGAAATGTAACAAATTGAAGTTAGTACGAGAGATTCGAAAAAATCGAATCCAGAGACTGATTCGGGATCGATCTCGAAGCATACGTATGGTATCGATATCGAATCGAATCTGGAATATTCGCAGGACCCTACGAGGAAGTTTAATAAAATTTATGACATACTTGAAACTCTATCATCGGATTAATTGTTGGAAAGGGCTCTCTGAGCCCTTTCCATCAATCAGTGAGATGGTAGGTTTGATCTGCGCATACCAGAACGTACAGATAATCATCATAAAATATTTGACAGTAGTCGTTTTCGGCAGCGTAAGGGTTAAAGAATACTGAGTAAATCAACCTGTTCAGTAGATATGAATCGACGAGAGTGTAGGAGTATAACAACAATTTAAAATTTATTTAACAGGTCGATTTCCTGGAGAAACGACAGAATTGCATGAGAATTTGTGTTGTAAAATGTGTCTCGAAGAGACCAACATTAAAATACTGCCGTCTGCAGGGGGGGGGGGGGGGGGGGGGGGGTATTGTACATATTAGCTGATATATTGATATATTTTCAAAAAATTCAAAAAATCGCACAAGTTGGGAATGCACATTTTTGGCGCACTCAAGAGACCCACCCACCCCCACGTCACGCCTGCCGTCTGACTAGATTAAAACATGCAACGCGCAAAAGAATGTGCTTCACTGTCAATCCCTTCTGGGAGGGAACACATTCTGGTTGCACATCACCCTCTACCAAAAAGGAATATGTAAGTCTTGTATGGCCAATATGACATCGCGTCACAATGACGTGATCTTTCCTACAAAGGTTGCTAGACGGATATTTATCAGTAATAGTATTTCCGAAGCGATGGGGCTTCGTCCGTTCTGCCTGCCACGCAGATTTGATTCACTTATTGATATGTGGTTTAAAATAACAGAAAGGAATTTTAAAATCAAGGAGAGGCTGACCACCCATCTGCTCCCAAAGTTAGAGTCAAAGCAGTCTATTGGACAGGTATCTCCAAACTGGAGATTACTCTAACCGGGGAACTGTTGTCCTCATCTTACCAGGATTCGTTCCTCTGGGGCCTTCGGAACGCGCCTTTTGCGAGAACATGGTGCCTATATAACAGGTTCGTATCTTTTTAGTCCGGGGCTGCGTATTCAAATATTTCGCAGCAAACCTGCTCAGTTGAGCAGACCTTCCTTTATCCGCCACCTGTGGACCCGCCTAGAAGGGTTTGGTCAAATGACAACCTAAGGATCCATAACCCTCTAGGACCGATTTAAGCTACAGTTAAAACTAGAAGTCCTGTCACGAATAGTGCGCTTATCTAGGCTTAATTGCGCGTTGGAATTGCGCGCAATTGCCATATCGAATGGCATCCAAATCACGGCAGGTTCTCCTGGTTACTCATGGCAAACACATGAAATGTTTCTGCCAGTGGAACTCCGGGTTATCCGGAGGTCCATTGGCTGAAACCTTGCTTGTGCACAGGCCATATGTACAGAATTTGATAGCTTTACCATGGCCATAACGCGTACATTAACTCGCAGATCAACGTGCTATTTGTGCGCATTTCATGACAGGACTTCTAGTTTTAACTGTAAGTGATGGAAAGTTCATGTCAGGTGATCAGGTAGCTATCTTTCAAGGTTCTTGACGACTAAATTAAAGACGAGCTTCCCATCGTTCGCCTGAATTTAAGGCTCGGAAAATGATGACAAGTGATTTAACTCTTTACCCAACGTGACGGTCAAAACCGGTCAGCACTATGCACAAAAAATAATACCATTCAATTTTAATTATTTTTCATTTTTGGGTCATTTTGGGTGGGGTGGGCAGCTAAAATTTTAAGAGGGATCCAAGACCCTCAGTCCACCACTCTCCCCCTCACCGCTGGTAGTTCTATGTGGACATGCTGTATAACATCATATGTTTCCCCTGTTCTCACAAACTACGCTGCGCCTTACCAGACTAATCGTCGGATCAAAGTTTTTTACATCACCACAGTTGAACAGTTCACACTTCTTCAACAAGTAATATTGATGAGGAGTCTTTTTGGAAGAAGTACTCACCTCTTTAAGATCACCGATTATCTATTCGTAATCATCTTAGTTATCTTTCAGAATTAGCACATGTTTCTTGATTTCAAAGTCCTAATAGATTTCATTCTGGTAGAACATCTTAGAAACATTAATCAATAAAATTATCATATTCACTGAAAGTTTGCATCGTGTTCTTGAAAGCGCGTTAGCCAACGCGACTATGGAATCTAGACAGGTGACGAAACCATTTGTACTTCTGAATACAATAGACAGAAGCCACATTCCATTGTGAAAACAAAGCAATAATCCCCAAAATGGATGCCATGTTCAGACGACTCATCCATCAGGGACAAGTGTAAAAGAATAAAATAATTCGTGCGCATGAGATACTAAGTACTGCGCAGGACATCGAAAGTCGTGTGCACTAGATACTATGTCATGTGCACTAGATACTATGTCCGACATACTATCTAGTGCGCGCGACATACTTAGTTGAGCGCATAATAGAGAAGACCGACAGTCAAGCCAGAAAATAAGCAGACTGCCATCTGCAAAATGAGGTTCCCAGAGGGTAAATTTAGTGATGCTACCCTGCACAGCAGGGTAGCATCACTAAATTTACCCTCTGTGAACCTCAATCTGAATCAGGGTCTCAAAACTAAATAGAAAGAGGTACCCAGAAGATAAAGTGACCCTCTGTATGGGATAGCATCCTCAAATTCACCTTCTGGGGACCTCATTCTGCAAATGTCAGACTGCTTAATTTCAGGCCTGCCGACAGTGTGAATGTCGTGCACACAAATACTTTGTCGTGCGCATGACTTAGTATCTCGTTCGCACGACTTCCAGTACAGTCGCCGTGGTCTGGTGGTATACGTTAACCAGGTAATAAAAAAACAAATGTTGGTTAATGGTGCACTGGGTTGTAAATTATCGCTGATCATTCCATTAACTAGTGTTTGGAATATAATATTGTTGCGTCCATGGGGATATTGCCCACCCGTGGAAAGTGACCAGTCCATGGCGGCCGTACTGTACTGTGTAATGCGCACGAAATAGTATGTTGTGTGCACGAGAAAGCATCTTATGAGGATTATGTACTAAGTCATGTGCGCCATTCAATATGTCGTGCACACGACTTAGTATCTCGAGCGCAGGACATGCTATGTCATGCGCGTGACTTTATTATGATGTTATTTTTACACATATCCCTAATGGTCTCCGTAAGTATTAGTGCCAAGAGACTCATTTAATTTGTAATAAAATACAGTTAAAAGAACTATTTTGTTTTAGTTAACATGTCTAAAAAACTACCCCTGTTTTCAGTTAATATGTATGCTAACTGAAAATGTCACTTATTATATATAATAGCTCATGCCATCAGCTATTATATTTAATACCTGAAATTCTTCCTTCGTTATTATTCATAACTGATACATATTAACTGTAACATGTACATAGTATTTTTAACGGACACCAAATATTGATTTCATAAAAATCATTTACAACACTGTGATCACAAAAAAATTGGTTTGTTTCTCGATCAAATCGAGATCGGGTGACGACACACCGGTGGTTCCTGATTTCTTAAACAAAATGATTATACATTCTACAGAACAGTCGCCGGGGACTGATCGTAGTCCATACGTGGGCAGTGATGTCCACGCATGCGTTTACCAGGTACAGTTAAAACTAGAAGTCCTGTCACGAATAGTGCGCTTATCTAGGCTTAATTGCGCGTTGGAATTGCGCGCAATTGCCATATCGAATGGCATCCAAATCACGGCAGGTTCTCTTGGATACTCATGGCAAACACATGCAATGTTTCTGCCAATGGACCTCCGGGTTACCCGGAGGTCCATTGGCTGAAACCTTGCTTGTGCACAGGCCATATGTACAGAATTTGGTAGCTTTACCATGGCCATAACGCGTACATTAACGCGCAGATCAACGTGCTATTTGTGCGCATTTCATGACAGGACTTCTAGTTTTAACTGCAATAACAACCATCATCAGCAAAATTTTAATTAATGAAGCACCGGGTTGTACCCGGTGCTTCATTAATTAAATTTTTGATGATTATTCCTATAATTAGTGTTTGGAATCTAATATTATTCCATTCGTGGAAATATTGCCCAACCGTGGAAAGAGACCAGTCCGCGGTGGCCGTACTGTTCATTCTACATTAATGTAGGAAGAAAAATGGACAGATAACTTCTACTCAATCGAGATTCGATCACTATTATCTGCCCACATCTGGGTTCTGTTAGGCAATGATGTTTGCCTACTGGTTTGTTGGTTTGTGCACCGCAGCGGCCTGGAAGAGACGTACGGCCACTTGGCGTGGCTACATTTCATCCTCTCTTTGTTTTTGATTCATGGCTTCGGGTTTTTTTTTCTCCTTCTTCTTTTGGGGTAGAGGGTTAGACGGGGTTTTGATTCGAAACAGTGGTTTTGACGGTGCCTTGTTTGGAGAGCTCAGGTTTCGTTTTCTTTCTCTGTCCTCCTGCTTTTGTGCTAACATTGCATCAATTCTCTATATTGCTCGAGTTATTGCTTCTTAACCGGCCTTCTTTGTTGCTTTCTTAATTCCTTCGTCCCCGCCCTCTCAGTGAGTTCAGGTCCTTAGGAAGGGGAGCGTTCAGAGATTGAGGTGTCCAGAAGTCAGTTTCTATCTCCGCCACTTGTATACCTGGCTATTCTCCTGTTCAACACCTGGGAGCCCGAGGCTGTGGAGAGGGATAACAAAATTTTCATGTGGGGAAAAGATAGTGCCCCTCCATCGGAAATCCCTGGAAGTAGAGTAGTGCTTGTACACTTCTAAAACAGGATCCGATAACCAGCGTCAGGAGGAGTGGAGATCCTCTAAAGTGGGCAGCATAGGTATAAACGATTGGCCATTCTTGACTTCATACCTATATTATGGTCACAGTGTAGAGATATATGCTAACTGTGACCTTAAAGATCAATAAAAGATGAACCTCTCCCCCAAGTAGAATGTTTTTTGCGCGTCTCTATGGGGTTTCTTAACTAACCTAACCGTTTTCTTGTTTTAAGTGGTCGAGTGCAAGAAGCCACTATCGGGGCTTTCAAAAAAAATGAGGGTACCTGAGCAAAAGCCTAAGTTTTCCTCGCTATTGTTTCATATTTGATTAAACGCAAACAATATTTTGCTTGTACAAATTTGTTCTATACAAATTATTGGAGAGTGCCTATGGGCACTCTCCAATAATTTGTAATAAAACAAATTCTGAACCACAAATTCAGACCTTCTAAAATAATCTAGCCCGGGGCGCGGTGGCTCAGTTGGTAGAGGCACAGGCTGCAAGCCGAGAGGTCCTCGGTTCGAATCCCACCTGCGGCAACCGCGTTGTGTCCTTGCAAGACACTTCACCCCCACTGCCCACGTGGGGGCACGGTTACGCTGTGTACTAAGGCGTACTGCACGTTGATGGTGCACCTGTCTTCAACCAATGCTAACCCTGCTTGTGTGGAGTTAGTATATTGGGGAGCTGACAGTTGCTCGCCGTTGCTCGGTGGTTCTCTCCGGGTACTCCGGCTTCCTCCACCCGTAAAACTGTCGTGGTCATGATTAGCCATTGTGCAGAAATATGTGACCTTAAACACCAATAAATAAATAAATAACCAACTGTTAATCTTTTACCTGGAAGATTCCAAGTAAGATTAGAGGGTGTGATATGTACAGAGCTAACAGGTCCCTCTTCAACATTTCTGGTATCTCATGGTTGAATCCGAGTGTGTCAATTAGTCTATCGATACCTTGGTGTCCAATTGCTGGTGATGTTTGCAATTATCATATTGATTTTTGATATGCTAAGGTTTCCGGAAATATTCATGTATAGCACGATCATGTAATTGAGACGTAATGGTATCACCATGATACCAAGCGGTGATTTTCAGATAATATTTCGTTTTACTCACCATACGGAGTCGCTTGAGGCTTTAGTATTATCACCATTCCCGTACATGTATCCCGGAGATGTTTTCTGACATTAAAAAGTGAAGGAACGGCCCGCGTGCATGGTACGTCGCCATAGCTGAGCGTCATGAACCTGAGAGGGAGTTCTATCCACGCGTTGAAGGAGTTTCGGGGTCCACCTCCGGGACAGTTTTTGAAATTTAGTTCCCAAAACTCACCACAACAATTGGGCATTATGGTCTGGATGAGGCGGCATGAGTTAACCCTTTACCTAACGTAACGGTCAAAACCGGCCAGCGCTATTCTCAAAAATCGCCAATTAATTTTCATTATTTTTTTTCATTTTTGTCTCAAAAACATAGGTTATGACCCCTCGTTGGAACGAGCTCATCGAGCTCGTTCCAACGAGGGGTCATAACCTATGTTTTTGAGACAAAAAATTAAAAAAATTAGTTATTCAAGAATTATTTTTGCAAGTGTCGTCTGCTTTTCAGATTAGGTAAAGGGTTAAACGCATCTAAAATGCATTTTAGTACTGCTAGCAATAAGTGACTACTCGCCCTGTTGGATATACCCGAAGATCAAGCCATTCCAAGTCTCGAAATTGCTGGCGAACGACGCCCCCAGACAAACGTAGGGGAACGGCGTTCCCACAGGAGAATTCCACTGATGTGCACCAAATTCCAGAAACATGACAAGACCTGGCATTGTGATTCTAGCTCATTGATTGGTGTCGCCTCCGGATATTTTCGATTATTCCTGGCGAACAATCGATCACGCACCACCTTTGCTCTTGAAGCGAACCAGAAAGGCCCACGCGAGCTATATCGTATCTCCCCTTGAGCTACATGCGATTAACATTATTGTGTTTCTGGTGCGAATGTTCTCTTAATGAATTCTGTCACTTCACGCTCTTTCAATGTTAGGTGGAGAATTGATGAATACTTTTAAAAAAGATATGACAACTGGCCATTAGGTGATTACTGAATCGTATTACATTCTATGAGAATTGTTCACCTGTGTATTGATCTTTTGATTAGATGGATAGAAACACTCCCGTGTATTTGTCCTATTTACTCACCAATTAGTATACCCCATCTGTCTGAATCTCTTCCACATACAGTTCCACCCATTGATCGCTTTCTGATAAACCGAACATTAAATTGGATCCTGCGCCGAACGTTAAAATAGTAACCACACATCTCTCACTGAATGTTAACAAATTTGGCGAAATAAATTCGAAGGTGTTTTGCTAATTACCTTTTTTGTTTTATTCTTAACCAGAACGATATTTATATAATTTTATACCATGATTACCTATTCTACTATATATGAAAAGCCTGTGACATAAATTTTAGCTTTACACACCAACCGTGGTGAACACGCCATCAATGGGATTTCAGTAGTTAAAATTTACACCTACAGTGGAACTACATCCAAGTTGACCTTTAGTGACGTCGCCCTGAATGCGAACTTGTCTAAATTTATCGCACGTCGCCTCGCGAAGAGTGAAATGAAAGTGGCAATTATTTATTACGTTTTTAAATGGGTTTACCCCATAAAACGCCAAAGATTAACAAACATGCATTGTCTCGTGTTAATAAAGCATCCATAACTCGAAATAGTATGTTATTATGTTATTAAAATGAAAAAGGTCCTGCTTCTTTTTCTATTTCGTTTTGGTGATAAAATTGACAGCGGAAGTACCGCCCACCGATCCTCATGTAAACAAAAGCAAATTCCCACGTATGTACGGCTTCTGCTCAATGAAATCGAGAAAAATAATAGCAACTCTTAATAATCTGACGATCATGGTATAAATAAAATATACCCAAAGTAGCTTGGTGTACCAAATGTTCACAACTCGGGGTGAAGTGGTGTTAACCGCGCGCCAAAGGCTCGCGGTTAACACCACTTCACCACTCGTGGTGAACATTTGGTACACCAAGCTACTATGGGTATATTCTATATATATTTTCGTTGTTTGCCATTCGGAACACACTTTACAATAGCAATGCAGAGTTAAAGTGTTTCAAGCTAGTGGGGTTGATTTGAGGTCGTACCAGCTTTTGGACGCCACGTCAGTATGAAGCCAAGTCGGAACGCAACCCACAAGGGTTCAGCCCATCAGCCGGGAATCTCCTTTTTGTCTTATCGTATTTTGGGCATACGCTGCACCTTGCCGAAATGGTTGTATATGCAGTGGTCGCCACCAGAGCAAACAACCCTTTACTCCCGGACCTCAGCCCACCAACATTGAAAGGATCAAAAGTAGTAATGCTATGAGGATAGATGGAATAACAATGTTGCGAATGTCCCGACTCGATATTTATTTATTTATTTATTTATTTATTTATTTATTTATTTATTTATTTATTTATTTATTTATTTATTTATTTATTTATATTCAAGGTTGCTTTCAACATCTTTGGCTATATTATGACCACAACATACATAAAGGTATGAAATCAACTTGAGCCAATCGTTATATCCGCGCTGCCCACTTTATAGGACACCCAAGACGTTGGTTCCAGCTCCTATATTATCAGTAAAGAAGAATTTATCTAGCACATTAACACGCACTGCTCCACTTTCCGGGGTTCCCAAAGGAGAGGGTTAGTAAATTGGAGAGTGTGTCAGTTACTCGCCGCTGCTCACCGGTTCTTTTACGGTAATATGACTTTCACCTCCCGTAAAACTATCAGACATAATTTGATAATGGCTGTTGGAAGTGTCGTAAAACCACCAAAAAAAAATAAACAACCACCACCGGCCACATTTCATTGTTAATATTAGTCTTTGTGAGACTCTGTCCCACCCAAACCTATTTGGGCTCAAATGGGGTGGGCCTTGGCAGGGAGGAGTCTTACTGAGTCTACAATTCGGCGATTATATATACCACGATGGCAATATAGAGGCTTAAGTGTATCGATTTAAAATTAAATGGTATCGATAACGCCAATGCACTTGACAATGGTTAAAACTGGGATATTGTAGTACCGACCAGTACTTTCTGTTATATGTGACAAACAGGGACATAGATAGAAGCCTCTTATTGGGGTGGGGGGGGGGGTCTGAATTTCCAACTGTACTCCCCCACTCCGCTGCCGAACATCCAACATTTTAGAAAACCATTTACACCCACTCCCCTCCCTCGAGAGAGAACCTTTGGGGTCGAGAGTTAGAAATGAGCTCTTGAGCGCAACGAGGTACCATCTGCAATGATTTAGCATAGTAAATGGCGCCTTGTTGGACTGTAGGAAGAAATATTGTTTCTGGTTGCAAAATCCCATGAAATGTGCTTAAAAAATCATAAATGTATGTTAGAAACAACCACATACAAAATGCTACGAAATCTACCATCATAGTGCATGGAATTTTCAACTGTTGGAACTTAAAATTTCTAACTATTGAAACTTTTCGCCGGATTCGGGGAGGGGGGGGGGCCAGGGGTGGTGGGTGCACCAACAGTTGGAAATTCCATGCCCGAAAGGTAGAAGAATTCGTAGCATTTTTTATAACACGCCTGTTCTATGAAATCCTCATCTACAGCAACACCAAACCATGCGGAAAATGAAAATCTGTTCCGAACACATGTACCGAACAGAAATCGTTGGCGAAGTATTTTTAAATGGAAGCGAACTTTCACTGGCATATTCTACAAATCGTGCACCGCAGTTAGAATTTGAATCGCTAGCGATAGCTAAAAATAGTAACACGGATTCCCCTCACAAATTTGGTTGGCGAAAAAATGTATTCTTTTTGTTGATATTTCGTTCCCAGAGTTTCAATGTGTTCTTTGAGCCTACTGGCACATAGAACACATCGGAACGCAAGGGACGAGTTGTCAAATGAATTGTTGAGTGCCCTTCTAATAATTGCTTCTGTAGACGTGAAGGCGGCCTCTCGTTTTATCCTTCCGCTCTTACACACGTACCATATCGATTAACCCAATCACACGCGTGTGTCGTTCTGTGTATTTATGTGACTGTGACCTTCCACCACGTTCCCGCAGGGGGTCAAATTGTCAAATAAATATGGGTTATATATACACGGTGTTTGTAAAAAATCTTTTTCCGCGACGAGAGCGTTTTCGGGGGCATAGATAGCTACGAGTCGCGCAGCGACGAGTAGCTATGTAGCCCCCGAAAACGCTCGAGTCGCGATAAAAGATTTTCTACAAACACCATGTGTATATAACCCTTTTATCTACACCCCTACCTCCCCCACTCCCGTAATAAAACAAGTTTTGATTAACAAATGCAGACCACTAAAAATAATCTAGCCTTCAATCAGATAATCACTAGTGTGAAAAATATCTGGTTATTTGTACTTTCCGACGTTTGACGTCGCATTTTGAAAAATGTTGAAGAAACTGAATTCCCAGTGACGTTTGAACGTCAGGATAATTAAAGTCTCGAAGGGTGAAATAATCTCATTTGAAAAAGTGTAAGTTACTCATTTTTACTCTTTTCCGTCAAATTTTATTTTTAAAATTCAGTAAGTTTAATTAATGGCCTTCTTTTTTATTCAATACATTTCGATAAATATGCCCCGTTTTATTTGTTTCGATCCGCGGCAGCGATAATTAGTTATTCAAAGTGTTGAATGAAATAGTACGTCATGCAAATGAGATGGGCGTGAACGTTGTATTCTTGCGATATCACGTGACTTTTATTCTTACTGCAGTAACGATAAAAGATTTTTTATTGACGGCGAGTTTTCGATAACGATAAAAGATAAAACGTTACTGTTTTACGTATAAAGTAGATAAAATCGGTTAGCAAAAATACATATTTCTCTTTGGCTGTCAGTATTTTCAAAGGAAATCAAGTGTTGACATATTAAGGAACATGTGTTTCATGAAACTCTTGTGTTTCGGCCACTTGTAGACGCAAATTAATCAAAGAAAGTTAACTTTTGAAAGTTATCTTAAACTACAAAGACAGATCCAAGCTCAAATCTAGCATGTGTAACGTACATGTGGCCGGGTGAGATAGCAGGGAGAGACAGATGTATCCCACCCCACCCACGTGACGTTATACATTTATAACGTTATTATGACGTTGTGCATATCGTATCAGTTTCTTGCTGCCAACTAATTCATTTTGACGTCATCAGAATGCCGTGTGATCAAAGTTTGATGCTCTAAAACTCTTTAAACCCCAAGATGCCACCGTTCCCAATTGATTTCGTGGTATAGTATACCTTTGGTATATACGTAACTTTTCCATGCTCTTTCCGATGGTGTCATTAGTTTTTCAAAACAACGAATACCAAATGAGTTGATTATATTAGCACGTGACCGCCGATTACCTCTGGCTAACGTTACCGCTGTATGGTGGGGAGAGAAAAATAATCCCTGATGGGTACGGGTGTGGGATGGGAAAATCTCACCCTCGGGACAAGATATTTGGTCCAGACACTCGGCAAGCCTCGTGTCTGACCCAAATATCTTGCCCTCGGTGAGATTTTCCCATCCCACACCCGTACCCATCAGGGATTATAATAGTCAATGCCTAGACGTTAAAATGACATAGAACTCCAACTGAAACAAGAACTTCCTGCACCTTCTTAGTCTGTTAGTGGAGACTGGAATACTAGTTTTTATTCAGCAATAGTTCTGGTTAAACTTTGTCATCGACCAACGCGGCGTCGGGTAGATGGTACTAGCATGTGATCAGTATCCGAAAGGAAATGATGTCACGTTGGTATTTGCGTTGTTGATAAAATAAACACAATGGGTTTTCGTTTTGAAAACCTGAAATCTTATCCTCGGCTTCAGGCCTGATTCAAATATCTTCCAATCGTGGAGATCACTCCATTCTACGAGGAAAAGGAAAACATTTGTCCCGCAACTGAAACAATAGGCGAAATGACAAGTAGCGACATTCGGGTTGTTGCTCACTAAACGCGATGGAAGTGTTGCGAGCAATGCAATAAAATAACGTTTCTCGTGAGTTGGCAGATTGAGTACAATGAGTTGTCCTTAAATATGAATCTTGGTATGGGATGACAACATGTAATTAAAGTGAATGCAATATTAATAGAGAAGAACTCGGATTCGTTGCATCAAATCATAATCACTTATTATTTGTTTCAGCTTCCACATTTATTTTAATTTAGTCCATTTTAGTAAGTGTTTCGCAGCGAAAACAGCGCGATGGCTCATTGGTTACGGCATTGGACTTCAAACCGTAAAGTCCACAGTTTGATCCCCGCCAGGAGTTAATTGCATTGTGTCTTTGGGCAAGGCACTTAATCCAGAGTGTCCACTTTGGGGCACGTTTACGCTGTGTATACAAAGGCGTACTGCACATCGATGATGCACTTGTCTTGCTAACTCTGCGAACTGAATCCATCAAGGAGATAGTTGTCAATGAATTTGTGTGGTGGAGCAATCAAGATTTTTAACGTGCAGCCCCAAAGTTTTTCGTCTTCCCTCAAGTAACGAATATATACTCTTCCGGTTGATGGCTCTGAACTGGCATGGGATATACCATCAGTGTCCCAAGGGATAAAGCTAGTAACTATTTTATGTGCCGTATTCTATTTCTTAGTGCAGTTGATTCAAAAATCTGAAAAACAGTACCAATATCTGGATATTGGGACGGTTTTGAAACAGTCCCAATAACTAGATATTTGTACGATTGTCACGGTACTGTAATCATAACCATTCAAAAGTAAAGATGCTGTAAAGGAGGTGTGAAAAACTTTCTAACACATGAATTATTGACAAGCTTTTCTCGACAGAGCTACTGAATTGAGTGTGCATCGTGTCCAAATTATAATGTACTTTTTAATTTTTTGTTGCTTTTAATAACCAACAGCCCTGGTAACCTAAAAAGGACTCCTGTGGAAACCTCGGAAGTGAAGCAGTGCTTGTTTGCTGTGGTAAACAAGTTCAGTTTTACTGGTAAAATAGGACCTGGTCACCAGTGCACGGGGTAGAAGTCCCCTAAAATGGGCAGCATGGGTGTAAACGATTGGCTAAACTTGACTTTACACCTTTTTTGCGGTCACAATTAGCCATAGCTGCAGAAAAGTGACCTTAAACACCAGTAAATAAATAAATAACCTAAAATACCGCCCCTTTTCAAATATTAAGACGGCAATCAGGCACCACCACCACCCGCCACCCCGGAGGGAAATCGAACCTCTTTTTCAGATAAAAAAAGAATTATTCTTCCAAATGCTTTAAAAATGAACGATTATTAAATTTATCTGCCGCACTTCCGATGACGGATTGAATAAGTGTTCCACCCTTGAGCTGAGACATTATATTAGCGGGAGAACAAATTACGTCATGATGTGAGTTCACTTCGAAGCCACAGATCTGTTCACACTATCACTCCTGATGCGTGTCATAACTTCAATAGACTTTCGAGCAAGCAAACAATGGGTTATGCCCATTTTGTTTTTCGGGGGTAGAGCAAGCAAAAGTGTTTCAAAATGTGGTTTTACTCGTGTCAAACTTTCTAAAATATAATTTTTTTTTACTTTTGTTAACATTGAGGAGCTGTGGATTAAATCTCATATATCACTATTTTGTGTACTATATGGGTAAATAATTGTACAGTTGTGCAGGTGTCCTCCAATGTTTGGACTCGGCTTCGCCTCGTCCACAATATCTCCGGACACCTGCACAACTGTACAATTATTTACCCATAATAACACTTTGGCCAGCCGCTGATTTGTCGCGGTTCTCGGACGAGAAGGCCATGGTTACCCCTGTACTCCCAACTGCCTCCCTATTCCCACGCTTCTCCTCTCCTCCCAACACTCGGAGACGAACTGCTTGATGATATTCCTTGTCCCATTCTTCCCAATCTCTCCGATTAGCAAATTAACCCTCTCCTTTGAGTCTCCCCCTAACCACATGTCCTTCGTTCTCCCATCCCACTTCCCCATTATACTCCCAGTGAATCTTATTCTTTTAGACTGGTACTTTGGGCATTCTAGAAGAAAGTGTTCCAGGGTCTGTAGTTACCCATATAGTACACAAAATAGTGATATATCTGTTACATATTTCACCTATATATTTCAGCGAGTGGGAAGGGGAATACGACTTGTTCTGGGGAAGAAATACGAATGAAAAGAAAATAATTTTTTTATAAAAAAATTATTTCACTTGCTTGTCAAGATTGAAATAATCATAGTAACCACTCAAAAATACATAGGTGTTTTTTTATTATATACATTGCCTATTCGAAAGAAATGTTTACCTTCCTATCCAGAAATTAATGGAAAGTAATTGTTTTGAAAGCGAGAAACATTATCAGTTGAAAAAGCCATCAGCGAATAGCAAATGAACTGTTTTCAGTTCGCGAAACAAACCAGTTCCCTCAGGTTTTCACTTCAAGCTAAACAGAAACGTTAATGGATATTAATTTAATACCACAAATAACAACTCTTCACCATGAAATAGTAAATACCTCCCTTTTTCATAACACTACAGAGGGTTTTTTCGTGTTCGTTCATACTTCCGTTGTACCCACAGAAATATGATCTTTGAATAACGTAATCGTAGATGTACCTCTCGTGTCGACCAGGATGAAAAATATAACGCCTACGTTTTCGCTATTTGCATATATTTTTAACGGAAGCATATAATAAGGAGGCACAAGTAGGGACGTGGCGACAGGGTGGGGGGTGTCACCCCCCCCCCCCCCCTATCCTGGCCAAAGTTTCCTGTAGTTGGAAATTCGGAGGGCAAGTCATGAGTAGTTGGAAATTCCATCTGTCTGGATTTTAGAGCTTCTTTGGCGTTGCTGATATCTCATCCACTTCCCAAAATTCCAACTCGGTTTCATATCGGCCAAAATTCCAACTGTTACTATTTACAACTACAGTGTACACGATATCGAACTTCATAAGTATGCATGATGTCAATCGGTACGAGATTTCTATAGCACGCTTACTTATCGTAATAAAAACATCCTCGAAATGTACTTCAAGAAAATCACATCATCTAAAATCGTTATCCTGAGTTAATTTCATCATTCACAGTTACAAAATGATGAAACATCGAAAACTGATCCCTGCGTTAGATCTCATTTAATGTTAGGAGGGTGTGAATTGCTCAAAGTTCTCAGCTTGAGCATTTGTTTAGCACATATTCAACTCCAAGAATAATACCAAATAATGATAATAACCTGATAATTCTATCATAAATGTGTTGGCATTTCAGTTACTAGAATCAATTTTATGCCGCATTTCATGGCTTCATTTTCAAAATTTTTCTCGGTAGTGAATTTCCAACTGGGGGAGGGAGAGAGGTCCTCGGTTCGAATCCCACCTGCGGCAACCGGGTTGTGTCCTTGGGCAAGACACTTCATCCCCATTGCCCATTTGGAGGCACGGTGGCGCTGTGTACTAAGGTGTACTGCACATCGACGGTGCACCTGTCTTCAACCAATGCTAAACCTGCTTGTGTAGAGTTAGTATGTTGAGGAGCGGACAGTTGCTCGCCGTTGCTCGGTGGTTCTCTCCGTAAATTTGTCGTGGTCATGGTTAGCCATTGTGCAGAAATATGTGACCTTAAATTAGATCTGTAGGTTAACCGAAACCGAACCGAGGTTTTTTGGGTTTTTTCAAAACCGAAACCGAAGCCGTCGACATCCCGTAATCTAAGGTTTTTCGTTTTTATTAAAATACTCTCTTGCTGCCGAAATTCACAGAATGTAGCCATCCCAGAGTAGTGAGAGTACCCAGACACTGCCAATGGCAGTGTCTGGGTACTCTCACTACTCTGGGATGGCTACAGTCTGTACAATTCCGACATTTCAGCTTAGTTGTGTTCGCAGCTTTCCTCAAGTTGCGTGTAGGTGTCAGACCTCGAAAAATGGCCAAGCACAATAAAAGTTCTGTATATTTAGGTAATTATTATATTGGTCTTCCTGATTCTTCATGTATTGTAGCTTATTTCGGGCATTCATTGAGTTTCATTCAATTTCACTACCATTCAGTTATGATTCCAGACATATAGAATGAGTTTTATTGAATTTTATTTGGCCTCATGAACAAACCGAAAACCGAACCGAACCGAGGTTTTACTCAACCTGAAAAAACCGAAACCGAAACCGAACAAGAAACTTAAAAGCCTACAGCTCTACCTTAAATACAAAATAAATAAATAAATAAATAAATAAATAAATAAATAAATAAATAAATAAAGATATTACTGATGCAGGCAACTTCGACCAGACAGCGACTGAATCGCAATCGGTAGATTCTCACATGTCGTAAAAGAAACACGAAACCACTCAATCTCAAAACTTTTTACGCTTGTTTTCCTTGAGCTTCTCTCGATTTGACATTATTTTTCTAGGAAATCTCGAGCCATGGGTATGAAGATGTCAAGATAGCAATCATATCACGATACGGGCGAAAGGGATGTCATTTATGCGATTACAGCACCCTTTACTTTAGATAGAAAGTGTTTTACAGTCCATACTCTATCCAACGCACTCAATTGTTGATACAATGTGCAGATAAGCAGGTCCTGGAGTCAAGGCAAATCATTCCCTGAGTTCCATTCTACTGGCACATAGAACACATTGGAACTCAAAGGACGAAATGTTTCAACATAAATTCCTTTATGAGTTATTGGGGGCGCGGTGGCGTCGCGGTAACCGGTTCTCTTCAGATCACCGAAGTTAAGCAACGTCGAGCCCGTTTAGTAGTTGGATGGGTGACCATTTCAGCGACTGATTCGTGATCCCGCGCTGTGTCCCTGGGCAAGGCACTTAACCCCGATTACCTACATGAGGGCACGATTGCGCTGTGTACTAAGGCGTACTGCACGTCGATGGTGCGCATGTCTTCAAAAAAACTAGCCCTACCTGTGCCGCGGTGCAGAGTTCAGAGTTACGATGTTGGAGAGCTTGCAGCTGCTCGTCGTTGCTCGGTGGTTCTCTCCGGGTACTCCGGCTTCCTCCACCCGTGAAACTGTCACCGACATGATATGACCCTGGCTGTTAATGTGTCGGTAAAACTGCCACCGACATGATATGACCCTGGCTGTTAATATGTCGTTAAACCACAATAAATAAATAAATTATGCGTTAGAGAGATATGGTTGCTAGACGATACCGATCGTCGTTCTATTGGCAAACGGTTATATCAGTTGTTTATTGCGGTGAATGGAGACACAAATGCCGAATCGACACATACGATGAATTGAGTACAAAAATATTTTGATGGGATTGAAACAGCTTGTGCTTAGTAACGGATAGATTTAATTATCGATATAATAGTCTTGTACTATTAGTGTCACATGGCAAATGACGATGTTGTAAATACTACGAAGACAAGGTCAATAAGAACACGTCGAACTGTAATATCCAAACCATTAAATAAAACCACCAGTGTGGTGACATGTGTTTATCTGTCACGCTTCGCCAAAAAACATATGTCGGTAAAACAATAATGTTCCTAACTATTTATTTATTTATTTATTGGTGTTTAAGGTCACATATTTATGCACAATGGCTAATCATGACAGTGACAGTTTTATGGGTGGAGGAAGCCGGAGTACCCGGAGAGAACCACCGAGCAACGGCGAGCAACTGTCAGCTCTCCAACATACTAACTCCACACAAGCAGGGTTAGCATTGGTTGAAGACAAGTGCACCATCGACGTGCAGTACGGCTTAGTGCACAGCGTCACCGTGCCCCCCACGTGGGCAATGGAGATGAAGTGTCTTGCCCAAGGACACAACGCGGTTGCCGCAGGTGGGATTCGAACCGAGGACCTCTCGGCTTGCAGCCTGTACCTCTACCTACTGAGCCACCACGCTCCCAATGTTCCTAACTGTGTCTCTGGAGAAGCTTTCTAGAGTCAATTCACGCAACAAGATCTAACCTCTGGAAAAGAATGAAAACGCGATGGAAAGCATACGTACCAAAGTACTTTATATGGTCAAGAATTAAAACTTTATCTAACCCATCAAGAGTGGGGAGGGGGTGGGTGGACGCTCACTTCCAAATCATTTTCTTGAATGATTAAAATTTCCATTTTTGACTTGAAACTTTGCTTAGGACTCTACGTTGGAACGAACTCACATGAGTCAATATCAGATTTGGCCGAAATTGGAGTGACAAAAATTAAAAAATGAAGTGCATAACGAGTATGATTAAATTTTCGGTAAAGCGAAATTTATTGAAATAAAAACACAAAGGGCGGAGATTAACCCTTTACCTAACATGAAAAGCAGACGACACTTGCAAAAAAAAACTCTTGAACAACTATTTTTTTTTTCATTTTTTGTCTAAAAAACATAGGTTATGACCCCGCATTGGAACGACCTCGACGAGCTCGTTCCAATGAGGGTTCATAACCTATGTTTTTGAGACAAAAAATGAAAAAAATAATGAAAATTAACTGACGATTTTTGAGAATAGCGCTGGCCGGTTTTGGCCGTTACGCTGGGTAAAAGGGGCACGATGGCTCAGTAGGTAGAGGTGCAGGCTGCAAGCCGAGAGGTCCTCGGTTAGAATCCCACCTGCGGCAACCGCGTTGTGTCCTTGGGCAAGACACTTCACCCCCATTGCCCATGTGGGTGCACGATGACGCCGTGTACTAAGGCGTACTGCACGTCGATGGTACGCATGTCTTCAACCAATCTAACCCTGCCTGTGCTGCAGTGCGGAGTTACGATGGTGGGGACGATGTTGGGGAGCTGGCAGCTGCTCGTCGTTGCTCGGTGGTTCTCTTCGGGTACTCCGGCTCCCTCCATCCGTAAAACTGTCACGGTCATGATTAGCCATTGTGCATGAATATGTGACCTTAAACATAAATAAATAAATAAATAAATAAATAAATACGTTGGGTAAAGAGTTAATGAACCTTTCATCGTTCCCATATATTATCATGAAGTTTACTGTATGCATAGAATGTCCATAAGGAAATGCAAGTGTTTGTAAAGTATTCGTACCCTTCATATCGATCAAAGAAAACAATTCATTGTAAATATTATTTAACTAATGTAAATTATCTATGTAAATTTCGCACTGCATATCCAATGTATTATTTTTATTATTGCTTTTTTTAAACGTTTCAAAAAATTCCGACAAAACCATATTAAGTGACCCCTCATTGGAACGAGCGCGTTCCAATGAGGAGTCACATCATATTATTTTGTTGAAATTTTTTGAAAAATATATTTTTTTCAACTGCTTAATTTGGAAATTTCACGGGCCGATGCCGATTCGTTAGGTAAATGATCTTAAGCGTTGGGTCCTTATCCAGATTTTGAACACGAATTTTTTGGCAAACCTGATTCCAGTTACATCTCAATTTGTTCAAGAAGGAATTATTTCGTCATTTAGATAATAATCTGCTCGATTCGATCGTCTGATTACGGCGCGATGGACTCTGGGACTAAATAGGACGCGTTAACGCTATACATTTGGCTTGTTTACACGGAGACGCGTATCGCGTATGGCGTATAGCGTACAGCGTTAATGAGATGCGTTAACGCTAGCGATGATCTGCGCACACGAGACGCGTACACTGCCACGTGGTGTGTATAAAATCGGCAAACACTACACAGAATTTCAGTGACCATGTCATCTCAACTACAGGCCAACTACCTTCTCAGTCTACTGCATGAAGAGGAGGAGGATCACGAAATGTTGGTGGCTATAGTGGGAATGATGGAGATAAAGGGAATGAGAAGATGGTGGGTGCATCCCATCAACGAACGGCGACAAATATCCGGAGCATTCCATTCGCTGGTACCGGAATTAAGGCTCCGCATTGACCGTTATTATATCAACGTGTATACAAATGTTACAAATGTATGGGGAATATGCACGTCCACTGGACAGTTTTGCGTGCGTGGATATGGCCTATCCCTTGAGTATTGCGGTCAATGTCATGACCTCATCACAAATTTTCCATCAAATTTCCCGAAGCGTCAGGCGTCGAGTCGCGTAAAAATACTGCAGAGGCGTCGGGGCGCGTTACTATACTCTATGTGCTATACGCTGACGCGCCTGGACGCCTGTCGTGTGAACATCTCATTGACTCAAGCTACATGTATTTTTACGCTATACGCCGTACGCTATACGCCATACCTGATACGCGTCTCCGTGTAAACAGGCCCTAACGCAAAACGCTAGGTATACTCATTCGTGATAATGGCTGTTACACTTTGCATGCTATTTGATTAGGAGTTTTTAATTTTCAACATCTCGACAAAGTAATATTGATATACTAATGCAGAACACCCCTATGGCAAAGTGTATTGTTTACCAGACACACCAGGTGCAAAGGACAACTGTTTCGGCGATATCTGACATTGACTTATATGCTATGTTTTGAAGGTTAAAATTGGAAAAATAATGGAGTTTAAATGACATTTTTGGGTGAATAGCTGTTATCGTTTAATCAAGGTTGGCACCAGAATTTTCCCGCGGTTAAGATCCTCGACTGGGGCGTGTTGGGGGAGGGTGGGGGCGGGGGGCTAGAAAATCCTCGAATCCACCGGGCCTGGCGGAATAAATGTTTGTTTTAAATTGGGAATATGTCGTGAAATCCATGACTCTAAAGGCTTCGAAAGAGTCAAAAAGAAACGCGATATTTATATCAAAATGAAAAGTTATGTCAAGAAAGCCGTAATCACGAACGGCCAGGTTAACTCTTAGAAGCCGGTTGTCGAGTTTTCTTGCCTGTGATGTAATACGGCAGGTAATCTGACAATGACGGTTCGGCTATCTTTGGGCTGGGAGGAATTAAACACTGAGCAGGTGCTTCAAGTTAAGTGTCGTCTGCCTGAATAGGCAGACGACACTTGACTAGAAGCATCTGCTTTACTGTAAGTTTTTCACGGTATTTCATGTTCAATAAATTTATTGCGATTCCCAGGCTTCTAAGAGTTAACATACTCTCAAATCACAGGTACTCGGCACAAGCTGGGAAATCGAAAGAAAAATGATATTTGATACCATTTTTGAATCTATGCTGACGTGCCCCTGTAATGGTATATAAATATTAACAAGGTAAACAACTCGCTTTTCGAAAATGATAGCACTCATCTTCGTTTTTCCCCCCTCAAATTTGATTCACACAACGTATCCAACAATACCCAGTATCAATGGAAAGGGGAATGAATAAGCTTTGCAGCGGTGTATTACATTACCGTTGGGTGTTCTTGGGTTGTTCATGATAACACTGGGAGAAGTCGCAGAAAAGGCCGAAAAACATTTAGTCGGACAAGAAAGTGCACTGTGAAATGAGGTTTACGAGCGACAATTATCCGATTTATTATAAATAATTCGAGGTCCCATTGTATATGGAGGGCAGATTCAAATATTAACCGTATACCTTTATCAATTACTAATCTCGGATCCACATTTATTAATTTCTGGAGTTCACATTTAACGTTTTGTTGGATACGTTGTGTGAATCAAATTTGAGGGGGGGGGGGGGGACGAAGATAAGTGCTATCGTTTTCGAAAAGCGAGTTGTTTACCTTGTTAATATTTATATACCATAATAGGGGCACGTCAGCATAGATTCAAAAATGGTATCAAATATCATTTTTCTTTCGATTTCCCAGCTTGTGCCGAGTACCTGTGACTCAGATATCTGAAGATATCTTTAAGTATTTATTATATGTATATGCAGTGATCGGGCTATTCTTATTGTGCACGTGTATCGGGAGCATTATCGCTAACTTTATCGGTGTTTGCATAATTTTATCTTCTCCCCGACAAATTTGGCCCAATTTCCCCGACTGGGGATGGAAGGGGGGCTAACACTCCCCCACGGGAGGGGGTTTAGCCTCTCCCCGACTCCCACCCCAGGCGTGGTGGAGCTAAGTAAAAAGCGAGGCGACGAAGTCGAAATTTATGAGATCGAGGGCAAAGACGTGTAATGTAGATACCGATTCGAGGGACCAAGCTTGATATCATCGAGGGCATGAACTTGGATACTTTTGCCGGTAACACCCCTCCCCTATTCAAAAGTGAAGTGCCTATACTAGGCTTTAGCCCCTCTCAGCCCCTGGAGAAACATCGGAAGTGAAGCAGTGCTTGCTTACTGTGGTAAACAAGCTCTATTTCACTGGTAAAAACAGGACCCAGTTACTAATACATGTGGTGAGTCTTCTAAAATGGGCGACATGGATATAAACGATAGACTAAATTTTACTTTATCTCCACGTTGTAGTCACGATTAGCTTAGAAATATGTGACCTTAAACACCACCAACTAACTAACTAACTAAATAAATAAATAAATAAATAAATAAATAAATAAATAAATAAATAAATAAATAAATAAATAAATAAATAAATAAACACCCCCTCTTATGCTTTACGTTAAGGATTTTTACCCTCAAATCATTTTTAGATCTATATAAAACTAAATAGGCGTACTTATTAAACATTGTTTTCGGAGTGGCTGTCACTGTATCTTGTTGAAAATAGAGATCGTCGAATGTCCATCTCTACATGTATTCACTCATTTTAACGAGTTACACTAGCAGCGACGTTCAACACCTCGGCCAAAATGAAAATTTCTAGAGCTGCGCTTGATATTTATTTATCACGCCTGGATCAGTGTCGTGAATATTAGAGCTGTAGGTTTTTAAATTTCTTGTTCGGTTTCGGTTTGGGTTTTTCAGGTGGAGTAAAACCTCGGTTCGGTTCGGTTTTCGGTTTGTTCATGAGGCCAAATAAAATTTAATAAAACTCATTCTTATGTCCGGAGTCATAACTGAATGGCAGTGAAATTGAGTGAAACTCAATGAATGCCCGAAATAAGCTATTATACATGAAGAATCGGGAAGGCCAATATAATAATTACCTAAATATACAGAACTTTTATTGTGCTTGGCCATTTTTCGAGGTCTGACACGTACACGCGGCTTGAGGAAAGCTGCAAACACAACTAAACTGAAATGTCGGAAATTTACAGAATGTGGCCATCCCAGAGTAGTGAGACTACCCAGACACTGCCATTGGCAGTGTCTGGGTACTCTCACTACTCTTGGATGCTGGGAAAAACCTTAGATTACGGGATGTCGACGGTTTCGGTATTAAAAAAAAACTAAAAACCTTGGTTCGGTTTCGGTTAACCTACAGCTCTAGTGAATATATATATTTGCATCACATCACTTGTAACATTTTTTCAATAATCTCTAATTGTGTCAATTTTCTTACATCTTGGCATTTACATAGTTTACGAGTATATTAAAAGACAAACTTAATAATATCTATCGATTTAACTCGAGTTGAAACTCAAGTTTACACATGTCACACTTGCGCATGAATAAACAAATAAAAATACTCACCTAGAAGCATGCAAATTATTTATGTAGAAATTTAGTGCACAGACTCGTTAACTCTTTACTCAATCCACAGGATATCAAAAAAAAAAAAATATTTTAATTATTTTTTTCCAAACATTTTCAAAGAATTTCAACAAAACCATATCATCTGAGCGAGCTCGTTCCAATGAAGGGTCACCTGATACAATCTTATTGATTTTTTTTTTTTTTTTGGAAAATATATTTTTCAACTGCTTAATTTGTAAATTGCACGGCTGGATACGGCCGATTCTTCAGGTAAAGGGTTAATGAATTTTTGAAAATGGAAATCAATTCTGTACCGAGAATCCGAATGACTCGTTTTAATTTAATAAAGCCGCCTCGACGTAGACGAAAATATAACGTTTAATACAACATCTAATCACGAAATACAAAGATGGAATATTATGAGGGTGTGAGATGAGGAAATCTCACCCGAGGGAAAGATATTTGGGCCAGACACGAGGCTTGCCTCGTGTCTGGACCAAATATCTTGTCCCGAGGGTGAGATTTCGCCAGCAGGAATACGCCCTAAAAACTTAAGTGTTAAAAACTACACTTGAAGTGCTGTATTTAACACTTACTAAGTGCTGAACTAGTACTTTGTTCAAGTGTAGATATCCCAGAACTTGACAGGTGTTACAGTAATACCACTTGACAAGGGTAATGTCGCGACACATAAAAGGAAACAACGCAGATGACGCATATTAGGCTCGAACTCTCGAGCCTGATCCGCTTCATCTGCGTTGTGTCCTTTTAATTGTGTACCCACCAAGCGCAAATCAAATTATGGACCATTCTGGAAGAACCACCAATGCTAGACACATGGGAAGTGCCATCCATTCAAGTTTCAGATGTCTGACGATTGTAATGTCTAAGTGCTTAAAGCATTGCACTTTGAGTGTTAAAATCAAACCCTAAGAGTTAGAATGGGTTTAACACCTTGAAAGTGTCAGTTTTAACACTTTAGTTTTTAGTGTGTAATTTTTTTCTCCCCCTTCCAAACCACTCTGACGTCAACAAAAGTAATCCAGGGGCACGTGCAACCTTATCGAACAATTTTGTTGTCCATTTCTGAAAAAAACTGATTTGCTTATCGGAAAATTTGCACAAAAGTTCTGTATATACCACGAAATTAAATTCAAGCGCCGGCAAGAAAAGGGTTAAAGATTTGTACGAAACGAACATTGACACATTCATAATTGCGTTCACCCAAAATTCATATAAAAGAGTCAAGTGTCCTTTGGTTTTGCGGTCTGTGTTTTTATTTAGGGGATAACTATGTTGTATTTGATTGTTTGAGGCCGTAGACGATGGTTTTACTGTCGCAAATTGAGTTTTGCCGGCGACGCGTGAGCGGAGCCGGTAAAACGGATATTTGCGACAGTAAAACCATCGTTTACGGTCCCAAACAATCAAATACAACATAGTTATCCCCATGCTAATATAATTCGGCTGAAAACTGAGATAGTATTTGATCTCCCAACTATAAAACAACGCCTTCTTGAAGACAACAATTTAAATCTAAAAATACAGCCTTCGTGACGTCATTTGGGAGTTCCGAACAAAATCACGAAATTTTTTTTTTACGCTGCCACTATACAAATAGTTCCAAACGTTTTAGTCATTTTATCACCAATAACAAAATATATTTATATTTGTACTGACGACATTCACCATGTTTAAATATTTGTAACAATCTGAAAACCAAATACGCCGGCTGCTTTCCCTGTTCAAAGTTTAGAGTTCACATTCTGATTTTTCAGTCTGAGTCGGAAAGCACTCAAGGATTTACCATTAAAGTTAAAAATATTGAGATCTTTGATTGGAAGCCCTTGTTTAACCTTAATAATTACTTATGGTTACAGAACAGTTGTTCATTTTAAACTGTTTCTGGGAAGTCATGTCTGGTGGAATTGGGCTACTGGTAATGACATAATTGTTGCAGAACGAATAGTTCACCTCTCTCAGGCTCAGTGGTGAACGCGTTTCTGCAGTTGTACATGTTGGTGCCACGAACGCAGGTGACAAATTAGAAAATAAAAAAACCGCTTACATTTTAAGTCGATGTTATAACATCGCTAGCGGATCGGTCAGAAATTTTTGGCCTTGGACAATTAAAATTTTTATTGCCAGTTGTCCGAATTTTGGTTTTCTATTTCGCACATAGCGTCCATAAATTCTTCATCGTACGAAAAATTGCTATTTTTTAATTATCAGAATATCACTGACTGGTTCCACACGGTTGTCGTTAAGCCTGTCGGAATCAGTTTTTTTAACTCTCATTTCATTACTCAGCTGTCTCTGCCAAACCTTTCCACATTAATATTAAACCTTCCAACTTCATCCATATTAATTACAGTTAATTACAAGAAAAATAGAAAACATTTTTATTTTTCAGAAAGTCAACGCGTTCACGGCGTTTGTTTACCTTGGATATGGTAGTCAAGGACTATAAATGGAACGAAAATAGAACGCCCACGAATACATCTTGACTTTCCTGAAATAGTTTTTGAATACACAAAATTTGCGACAGGTTACGCCGATTTTACTGTCGCAAATTTTATTGATTAACCAATCAAATTTCGAGATTTATAGTAATTGTATTAGAACTCTATTTTCTTCGACAAACGTACGTCTGCTAATATTTCCGAAACGTGTCGCCATGTTGTTTGTTTACGCAAGCAAGATGAATGGTTTCGCGCGCCAAAGGCGCGCAGGCCCGGTTTCGGACAAGCCCCTTTCGACCCTACTCTAGTATTTTGTAATCTTGTTGTTTCGCAGATCACCATCATGGCAGGTCGCAGCAGAGGAGGAAGGGTTCCTGGGAGTCGGTTTCTGATTGTTTTTCTTGGTCGTTTCTTTTTATTATTTTCCCCAGGTGAGGGCCAGTGCGAGAGTGTGATCTCTCGACAAAAGAGCTACCTCTCCCCGAGGGTGGTGGTGAAGTGTTTTGGGAATCTTCGGGCAAGTATAGTCTGCTTAGGCTGATACCGTTAACGGCAAACTCTCTTGGATTCGGCGGTTAGATAAATGACTTACGAATGAAAACAACGGCCCATCTCAGGGCTCCACCCAAAGAAGACCCTAACTTTCCTGGTTCAGGGGCAGGCCTGCATTTTTAACCTATTTGGCGGGGACAAAAGTGCGTCCTGTGATGTTTACAAAAGGGACTATTAGCGGGACGCAGGACCAACACTCGCCTCCCAGGGGTGGGTGACCACCTCCAGGGATGGAGTGAAGGATGATAGAATGTCCTTAGCGGTTAAGAAAGTTTCATGACGGTTATTGGAAAAACAGAACGAGCGATGATTAAATATATTTATTTATTTATTTATTGATGTTTAAGGTCACATATTTATGCACAATGGCTAATCATGACCGTGACAGTTTTACGGGTGGAGGAAGCCGGAGTACCCGGAGAGAACCACCGAGCAACGACGAGCAGCTGCCAGCTCCCCAACATCGTAACTCCGTACTGCAGCACAGGCAGGGTTAGATTGGTTGAAGACATGCGTACCATCGACGTGCAGTACGCCTTAGTACACGGCGTCATCGTGCCCCCACACCGATGATTAAATAGCCCGGGTGTTAATTAAATATGCTAATAAGTCGGTCACGTGGGTAATGTGAGATAGACATCTATCTCACATGACCTTCTCACATGGGAGTGGTGGCCGAGTGGACAAGTGCACTGGTCTCTCATGCCAGAGGTCCCGAGATCGATCCCCGGTCGGGAAAAGTTCTCGAGGTGTCCGAACACTCTCTGTCAGCATCAGTTGTGGGGATGATGCTGTCACAGCGTACCGTCTTATCGGGTGAGCACGTAAAATGTCTGCCCCCCGTGCAGAGAGAGATACACTCCGCGCAGGCTAAAGATCCCTTCGAAGTGTTCGAGAAGAACGCTGTGAAGATCATCCCACCATTGAGCCAAGACGGAGAGGCGTTAATATTAGTTGCAAAAGTTGTTCGCCAAACCTTGTAACACAAAATTTAAAAAACATGAGACAAGCATATCTTGCATAGGAAGTGGGAGGCAGAAAGACTGCATCCACGTATGAAGAGAGACCATGTTCAAAGGAAAAAGTATACGTTGTCTCTACGCCCGAAAATATAATTGTCTTACGCGAAGACAGAGAGAGTGAAGCTCCACATTCTGTGAAATTTTTACAAAACCATATCAAGTTACCACCTGATTAGAACTTGCTCGACGAGCTCGTTCCAATGAGGAGACACATTATTTTGCTGATATTTGTTTTTAAAAATATATTTTTTAACTGCTTATTTTGGAAATTACACTGGCGGATGCTGATTCGTTCGGTAAAGGATTTTAAGCTTTTGGTTCTTGTCCAAAATTTTGAGCACAAATTTATCGGCAGACTTGATTTTTTTATTTTATTTTATTTTATTTTATTTTTTTGGCGGGGGGTTCTCGGAATGCCGGCACCTATTGATTTCTGACCTAAATCAGTGTTGAATGTTGATTGCTAAAACAACACTCACTGGATATTAAAAATCTATAGTTTGTTTCTTACAAACGGGAGAAATATAAAAGGCAGTAGCTTATTTGAACAGATGTATTAATTCATTCGAAAATATAAAATGTTCATGACTTAAACGCAACCAAAACATTCAAAAGTCAACAAGATGTGATACAGAGTCTGCATATTCAAAAAACGTCATTGACTCAACTCAACAATTTTCGTTTCTCACTCTCCAGATCATGATCTAACTGGCGATATTGTCTTCTCGAGGTCGCACCCCCTCTCCGACCAAGGACGTGGTGACAGGTGTGTGTGTGGGGGGGGGGGGGGGAGAGGTCCCCCCCCCAATTACGGCCAAAATTTCCTATAGTTGGAAATTCGGAGGGCATGTCATGAGTAGTTGGAAATTCCATCTATCTGGATTTTAGAGCTTCTTTGGCGATGCTGATGTCCTTTACTTCCCAAAATTCCAACTGTGTTTCAAATCGGCAAAAATTTCAACTGTTACTATTTACAGTTACAGTGTGCGCAATGTCGAGCTTCATAAGTATGCATGTCAATCGGTACGAGATTTCTATAGTACATTTACTTATCGTAATAAAAAATATCCTCGAAATGCACTTCAAGAAAATCACATCATGTAAAATCGTTTTCCTGAGTTAATTCCATCATTCATAGTTTCAAAATGATAAAACATCGAAATTTGATCATTCCTGCATAAGATCTGATTTAATGTTAGGACAGTGTGAATTGTTCAAAGGTCTAAACTTGAGCATTTGTTTGGCACATATTCAGTTCCCAGAAGAATACCAAATAATAATAACCTGATAATTCTATCATAAATGTGTTGGCATTTTAGTTACTAGAATCAATTTTATGCCCCCTTTCATGGCTTCATTTTCAAAATCTTTCTCGGTAGTGAATTTCCAACTGGGGAGGGGGGGAGGGGTATATCCTCGAAAGGTATGGTTCCCCGGTCCCTCTCCAGTTGGAAATTCACTACCCTACACCCCCAATCGGAAACCTCTAGCCACGTCCCTGTCTGAGAGTTGTATATGCACAATAAACGACTCCATTTCATTTTGTTCTTTTTAATTTGGATGTGTCGCAGTTGTTGGTGAGCGAAAGAGGGACAAAGAGAACGAGAGAGGGGAGTTGAATGAGAACAATTAATTTACTATGAAATTCCCAAGTCTGAAATTCAATAAATGTGAAATAAATATACCCAAATTATACATCAAAATGAAGATTGTGGTGTATAGAATACGCAAAATGTATGCTTTTCACTGGAACAGTCAATGGCAGGCATAAATGGTTCATGGGAGTCTTTTGTAAAGTTTGGATCTATAATACGTACAATCCCCAAACCGTTCCAAGCTTATATCGAATTTTACGAAACTCGTCCAGTAAATTAGGTCTGGACTTATTTACTGAATTCGATTTGTAAATTTCGATTTAAACTGGGGATGCGTTGGAGATCCACTATACAGGGACGTTCCGACAGGGGGAGTGTGTGTGTGTGTGTGGGGGGGGGGGGGGTGTCTCACCCCCCCCCCCCCCCCCAATAAAGAGCCTGATTTTCAAAAGTTGGAAATTTTGTGGGTCAAATCAAAAGTTGGAAAAAAATTAATAAAATTTTAAAATTTTCAAGTCGATTTTTGCTATTTGCCAAAACTATCATTTCATGTGCTGGCTGTTTTTGTTTTCCAAATTTTAGACTTAAAATCTCTTCAACAGTTTCCTATTTTTCCATATTTTTTGGTGTTACGTTGTTACTTGAACCTACAGTCTGTTTTAACAGGATCGTACCACTGTACCCGGGATCCGAATTTCCGAAGACCGAAAAGTAACAACACTCGGCCTGAATTTGGTTACTTTTCGGATCGTATCTCAAGTTATCTCAACCGACTCAGTTGCGCCCTTGGGCTTGGGTTGCAGTAGGTACTTTTCTTGCATTCGCAAATTAAATCGCAATGGCACGATAATGTGGCTGAGAAGATTAGCACTGGTGGAAAGCATGAGCAACGCGACTCTTTGGACCATCAATAAACGACGCCACTTTTTGTCAATAGTTGGAGATCTGGGTGTACTGTATGGTGGATTTGCAGGCAGACCGATATGCCTTCAATCAACGCTAACCCTGCTTGGGTTTGTAGATTATAGTCTGGCTTGCCTGGAATTACTTTGGATAATATTTGTTGAGTAAAAATGTATAAGCAAAAATATCGTCACCTGCATACTATAATTCGGCGGGACCCAAAGGAAACATTCAACATCATGGCACTCAGGCGACGATATGTTACCTAGTTACCAACTGACACTATTCTTCAAAAGGCCACAGTTTGAAAAGTGTGGTTTACAATCGAACTGTTGATCCTAGCTTGTCTGCTTGTGCTACCGAATCCCAGCCACTACACGTAAAATATCCTTTCTTAAACTCTCATGTACCCACTAACTGCCGCGTTTTAGGCCCCTTGTGCTTTGCTTTTAAACAACCCCAAACCAAAAAACAAACAAAAATTGGAAAATACAGGACCTCACACCCCCCCCCCCCCCCAATCGAAACCTCTTCGGAACGTCCCTGCCACTATACCTGGTTAAGGATACTTTTGGGCCGGCTATCGATGTGTGGTAGTGAAATTACAGTATTCTGTGTTCAAAGTAATTCTCATGTTATATGGCGGTTTCACCTTGTTTTCATATAATATTTTGTCAAACCCATCAAGACAGCTTTAAACAACATTATTATTATTATTATTATTATTATTATTATTATTATTATTATTATTATTATTACGTCGGTATTTCTAGTATAACGTTCACAAATGTGTCGAGTTTGTTTTTAGTGTAAGAATTTAATAGAAATTTAGTATGAAAAGAAACGCTATAAAACAACAGTGTGGGGTACAGTTCGATAGTTTTAATGGATTTTCATTGGCGACAATTTGGGTAACCTAACATTATGTGGTGATGTTTAAGGTCGCTCTGCCGTGATACCGATTATCCACATCTCCAGCTCGGATAATATCCAGTTTCACAACTTTTGACATTTTCGCGATACTTTACAGCTAAGAATATAATAAATATGTATTATCTCTAGATACATAGAAGCTGTTATAATCCCCACACCCCACCCCCGATTATTGTTTGTATTAAACGTTATCTGATAAAATACAGACATTCAAAAATAGAAATCATGCGTGGAATCCTGCCTACAGCATGTAAGAACACGTCTGATTGGCTGTTATGTATTCCCGTTGGAATCCTGCATAAAGCATTAAGAACATATCTGATTGGTCGTTACGTTTTCCCGTTGATGACGCATGGATTTGCATGAACCAATGGAATGCTACTTTAAGCCAACGAAATGATTCGACACAAAACAACAGTATGATGCTAGGAATTAAACAGACCGTCAAATGTGGTATCTTTCTTTAAACATCTAAGCTTCATTCTCTTAATTCAAGTTTAATCATGGTATAAACACAGACCGCAATGCAGGTACAGTACCGGGGACTGTGCGACCCCCATGAAACATCGGAAAAACTCCCACTGGGGGCGTTAATTCCCGTCCCACATACTACGACCTCGTTGTGTTCTGTCTTGGCATACTTTAGGTGTAATGCGAGTAGTGTGTGTGAGATATGCATTGAAGTGATAACTTGGCAGTTTTCTTGTAACTTTGCGGAATTGTGTGCAACCTCAACTTTGAGTTTTGATGCAAAACGAAGACGAATATTTGCTGCATCTCGAGACCTATGTACAGCTGAAAACATAAAACAACATTGATTATAATTCTGACTGATCTCTATACAAATAGATTGCCGGAACACTCATTGGTTACATATAGAGAAGTGTATCACCGGCCGCCATCTTACGTGGGGAGGGGGGTCAGTTGTTGCTATAAATAGACAATGCTTAACAAATAAAAATAATCTTAATGGTTTTCAACTTTCCACGCTTCAGAATATACGTTGATGTCTTGAAGATTGAATTTGTTGATGACGTGCAGATTTTTTTGTGGAAATACACTCCACCGCCACCATCTTTGGGAGGGGTGGGGTGGGGGGGGGGGGGGAGAAGTTAGCTATAAATGAACAATGATCAACAAAAAAGTTTCCTCGAAGGTTTTCAGTTTCCCAACACCTCGCAATCTCCGATCACTTTTTAACCCTTTGCCCAACCCAGGTATCAAATTTTTTTATTTTAAATACTATTTTTTAAAGTTTTTTAAAAAAACAAATTCAACAAAGCTATATCATGTGACCCCTCATTGGAACGAGCTTAATAAGCTCGTTCCAATCAGGGGTCACATAATATGGTTTTGCTGAATTTTTTTGAAAAATAAATGTTTTTCAACGGCTCATTAGAGCTGTAGGTTAACCGAAACCGAACCGATGTTTTTTGTTTTTTTTAAAAACCGAAACCGAAACCGTCGACATCCCGTAATCTAAGGTTTTTCGTTTTTATTAAAATACTCTCTTGTTGCAGAAATTCACAGAATGTAGCCATCCCAGAGAAGTGAGAGTACCCAGACACTGCCAATGGCAGTGTCTGGGTACTCTCACTACTCTGGGATGGCTACATTCTGAGAATTTCCGACATTTCAGCTTAGTTGTGTTCGCAGCTTTCATCAAGTTGCGCGTAGGTATCAGACCTCGAAGAATGGCCAAGCACAATAAAAGTTCTGTATATTTAGGCAATTATTATATTGGCCTTCCTGATTCTTCATATATTATAGCTTATTTCGGGCATTCATTGAGTTTCATTCAATTTCACTGCCATTCAGTTATGATTCCAGACATATAGAATGAGTTTTATTGAATTTTATTTGGCCTCATGAACAAACAGGAAGCCGAACCGAACCGAGGTTTTACTCACCCTGAAAAACCGAAACCGAACAAGAAACTTAAAAACCTACAGCTCTACGGCTCATTCTGTGAATTATGTGGGCGGATACGGTCGATTAATTGGGTAAAGGGTTAAAGAATAAACTTTGATGTCTGCAAAAAATCAAAGTGTTGATGACGTGCACTCTCTTTATGGTAGTATAAATTGAATATTTTTAACACACTTTAGTTTTTATCGACAAAAAACAAGAGCCGAGATTGAGGTGTTGCAATCGTGTAACTATTTTTCGTGCTGGGCAAATCCCTTTGCCCACGTGGGGGCGCGATAACGTTGTGTACTAAGGCGTACTGCAGGTCGTTGGTGCACCTGTCTTCAACCAATGCTAACCCTGCTTGTGTGGAGTTGGTATGTTGGGGAGCGCTGACAGTTGCTCGCCGTTGCTCGGTGGTTCTCTCCGGGTGCTCCGGCTTCCTCCACCCGTAAAACTGTCACGGTCATGGTTAGCCATTGTGCTGAAATGTGTGACCTTAAACACAAATGAATGAATAAGTGAATGCTGGGCAAATAGAACGCGATGTGTGTTGGAATCGGTGGGTGTTTTGCATAACGAGTTGGAATGGCGTTGTGATATTTCGCGAGAGCCGTTGGCTCAAGTGAAATATGACTACGCCATTCCAACCAGTTATGTAAAACACCCACCGATTCACCACGTTCTATATTTATTACACATCACTGTAAAATATTCATTTAAATAAACAAAATTTAATTTCCTGATGAAATTCCCATACCCTTAGTGATAAATTTACTAATAGCTTTTGCAAATTAAGGGGGGATAACTTAGACCTGAAACTGTTAACTGATTAATTGATTAACCAGTTATCAACGTCTTGATCGATCAAAAAAGTAATTGATCGATTAACCGTTACTTTTGAACTATTGTGTTATATAGGTTAACAAAGGAACAAACTTGCTCCAAAACAGGCCCACGTTGTCACACAGACTCACATCAATTATATGAGACAGAGAAAAGCATGGAAGTTACGTGCTGAGATACTTGTTCACGTGCATGTATCAGTGGCTGGAAATGGTCATTCTTAACCCTTTACCCAATGCGGTTGAAAGACGATACTTGCAAAATAAATTCTTAAATATTCTTAAAAGCATAGCTTATGACCCCTCATTGGGACGAGCTCAACGAGCTCGTCCCAATGAGTGGTCATAAGCTATGTTTTTGAGACAAAAATTGAAAACATAATAAAATTTGAACGGAGACTTCTGTATATAACGCTGGTCGTTTTTCTCGTTATGTTGGGTAAAGAGTTAACATGCTGTAAATTATCAACTGTACGGCAATTATTCAGCTACCTCTTAAGATAAGAGATTAATCGGTTAACCAAGGTTAATCCACGTGATTAATCGATCAAGAAAACCCTTTAACCGTTTCAGCTCTAGGCTAACTTCCCAGTCAATCTCTTCCAGAGACGAAAATTGTCAGACATGGATGACTTCACGAAACTGCAATGTCTTCAGAAATGTACTTCTTGGAACATCGTACACCAGAATCGTACAAAATAATTTTGTAATGCCACAAGACTTGCAGTCTTCAGAGATAAACGAAATAACAAGTGTTCAGTAAAATATACAGAAAATTTTGTGAGATATGAAATATCCTACTCCACAGGACAATGAGATTCACCCTTTAAATGAGGTTGACAATTCACAGTAATAACACGACTCTCTGCAGGAGGGTGTGGAGTGGATGGAGACACTTTATTAACAAACGAATTTACCCTACTGTCCAAATTCACTCCGTTTTACTAGACGTGGATGATGACCTCCATCACTGAATTAATCTCCACTAGTTTGTGCGCAGTTATTCTGGAAAAGGGTATTCATTCTCAACAATTGAGCGGGTTTTTGTGTATATATGGGCGTTGAGAGTATGTAACTAATGAAACACCCAGAGAGTCGCATTTTAACCCTATTTATTTAAGGTAACTTTCAACATCGTTGGCTACATCACGACTGCAACATTGGCATGGTGTTAAGTTTAGCTAATCGTTTATTCCCACGCTGCACACGTCAGAGGACTTCTACCACACGCGTTGGTTCAAGGTCCTATTTACCAGTAAAACAGAACTTGTGTACCGCAGAAAAAAAGTACGGTTCCACTTCCCTGGGTTCACAATTTCTACCTATGATGTAAAAATACCGCCAAAATTACGATATTATGTTTATGATTAATCAGCAGTCTTCTCGTATAATGAACAGAAACCAAATCTCCATTCATCGGTTTTGTCGCAAAGAAGAACAAAACTAGATTGGCATGTCCAAAAGTATTTTAATTCGGTATTTTCGCCGAAATAGTTATGGTATGTGTATCGGCATCTGGTTGCCATTGCTCTTTCCGTATTTTTAGCGCTATTTTTACCCTGTTTAAAAGCTCATATTTTGTCGAGGAACCAAAATTATAAGAATCATAACTCTAATATTTCTGTAAATGGAGCAGGTTTAAGCTGCATCAATATGGGTTGAAATTTTACAGTACAGTCGCCGTGGACTGGTCGTATTCCACGCGTGGGCACTGAGGTCCACGCATGCGTTTACCAGGTAACAAAAATCATCAAAACCAAATTTTAATTTATGAAGCACCGGGTTGTACCCAAAATGTAATTCCAATGTTTAAACCCAATTGTGAAGAGTCTGTTATTTTTGTTTGAAGCGGTACTGATCAAATGGATCGATAAAAAAATCAAAACAACCTTTAGGGAACCGGACTAAATTATATTCGTTATCTTTTCAATTGGGCGTGTTTGTTGAAATTCGTATCGCTGTTTCTCTTCGGCTGGTGTCCATTCATGCCTAACCATTTGGTGGCTATTACTGACAGTAGAAATATAAGTACAAATTTGGGCGGATTTGCAAATATAAGTACAAATTTGGGCGGATTTGCAAATGAGAGAAACACAGACGATTGATAACTGTACAACGAAATTTGAAAACGTTTTGAAGCGTAACTAATGTCTCGATCGGAAAGAAACTAGTCTAAACGGCGCTGGAGGAAAAAGTTCCGGCTTGTACATCACCAGTTAAATACGGAAGCATTTATGCCATAGCGGCGATTCCTTTAAACACAAGGGTTCAGAGTTTAACGGATTGAGTTTAATGAAGTGCAAAACGTAACAGCTTTTGTGTATCATCGGTAGGAGAAGTTATTGCGTTGATTGATCCGACGTCGTCATCTCAATGCGTCATTAATCAAATTTTTGATGATTATTCCTGTAATTAGTGTTTGGAATGTAATGTTATTATGTCCCTGGAAATATTGTCCATCCGTGGGAAAAGTGGCCATTCCACGGCGATGGTACTGTACTCGTGGTCCTTACACACTAAAAACTAAAGTGTTAAAAACTGACACTTTCAAGGTGTTAAACCCATTCTGACTCTTAGGGTTTGATTTTAACACTCAAAGTGCAATGCTTTAAGCACTTAGACATTACAATCGTCAGACATCTGAAACTTGAATGGATGGCACTTCCCATGTGTCTAGCATTTGTGGTTCTTCCAGAATCGTCCATAATTTGATTTGCGCTTGGTGGGCACATAATTAAAAGGACACAACGCAGATGACGCGGATCAGGCTCGAGAGTTCGAGCCTGATCCGCGTCATCTGCGTTGTTTCCTTTTAAGTGTCGCGACATTACACTTGTCAAGTTGTATTATTGTAACACCTGTCAAGTTCTGGGATATCTACACTTGAACAAAGTGCTAGTTCGGCACTTAGTAAGTGTTAGATACAGCACTTCAAGTATAGTTTTTAACACTTTAGTTTTTAGCGTGTATAATTTTTACCAGGTTTTCAACTCCGTTGATGCAAATTTCAAAATTAAGGAGTAAAATACTTCCCAAATACTGCCACCTGGTGGCTTAGCTCAGCTTTGACCCGTGAACCCGTTCTTTGGATTTATGTTATTTCTCCATTGTGAAAACACACGAACAGCTGCACTAGCAAAATTGCGAAATATTAATAATTGCTCGACAATGGATATTGTTTATAGGAAATTCCATTATCAGGTGGGCGACAGCTCGATACGGCAGTAAAGGGCGCCAAAGACATTGAAATCTAATTTGTCTATGACAGATGTTCTTGGCGGATAATATTCAATCTTCTAAGTCTGCACAGTGTCACTAACTATAAATCAGTGATCGGCACCTGCACAATAAGGTTTTTGACGCAATAAAGCCGCATACAATTCCCCGTGACAGGCTTAGTAGTATATCATGTTGAGACCTATCCTCATTTACCGTGACAAGTGACGTCATACTGGTACTTATTATTGTAATATGTTCACATTAATATAGTGATCTGGAAGGGAAATGAAGTTATATGGCCGGTCGTTGTATGGCTGTCATGGGGAGTCCCTGTCTAGTAGGGCTGCAGCGATACGTCTCACTCACGATGCAATATGTATCGTGATTTTTTTTCACGATATGATTTTTTCACGATACATTACATGCAGTACATTGAGAGTGAATTATCAGTAATAAAAGGCCACAAACTGCACAGAGTCCAACTTTCATTTGGCCAGTAACATCCAATTTCTTTTTCAGTGCTTGAGAAAGATAAGCAAGTTTCAGCCAATGAACCTCTGGGAGTCTGGGTTCAACTCAGAGGTGAGGGATCTGTTGCCTCAAACTGTGCTTATAATTTAGACAGATTTGATATTTTACTGAAATACAAATGAACAAGTGGAATGACAGGAGTCTAAAATTCTATCAGTATAGCTATAATTCACTTTCAACGTGATATTTACATTCCCAACGTAATCCCCTTCACTGAATTATAGCTATTCTGGTAGAATTTCAGACTCCTGTGGTGGAATTATAAGTTGAAAAAGCACAAAATAGACTTGTTGGGCCTGAAAATGCAACTTCTGACTACATCATGCCAACCTTCTGGAAGTGTATCGTTTGTATCATGATACACATGACACGATACGATATGCGTATCGTGTAGAAATGTATCGCAATGCATTGAAATCGCGATGAATCGTTGCAGCCCTACTGTCTAGTGGTTCATTTGTTCCGAATTTTTATTTGGGAGAGTGCCTTTATATGGCTACTTCAGATTATTTAGGAAAGCTGCAACTGGTTGATGGGTAGCTGTAGAGATTAGGGGAATGCCGAATAGCTGTGTGCCACTGGTCGTGGCAGGCAGAGTGTAAGATAATGGTTGAAGGGTTGGACGAATGAATGCGTGAATAAAGGTGTACGCGTATGTGTAAAATATGTCAGTAAAAGTGGAGTGAATGCATAATGACGGCTTGAAAATATGCATGGGAATGAAAGCATGAATATGTGAACGAATGTGTGAATAAATCTGGGAATAAATGTGTCACTAAATTATATTCGTTATTTTTTCAATTGGGCGTGTTTGTTGAAATTCGTATCGCTGTTTCTCTTCGGCTGGTGTCCATTCACGCCTAACCATTTGGTGACTATTACTGACAGTAGAAATATAAGTACAAATTTGGGCGGATTTGCAAATATATGTACATATTTGGGCGGATTTGCAAATGAGAGAAACATAGACGATCGATAATTCTACAACGAAATTTGAAACCATTTTGAAGCGTAACTAATGTCTCGATCGGAAAGAAACTAGTCTAAACGGCGCTGGAGGAAAAAGTTCCGGCCTGTACATCACCAGTTAGATACGGAAGCATTTATGCCATAGCGGCGATTCCTTTAAACACAAGGGTTCAGAGTTTAACGGATGGAGTTTAATGAAGTGCAAAACGTAACAGCTTTTGTGTATCATCGGTAGGAGGAGTTATTGCGTTGATTGATCCGACGTCGTCATCTCAGTGCTTCGTTAATCAAATTTTTGATGATTATTCCTATAATTAGTGTTTGGAATCTAATGTTATTATGTCCCTGGAAATATTGTCCATCCGTGGGAAAAGTGACCATTCCTCGGCGATTGTACTGTACTCGTGGTCCATACACACTAAAAACTAAAGTGTTAAAACTGACACTTTCAATGTGTTAAACCCATTCTGACTCTTAGAGTTTGATTTTAACACTCAAAGTGCAATGCTTTAAGCACTTATACATTACGATCGTCAGACATCTGAAACTTGAATGGATGGCACTTCCCAGGTGTCTAGCATTGGTGGTTCTTCCAGAATCGTCCATAATTTGATTTGCGCTAGGTGGGCACATAATTAAAAGGAAGGACACAACGCAGATGACGCGGATCAGGCTCGAGAGTTCGAGCCTGATCCGCGTCATCTGCGTTGTTTCCTTTTAAGTGTCGCGACATTACACTTGTCAAGTTGTATTATTGTAACACCTGTCAAGTTCTGGGATATCTACACTTGAACAAAGTGCTAGTTCGGCACTTAGTGTTAAATACAGCACTTCAAGTGTAGTTTTTAACACTTTAGTTTTTAGCGTGTATAATTTTTACCAGGTTTCCAACTCCGTTGATGCAAATTTCAAAATTAAGGAGTAAAATACTTCCCAAATACTGCCACCTGGTGGTTTAGCTCAGCTTTGACCCGTGAACCCGTTCTTTGGATTTATGTTATTTCTCCATTGTGAAAACACACGAACAGCTGCACTAGCAAAATTGCGAAATATTAATAATTGCTCGACAATGGGTATTGTTTATAGGAAATTCCATTATCAGGTGGGCGACAGCTCGATACGGCAGTAAAGGGCGCCAAAGACATTGAAATCTAATTTGTCTATGACAGATGTTCTTGGCGGATAATATTCAATCTTCTAAGTCTGCACAGTGTCACTAACTATAAATCAGTGATCGGCACCTGCACAATAAGGTTTTTGACGCAATAATTCCGCATACAATTCCCCGTGACAGGCTTAGTAGTATATCATGTTGAGACCTATCCTCATTTACCGTGACAAGTGACGTCATACTGGTACTTATTATTGTAATATGTTCACATTAATATGGTGATCTGGAAGGGAAATGAAGTTATATGGCCGGTCGTTGTATGGCTGTCATGGGGAGTGCCTGTCTAGTGGGGCTGCAGCGATACGTCTCACTCACGATGCAATATGTATCGTGATTTTTTTCACGATATGATTTTTTCACGATACATTACATGCAGTACATTGAGAGTGAATTATCAGTAATAAAAGGCCACAAACTGCACAGAGTCCAACTTTCATTTGGCCAGTAACATCCAATTTCTTTTTCAGTGCTTGAGAAAGATAAGCAAGTTTCAGCCAATGAACCTCTGGGAGTCTGGGTTCAACTCAGAGGTGAGAGATCTGTTGCCTCAAACTGTGCTTATAATTTAGACAGATTTGATATTTTACTGAAATACAAATGAACAAGTGGAATGACAGGAGTCTAAAATTCTATCAATATAGCTATAATTCACTTTCAACGTGATATTTACATTCCCAACGTAATCCCCTTCACTGAATTATAGCTATTCTGGTAGAATTTCAGACTCCTGTGGTGGAATTATAAGTTGAAAAAGCACAAAATAGACTTGTTGGGCCTGAAAATGCAACTTCTGACTACATCATGCCAACCTTCTGGAAGTGTATCGTTTGTATCATGATACACATGACACGATACGATATGCGTATCGTGTAGAAATGTATCGCAATGCATTGAAATCGCGATGAATCGTTGCAGCCCTACTGTCTAGTGGTTCATTTGTTCCGAATTTTTATTTGGGAGAGTGTCTTTATATGGCTACTTCAGATTATTTAGGAAAGCTGCAAATGTTTGATGGGTAGCTGTAGAGATTAGGGGGTTGCCGGTAGCTGTGTGTTACTGGTCGTGGTAGGCAGAGTGTAAGATAATGGTTGAAGGGTTGGGACGAATGAATGCGTGAATAAAGGTGTGCGCGTATGTGTAAAATATGTCAGTAAAAGTGGAGTGAATGCATAATAAATGCTTGAAAATATGCATGGGAATGAAAGCATGAATATGTGAATGAATGTATGAATAAATCTGGGAATAAATGTGCCAGTAGAGTTGTAGGTTAACCAAAACCGAACCGAGATTTTTTGTTTTTTTTTTAAACCGAAACCGTCGACATCCCGTAATCTAAGGTTTTTCGTTTTTATTAAAATACTCTCTTGCTGCAGAAATTCACAGAATGTAGCCATCCCAGAGTAGTGAAAGTAGCCATACACTGCCAATGGCAGTGTCTGGGTACTCTCACTACTCTGGGATGGCTACATTCTGTGAATTTCCGACATTTCAGCTTAGTTGTGTTCGCAGCTTTCCTCAAGTTGCGCGTAGGTGTCAGACCTCGAAAAATGGCCAAGCACAATCAAAGTTCTGTATATTTAGGTAATTATTATATTGGCCTTCCTGATTCTTCATGTATTATAGCTTATTTTGGGCATTCATTGAGTATCATTCAATTTCAGTGCCATTCAGTTATGATTCCAGACATACAGAATGAGTTTTATTGAATTTTATTTGGCCTCATGAACAAACCGAACCGAACCGAGGTTTTACTCAACCTGAAAAACCGAAACCGAACAAGAAACTTAAAAACCTACAGCTCTAAATGTGTGTGGATGAATGAGTGAGTGAATGTGCATCGAGCATGTGAATGGGAACACTTCTTTACGAAGAGGTGACATGAAGGTCCACACGGCCTTGTGCTTTATAATAAATACACATCGTATATATTTTTCTGGTGTAAAAAGCATATGCCATGTTAATAAAGATAATGTTTACTTACTTTAGAGCTGTAGGTTTTTAAGTTTCTTGTTCGGTTTCGGTTTTTCAGGTTGAGTAAAACCTCGGTTCGGTTCGGTTTTCGGTTTGTTCATGAGGCCAAATATAATTCAATAAAACTCATTCTATATGTCTGGAATCATAACTGAATGACAGTGAAATTGAATGAAACTCAATGAATGCCTGAAATAAGCTATAATACATGAAGAATAAGGAAGGCCAATATAATAATTAGCTAAATATACAGAACTTTTATTGTGCTTGGCCATTTTTCGAGGTCTGACACCTACGCGCAATTTAAGGAAAGCTGCGAACGCAACTAAGCTGAAATGTCTGAAATTCTCAGAATGTAGCCATCCCAGAGTAGTGAGAGTACCCAGACACTGCCATTGGCAGTGCCTGGGTACTCTCACTACTATGGGATGGCTACATTCTGTGAATTTCTGCAGCAAGAGAGTATTTTAATAAAAACGAAAAACCTTAGATTACGGGATGTCGACGGTTTCGGTTTCGATTTAAAAAAAAAAACAAAAAACCTCGGTTCGGTTTCGGTTAACCTACAGCTCTAACTTACATGCTGGTTTCACGTTAGGTGAGCTGCCATGTTGTGACATCATTAATTATGGTAGTACCTGGCGCCAAGGCCTGCGGTCGTGACAGGGTTATCGATAATCGGGAGTAAAAGGAACTCATACAAGGGTCGAGAGAAGTCAGAATATGACGTAGAGAAGTCAGAATATGACGTATCTCGTTATACTTCCTCATTATAACAACATGCATTCATCTTTTTAAAGACTTAGAATGACGGTATGGATAAGAAGGGGCAAATGCTTTCTCGAGAGGACATCTTCCCAGACTGGGTTCCACTCGGGGAGGAAACGGGCCGTGCTGGAGTAAATGAGCTTGGGTAGAAGATGCCTATCCAAGAAGAACAAGACGAACAAAAATTCACAGAGAAGAAGAAAGTAAAGATCTGGAGGCAACCATCACTTCCTCATGTTCCCCCGTAGTCTTCTTACCCGTCCACCATCAGACGACTGTCCTAGAGATGTAGGAAGAACAGAACGAACTCTTCTCGGAAGAGCGCTCTCCCAGAGAAGGCGGCAACTGCATATTCTGGTATTGGGCAGGAGAACCACCGACCACACTGTGCACAACTCGAAAGAGAGAGAACCCGCCTTGCTGGATAAAAAGGAGTATGGGAAGACATCCAGTCAGGAACACCAAAAAGAAGAGACACTCGGCAGACGTATTGTGCTTGGAAGAATTCACTGAGACGAAGAAAGCAAAGAATACGGAGAACGATCCGGAGACAACTACCTCACTTCCCACCCTCTAAAATGGTCAGAGATTCCCCACAGCCCCCGTATTCGGCGACTGTCCCAGAAACGTAGCAGGAATCCGTCCAACCCAACGTAGAAATCAGGAGATCTGGAACGTCGGAGACGGAGACAAAGCACTGATCTCTTTACAAATGGATTGCTGGAATGCTCATTGGTCACATATAACAAAGTGTCTCCATCGCCGGAATCGTAGAAGGAAGTGGGGGTGGCGAAAGTTGCTACAAATAAACAATGATGATAAAAAAACAAGCGCCGAGATTCGAAAGCTGATAGAGTTTTGTTAGTTTTCGTGCTTGATAAACACCATAACGTTAGACGACATGAATGCTATTTTTCTGTGACTGGTCACAACGTAACAGCTTCACGTCATTAAACGTCATGGGCGGGGAGGAGTTACCGCGTTGATTGAATTGATGTCATTTTACGGGGGCGGGGCAGTTTGAGTAGAGGCGTTTTTCTCTGGCGTTCCAGCAATCCAACTGCACAGAAATCAGTTAGACTTCCCTCTACTTTCTGACTTGAACCTTTCTCCCTGTCCACCACTACCAGAGCTTTTTAAACTTCTTGACGACCATAAGCCTTCCGAGAGGAATTTGAAGATGTCCAGGGAGGAGTTGTAAAGATTAGTGATGTGGATCGTAACGGACCACCGTTGATGGTCAGGTCCAAAAGAGCGGTCTGATACGGTCTGGTACTTGGATATGCGATCCAATCTTTCCCACTGGGCCGGTCCGAGGCAGCCCACTACAGTGTTTTCGCATTTTAACCATAATGTGGCATTTTGACGTCTTTTATGTGGGGTGGGAGACTGCAAGTTTTTTTCTGGACATCAAACACGTCTGATAAAATGTCAGCAAACTGAAGAATACTATAAAGCATTTTGGCTTTGTCACAAGGGAGTTTTATATCAAATTGTGCTGACAGTTAGTTCAACAAGGCGCCATCGGGAATGCTTTAGCATTGCCGATGGCGCCTTGTTGCACTCAAGGGGCGATATATTGTAAAGTTATGACTTCATTCGTAATGGGCAGGCGTTTCCGAATTGGAACTTAGACTCCTAGTCATTTCACAGGTTAACCCTTTACCTAACATGAAAAGCAGACGACACTTGCAAAAATAATTCTTGAATAACTATTTTTTTTTCATTTTTTGTCTCAAAAACATAGGTTATGACCCCTCGTTGGAACGAGCTCGACGAGCTCGTTCTAACGAGGCGTCGTAACCTATGTTTTTGAGACAAAAAATGAAAAAATAATGAAAATTAATTGGCGATTTTTTAGAATAGCGCTGGCCGGTTTTGGTCGTTACGTTGGGTAAAGGGTTAAGTTGCAAGGTAAAGTAACAAATGGAGCATTGTATCTCGAACTAGCTATAATTGGACACATTACATGTACATTGTCCCTTTGAACCGCCATGGACCGACCCAGACCGGTCCTGTTCTTTTGTGCAGCTGGGTGATCTGGTTCGGACTGCGGCCTGGCCCCGGACCGATCTTTGTGTGGTCCGATCCGCAACTCTAGTAACGATGGTGACGGAGGGCGATGAAAAATAGTTGCTGTTCAATAACTACAACCGCCAAAACCACCGCCGCCTCTGAAGCTATCCATGGTGAGTACGAAGCATCACCTGTTACCATGACAGTTCCATCTGTTACTAAGATCAAAGGGAATTGGTCAAAGCAGTACTGCATCTACCCGCCCTCGCACAACGCCCGCCTGCATTTTCGTTCGTTATTTTTCGATTGCCAGAACCTATTACTTGTCCATTCCTCAGTCAAGGACATCTTTTCAAATTAATTTTATTAACTTCTGAACCTTAACCCTTTACCTAACATGAAAAGCAGACGACACTTGCAAAAAAAATTCTTGAATAACTAATTTTTTTCATTTTTTGTCTCAAAAACATAGGTTATGACCCCTCGTTGGACCGAGCTCGACGAGCTCGTTCCAACGAGGGGTCATAACCTATGTTTTTGAGACAAAAAATGAAAATATTTTGAAAATTAATTGGCGATTTTTGAGAATAGCGCTGGCCGGTTTTGGCCGTTACGTTGGGTAAAGGGTTAAAATATTGTCAGCCATGTGCCTATCATTTCGCGGACCAAATTACTGTTGTTTGAGAGAGACGCGATGTCTGTACATTGCAATACAGTATTCAAAAACAAGGGGAAACACGGACCTCATTTCAGCGCACAACCCCTTCGGGAAAACTATAAAGAGGAAAACCATTATATCTGTGTGACTGTAATAGGACGCTAGTTGCATGGGAATACTTTCATTATACCGACCAAAATCGATGCGAAGCCTCAGAACGTATTTCAGCTTAATTGCATCGACTGTAACAGGAGCAATAAATTCTTGTTCGTTATTGCGTCAACTGAAGTTCTTGTCTAGTAAAATCCATCCTCTGCATGTTGTCTGGTTTCATATTCTTAAAAGTGGTAGTATCCAGAAATATGGAATTGACTCCTTTTGTCTGCCCTCACCCTGACGCTTTGGACAATACTAGACAAGAAAAATTGAAAAACGCAAGCAGTTGTTTCCAGTCACGTGTTGTCTCTCTGGAAACAGAAGCGGACTGGTCGTATTGTTCACCGGGAAAATCCCCGTCTGGCTCTCTATTGGGTTCCCCTTGGGCTTGGGGCCCCCAAAATTGATGCAGCCCAACAACTGTTGGTGAGTGAAATTTCGAGAAAATGACTAAAAGGCGAATGGATATTATTGCATAGACTGCCAGTATATCAAAACGTTCTCTAAGTGGAATTGGCAGTCCACGCAGAGAACATTTAGATATACCAGCAGTCTAGACTACCATTGATTGCTCAGATGAAAGGGAACAGTGTTCCTTCAATTTCAAAAATCAAAATTGTCTCCGATTGGGCCACCCCACCCCCACCCCGGAGAACCAGTGGACTGTCATTGAACTGTATGGAAGCCGCGTTCGTTTCGGCTGAAAAATTTTAAATTTCTCCGGGTCTGGGGCCCCCTTGGTGGCATTTTTCCGGTAACTTTCTCGGCCCAGTACGCCCCTGCCTGAAAAGGTAGACAACACTTGACTAGAAACAAACGTTCTGACACTGGTCACTCTAAATCTTATATTCAACAAACTCACGCTCAATGTCCGTCCAGACTTATGTGAGTCATCTCTCGTAAGATAAAATACGTGTCTTTGGTTTGGATTTTTACTTTTCTCTATCGCCCATGGTAGCCTAATAAGAGCAAGCGCCACCTTGTGTATTTCACACCATAAATCTTGCGAAGAGTGAAATAAAACCACTCTCGGTTGGCTGATTGGTGGAAAATGAGAGTTGAAACCTTTAGTTAAAAATGTAAGTTATCTTGTTTAAAGAGAATTGAAAAGTCTGTGATGTTGCGCCTGAATGGGTGATAATTTCTAAAAAAAAACCCAACAAATATCAGGTTTGAAAATAAACTGTCATAACCATTCCGTATGAGACCTGACTTAACTTTTCACGATGTACTGTGGATATTAAGCTACAGTGAAATTTTGGACAATAGTGAGATGGATAAGTTTTATGACGTAAGCAGTTGTCAAGAGTTGCGCAGTGTGTCTGAAACGACAGAAGATACAAAATGGGTAAAGATCGAAAATTAGACATGTCAGAAATATTATCCCGATACCTGTTGGGATCATCGGCTCTCTCACGACGCCCATGAACTCGCCGTTTTGTTCTCTTCAGTTGTTTTGCTATGATTACGTTTCAAATGTTATTTGATCTTCGATCTTCACATTTGTATTGAATTATCACTCAAAGGACTCTTAACCCTTTACCTAACCTGAAAATCAGACGACACTTGCAAACAAAATTCTTGAATAACTAATTTTTTACATTTTTTGTAACAAAAACATAGGTTGTGACCCCTCATTGGAACGAGCTCGTTCCAATGAGGCGTCATAACCTATGTTTTTGAGACAAAAAATGAAAAAATAATTAAAATTAATTGGCGATTTTTGTGAAAGAGCTGACCAGTTTTGGCCGTTACATTGGGTAAAGGGTTAAGAAAACACAAGCACAGAGTGTTAAAAGTCATCTGTATAAGTAGAAACGCCATTACTTACCATCCAAGTTCGTGAATAAAGGTACCTGAAGCATAAATAATTTACTTATGCTTTGTACACAAAGAGCTAGAATATTCTTTACACCAGAGTTCATTTCTGAATTGTTTAATTCCCCCGTGCCCAATAATATTGGTTTTACACTTAATAGCCCTCGATGGCGATTAGTTTATTACAAATGGTTCTCTATAAACCATTCTTGCATTTGTGTATTGAGACAAGTTAAGTTAATAATGATTTTTAAATGATTTGTATTCATTGTGGATTCAGCCCAAGGCTACCCTCACTCGCTTACAAATAAAGGCTGACCCTTCGAATGATACAACGGATGATGGATTCCCAGACAAAACTAATGAAATATTTCAGACGAGTGGATGAAGTCCGCATCTTGTAAATTGGAAATGAGGTGCAAAATCAGGAGCTAAACGGAGAACAAAGAGATGCTTTTTAACCCCTTACCTAACGTAACGGACAAAACCGGCCAGCACTATTTACAAAAATCGCCAATAACTTTTCATTATTTTTTTCATTTTTTGTCTCAAAAACATAGGTTATGTCCCCTCTTTGGAACGAGCTCGTCGAGCTCGTTCCAAAGAGGGGTCATAACCTATGTTTTTGAGACAAAAAAATGAAAAAAATAGGTATGCAAGAATATTTATTGCAAGTGTCCTCTGCTTTTCATGTTAGATAAAGGGTTAACAAAGAACAGATCTATACTTATGTGCACTCTCACTGTGGTTTTAGTTGCCTATTTATTAATATTTGCATCTCCAAGGGGTGGACATAGAGTCTCCCATAGCTGAACTTTATATATATATATGTTAGGCCGCTCATTGGTTACATACAGAAAAGTGTCTCACCTGCCGACATCTTGGGGTGGAGTGAGGGAAAAGTGTTGCTATAAATAAATAATGCACAACAAAAACATTTCTCTCCGGGGGGTTCAGTTTTCTGACGCCTCGCAATGGCTGATTGCTTTTAAAGACTATACATTGATGTGTGTGTATGCTGATGATGTGCACACTTTTATCGGAAATACAAACTGAATGTATAAAATACAGAATAAATAGGTACTATGGTCGGTAATCAGATTTAAACCACGGGTAGGATAAGGATTTTAACTACGAGGCTCTGCTGAGTGGTTAAAACCCTTATTCTACGAATGGGCTAAATCTGATTACCGGCCCTGGTACCTATTTGTTATATGTATACCATGCTCTTAATAAATAATCGACTTTGTTACTTAAAGTGGAGAAACAACGATACTTTCTATCGCAAACATATGGGTTTGTTTTGTTTTCATCTGCACTGGTGCTCAGTACTTCCGGCTGCACGTGACTGATTGATTGACAGGTAGACACATCGTCAAAGTTGACAAAATTCTCATTCAAAACGTTTTAACCGCAGCAGAAGCCTTACACCGATAATGGGGTTAAAAGCTAAAATAGTAACAGATGAACATGTTATAAACATATATTAGATATTATTGACAAAACAAGTGCTGAGATTGGGAAGTAGACACCGTGTTATAGTTGTCGTTCATGGCATCGTTTGATGTTTGATGATGTGGAAGCAATTTCGCTGTAACGAAAGTCACAACAGCTTTCACGTCATCATTCGTCACCGATAAGAGGAGTTGCCGCGTTCATTGTCTTGGTGCCATCTCTGGGGAGGTGCAGAGGTGCGACATTTTTTTCTGATGTTCTAGCAATCAAGTTGTATAGCGACGAGTGTGTCCCACCCACCTAGACCTTGTAGTACGGACTAGATTCTATTTCAAAAGGGTGCTAATGTGTGAGACCGGGGGTGCGGCGCAGGTATGTCAAAGTACCACCGGTTTCAACATAACCGGTACCGAGACGGAACATAGCCTGTCCAACAGAAACCGGTCCCGGCACCGGGACAAATCAAGAATTGGATGACATATCGCAATCAGATGGGAGAAATTCGCATTCAAACCGCCCCAGAATCCAAGATCGCAAGACAAACACTGTACAACAACCTTGCAATTAGAGGAAATGAGTACAGTACGGAATATGGTGGCTCAGTGGTTAGACCACTGGACTTTAAACCGAATGTTCATCCCTGACCAGAGGTAACTGCGTTGTGTCCTTGCGCAAGACACTTACGCCCGACTGCTCACGTGGGGTCACGGTGGCTGTGTACTAAGGTGTACTGCACGTTTATGGTGCACCTGCCTTCAACCGCTACTCACTCTGCTTGTACACGGTTAGTAAGTTGGAGAGTCTATCAGCTGCTCGCTGCAGTTTGGTGGTTCTCTTCGTGTATTCTGTCTTCCTCCACCGTCAAACTATCCAATATGATGTGACCCCGGCTGATGAAAGTGTCATTAAACCCCAATAAAACAAACAAACAATGCGTGTGACCGAGTGCTACAAACCGGCAATTGCATCTTAAAAACAACATAACTCTTTTCAACAACTCTGATTACTTGCATCTCTTTTGTTAACATTGTGTGTGCTTGACATTTGCCTCTCCATCAATTATTCATCAGACGTCAAGCTGTGACACAAGTTTTCTTTCTATCGACGTGGTTTGTATCGACTGCGTATAAAACAAACATCACCCTGTAACAGCAAACACTATTTTATGTACAACTACATGCGTTGGCTATTTTGTTTAAATATACTCATATTGTTTGTGGTGACGTTTTCTGTGTTGTTTTGTTCGATTTCCGCATATTTGCGGTCTTCACAGTTTTTTTCATGCCGTGGTCCTCAAGGAGAATCTGGCCCTGAGACGCGACAATCGAGGGTTATTGATCAACAAACCCTTTTTAAAGTCATTGTACAAATATGGTCTTTATTGAGTTGCTGAAATTCTCGCGTATAACCTTCCAACGATTTGAATCATAAATGGAGAAAACAAAAAGCGATCTGGAAGAATAACCAGATCCCAGGAAATACGTGCGTAATTTGAAACGCAACAACAAAATCCTACTGAATTGTGTCACACACACATTCCCAAAATATCCACCCTAGGGTCCTGCGAATATTCGAGATTCGATTCGATATCGATACCATACGTATGCTTCGAGATCGATCCCGAATCAGTCTCAGGATTCGATTTTTTCGAATCTCTCGTACTAACTTCAATTTGTTATATTTCCAACAAAAATAGGATAAAACTGTCATTAGAAAATTCATTCATGTAGGCTCAATTCCTATTTATTTGAGTAATTGACAATGTTTAATTGTTAGGTAAGGTGTGAATTTGGCCCAGAACATTATCCATAGTTTTGGTTTTTGAAGGCTTAACTTGTTACTATTCACGTTCTTAGAAACGTGAATAGTAACAAGTTAGGCATTCAAAAACTAAAACTATGGACAATAGGCCTAGCTGTTTCAGCGACGGTGCTACAGAGTATATTTAGTTATTGGTGTTTAAGGTGTTCACTCCGTCGCGTAAGGGTCATCACAGTGTTCCGTAACTTCCGTTTGATGCTATATGAAATAACTTATTCGGGATTCGATTCGATGGCGATATCAGAGACACGATTCGATTCGAGATTCGATTCGAAAAGAAATTTGTGATTCGCAGATCCCTAATCCACTCCACGCAGGACCGAAATGACTTGGACCATGTGAATTTCCCATTTTCGCTTCGAATCGAAACTGGTTAATTATTCGAATTCGAATTGAATCAGGATCGACTTGAAGATGACCGACTTGAGAGGGGGGGGGGGGGGGGGCGGGCGGTTGCTGTAAACCTGATTTGTTTCGACAGTGATGGCTGAAGTTTCGACTGACAAAATATTCCAGCTACATCACAAAGGCATGCCTTCGTCGAAGGTATGCCTTGGTGATGAAGCTGAAATATTACCCAGTAAGGATTATTGTTAAAAAAGCAGAAATAGGTGCGAGAATCATCAATACTGGGCACTGCACAGGACTAGCCGATAGCAACAGCTCATCGTCCATAGTGCCCGAAACTGTAAATTTTCTATCAACAGTGGTTGTGTCTTGTAAGATTGAAATTAGCTTGGCTGGTGGCATGGGTACAGATGTTGTTTCTGTTTAGATTAGAATGGGAAACTGTTCTCAGTCTTGATTTTCAATATTATTTATGCATAATTTCCGCCAGAACTATCCGTACTGTGAGACAACGAAGATAACTGATGCCAAGCTATATTCCAGTGAAAAAATTTGAATGGAAACGAATCGTGCAACCGATTCGAGTCGAATAGCAATTTAACATTCGAAATCGAATCTCGAAGCTGTACAGGGCTCTAGGTATCTCTAAATCAAATCGAATCTCGAAACTGTGCAGGGCTCTAAATATCACTAAATCGAATCGAATCTCGAAGCTGTGCAGGGCTCTGGATATCACTCGCTTCTATCTGAAAGCTCTGGAAAATCAAAATTTCGTCTCCTGTACTTCCTGACTCTAATCCGTACTGACTTGGTGTTTTATCTGGTTATTTTTATTTGAATGACATGTTATAATGACGTTCACTACTAAAGTGTAAACGATATTCTTAATTTAAAAACACAGTATAAAACTACAGAATTGTAATTTGTTGGACAAATTACGGGCTTTCCCAACTTTCCAATGTGAAAATGCAGACTACATATAGCAAAGCTTGAAATTATCCATTTCCAAAATGATAGACAAAAAGCATCCAAAATTGGCTATTTTACCCTCATTCTCACCCTCACTGTGCTTGGGGGTTAAAACTTGAGATTAAAAAGTAAACAGTAACTTTCTTCTGCAATCATTGTTACATCTATCCATACCAAAATAATTGCTACAACAACCTTGCAATTAGAGGAAATGAGTACAGATGTTTTCAAAATTCACTGAAAATCAATTTTTGTCAGCCAATACTATTCTTTGCGTGGTCAAAGCATATGTTGGGTTAAGCCCCAAAGCATAACATACAGCAGCGGATTTGTTCATTAAGCATCTCTACCTATAGCAAAACAAAGTATCTAAAATTAACCCTTTCTAAAATGACAGGATAATGTAACCCAAGCTAATTTTAGCATTTACGAATGGAAATCTTACCCTCATTGTGCTTGAGTGTTAAAGATCATGATGAGATTAAAAACTAAACAGTAACTTTCTTCTGCAAGCATTGTTGCATCTATGCATACAAAAATAATTGTTACAACAACATTGCAATTAGAGAAATTAGCGCTTGAAGTTAGTCAATCTCAAAGATCAAATTCTATATTCCTATCATTTGTGGCCAATAGGGGTTAATTTTAAAATATTTGTGTGGTGATTTTAGTGTATCATATTATGCTCTAAATGTGTGGACATCAACCACAGACTGAGTGTCTGATAAGAGACATGACAGAATCTTGAATCTTGGTATATCAATGAACATGTACAAGTTGAAGGTACTCCAAGTCAAGGTACGGCAACTGGGTGAGGGTTAAAACTTGGCATAAAACATATAACAGCAAAATTGTTCTTAGATGAATGTCATATCTTCTCATGGAAAACGTTTTGAGAAAATATGGCTCCCGTGCTGAGAAATTGCATGTAAATTTTGGCGAAAATAACAATTATTCAAACGTATCCTTATAGGAAGTCTCAAATCTGCCAAGGGTTAAACTTTTAATAATAACATATAGAACCAAATTTGTCATACTTTGAACTCTGCATGCAGCTATGGAAAACACTCAGAGCTTAATCAATTAAAAATGGAGTAAATTGTCACCTAAACTTACCAAATTCTGAAAAAATTGGAGTTTTTTGGACGGTACCTACTTTTATGCAACAAGAATGGGATAGGGTTAAACTTTACAACCAAACTTACAACTGCAAATATGCTTGGTAGTCAATTGTGAATACGTACATGAAAAGTGTTTGGAATTAACCCTTTCCAAAATGATAGAAAAAGCAACCAAAGTTGGCTAATTTTGGCATTTTCAAACGGTACTCTTATTCTCGCCCTCATCGTGCGTGAGGGTTAAATCTGAGATTAAAAAGTAAACAGTAACTTTCTTCCACAATCATTGTTGCATCTATTCAAACCAAAATAATTGTTACAACAACCTTGTAATTAGAGAAATTTGCCCTTGAAGAAAAAATCTATATTCGATTCTTGTCATTTTTTGCCCATAGGGGTTAATGTTGAAAGATTTGAGTGATGATTGTGGTGTATCATATTATGCTCTAAATGTGTGGAAAATTTGAGCTAAATAACTGTAAACAATTTTGAGACATTCGAAAAATGGTGAAATTTTGAAGGTTTTTGCAGAATATTTTGAAAATACGCGTATTCACAGATATGACGATACCGCATTTCACTAGATTTTATGACATTACAGCTTGTTTTTGAGCAGTTCAACAGATAAAATTCAGGGAGGAAAAAAAAAAAAAAGTACAAAAAGTAAAAAAAAAAAAAAAATAGAGAAGAAAAATTTTGAAAAAGAAGAATAACAAGAGTCTTTCCCAAACTGGGTTTGGAAAAGCCGACTAATAAAATTAAATACAAAAATTCTGCTCGGTAGCTTCGTTCATTTTAACCCTTTGATACTTTTGTACGTCCCATGACGTACGAAATCAAACAGCGCGTTGATACTTTGTGATCATTTGTTTTGTTTTTTTGTTTTTTTTTCGATTTTGTAACTCCAATTCCTATTTCCCCCCGAATAGTGCTCAGTGACAACCGTTGAGCCAAATGTTATCGCAGCTTAAAATACTAATATACTCCTGCTGTCAAGACTTCTTAACTGGTTGAGTGCTAGAAGCCACTATCATGGCTTTCCAAAAATGAGGATAGCAGAGCAAAAGCCAAACTTTCCTTGCTTATATTTCATTTTCAGTAAAACACAAATAATATTTTGTAATATAAATTTATTTTATTACAAATTATTGGAGTGTGCCCGTGGCCACTCTCCAATAATTTGTAATAAAACAAGTTCTGAATAACAAATTCAGACCACCAAAAATAATCTAGCCCTCAACCAGATAATTAATAATGTTAAAAATATCTTGTTATTTGTGCTTTCCGACGTTTGACAACGCATTTTGAAAAATGTTGAAGAAACTGAATTCCTAGTGGCGTTTATTTATTATTTATTTATTTATTGGTGTTTTTAAGGTCACATATTTCTGCACAATGGCTAACCATGACCGTGACAGTTTTACGAGTGGAGGAAACCGGAGTACCCGGGGAGAACCACCGAGCAACGGCGAGCAACTGTCAGCTCCCCCAACATACCAACTCCACACAAGCAGGGTTAGCATTGGTTGAAGACAGGTGTACCATCGACGTGCAGTACGCCTTAGTACACAACGTCACCGTGCCCCCACATGGGCAATGGGGGTGAAGTGTCTTGCCCAAGGACACAACGCGGTTGCCGCAGGTGGGATTCGAACCGATGACCTCTCGGCTTGCAGCCTGCACCTCTACCAACTGAGCCACCGCCCCCCCCCCCCCCCAGTGGCGTTTGAACGTCAGGATAATTAAAGTCTCAGAGGGTTAAGGGTTTGAATTTTTTAACCCTTTACCTAACGTAACGGCCAAAACCGGCCAGCGCTATTCTCAAAAATCGCCAATTAATTTTCATTATTTTTTCATTTTTTGTCTCAAAACCATAGGTTATGACCCCTCGTTGGAACGAGCTCGTTCCAACGAGGGGTCATAACCTGTGTTTTTGAGACAAAAAATGAAAAAAATTAGTTATTCAAGAATTATTTTTGCAAGTGTCGTCTGCTTTCAAGGTTAGGTAAAGGGTTAATCAGTATAGAGATTCTGCTTGGATGTCTTTTTATCTGGGGGACATTTTTCAAAGGGAATTGTTTCGTGTGGGGTTGGGGGCGGCCGGGGTGGGGGGGGGGTCCAGCCCCTTGCATTTTTTTCTGGTGTCATTTGATGCCAAACTAAACACTTTAAATTGATTTAGACTAATATACAAATATTATAGCCCTATTTGAAGGTTGTATTGATGGATATGTTGAGCTATCTGGCCCATCCGGGCCCAGCGCTGAGCCCATAATGTTTTGAACCAGCAGACTGTTCGGCATTGAGTGTCTCGATTTCTTTAATTGCATATCTTATTTGTGTATTTAAACATTTCTTATAACATTTCTTATAATCACAGATAATTAGAGGTCTTTTAGGTTTCTCATGGCTCTTAAGAAATGAAGACTTTACGTAAATGTAAATTATTTTTAACATACATCAAGAATCAAGATACAACTAACAGTAAAGAAAAGGTTCATACATGTATAACAATTGCACCAACCGGTGTTAAAATAAAAAATAAAATGAACAAAAAATTAAAACAACACAGACTCATGTGTTAAAAAGAGGGTTTCTATAAAAACCGATCGTATGACATTCCCTTTGTCAAAATACCTTTGAAAAATCTCGGAGTTACATGATGCCAAGAAACGCTAGAAAATGGTCCTCGACAACGTAATTTTTACCACATGAATATGTGAAAGCTTCAAATAGCTTTTTGGTCCCACGCAAAAAAACTATTTGAGCTTATTTATGTGGTAAACAGGCTTTGCTTCATGTCACTTCAGCAACTTGGCTGTACCATGACATGTCAGTTTTAACTAGTGTTCAATCGATGATCGGAACCGGCCACCACAATCGGCCGATTATGAGCAATCGGATGACAACGGCAACGGCTCCTGGAACATCGGTTAAACCGACTGTTGCCAAGCAATTTGTGATTTTTCTGAATCGCATTTTATTATCTTCTGCAATTGTTCAATTGTTAATGTAAAATGATGTCGATGATACCATTCAATAAAGTTGAGAAACAACCACAATGTGTGTTCCTAATCTCTCCAGAAGCCCCTTTACGGGATATACGTGTTAAACGAATGTAAAGCTTACAACTGAGCACACTTGCAGCAATCGCCAGTTCATACCGGAAAAGTGAAGGATGCACCCCATTGACTCAGTTGGGCGGTAAACGTGGCTCTGAGAGCCACGTTTACCGCCCAAGTGTGCGCGACTGGTAATTTTACTGGGACCCCAGTCAACAAAGTTTAACACTTTGAAAAATGTTCAGTTTAATGTAGTTCTTTCGAGCCTCGATTTGTCTTGTAGTGCACGGTATTACAATCGGAATCGGCATCAGAATCGGCCGATTGTGGGCTCAAATAACCGGTAATCGGTCAGCGACCATTTTTGGTAATCGGTTGGACACTAGTTTTAACACATGGGCAAAGACCCAGCGCATGGTTAGTTTACTGGAAAAATCAGGAATAATGCCTAATAATACAGATACCAGATAAATACAGCATAATTTATGTATTATATTGTCATGACATTGTATTGACAAGGCAGAAAAGTCTAGAAAAACGTTAAAAAACTGATACATGATGCTGACAGGGGCGGGTGTACAAAAATTGCTGGATTTTTTTTTTACAGGACATGGGGTGGGTGCTCAAAATGACCGGAAAAAATATGCTCAAAATAAAAACAATCTTGCGATTTAGGGGTGGGTGGGTGGGTGTCTGGGAAGGTCGAATGCAAAAAAAAAAAAAAAAACGGTATCGTGTACTGCAATTTTTTCCGAACCCCCCTGACTGTTTTACATTATTACTTTCCAAAGTGTGATTTACTGGGATTTCCGGGTTTGATTATAAACGACAACTTCACAAGTGAATTATGCAATCAACAATTGGGTCATGTATCCGTGCGCGCAAACGAAGACGCTTTGCCGTGGACGTAATGGGGACTTCATTGTTTTTTTTTTATTTTTTAACCCTTTACCTAACATGAAAAGCAGACGACACTTGCCAAAAGAAATTCTTGAATAACTATTATTTTTATTTTTGTCTCAAAAACATAGGTTATGACCCCTCGTTGGAACGAGCTCGACGAGCTCGTTCCAATGAAGGTCATAATCTATGTTTTAGAGACAAAGAATGAAAAAATAATGAAAATGTTCGAGCACAGAGAAAGCTTACTTTCTGCATAGTGACAGTTTAGTTTAAATCATTATCAAGTCTCAAAATAGATCCTGTGCAAATAGTATTTTTATAGGCTCATGTTATTTTATTTTATATTACTCTATTCGATTATTGTTGTCATTTCACTTGAAGTCTGTCTTGTTTTTGGTTTTCTTGCAATATATCTGATCTTGTCTCATGAGACACTTTTCTAGTTGTGATCAATGTGCGCTTCAGCAGGGGTGGCGCCAGGGATTTCTCGACAGGGGGGCTGACCTCTCCGACAAGGGGGGGGGGGGGGCTATAACATTTGACCTCCCAAACGAAGGAAAATGAGTGAAAATTGGTAAATTGGAGAACCAAAATAGAAACAAATTGAGTATGTTTGTTGATTATTTAACCCTTTACCTACATGTAACCTGAAAAGCAGACGACACTTGCAAAAATAATTCTTGAATAACTAATTTTTTTCTTTTTTTGTCTCAAAAACATAGGTTATGACCCCCTCGACGAGCTCGTTTCAACGAGGGGTCATAACCTATGTTTTTGAGACAAAAAATGAAAAAAATAATGAAAATTAATGGGCGATTTTTGAGAATAGCGCTGGCCGGTTTTGGCCGTTACCTTAGGTAAAGGGTTAAAGTAAACATATTATAATAAGGTCGGGAAATATTTCATCTATAAAGCCAGTTTGACGAACGACATTAAGGAATTTCGTGAGACTCACTATTCTCTATCAAAGTTCCAGTGCTGCACGGGTTCGAGACAGACAAGACGAGATATCTACATTCGATTGTCGGTAAAGGGTTAAAAAAACCAAAAAACAATGAAGTCCCCATTACACCCACGGCAAAGCGTCTTCGTTTGCGCACGGATACATGACACAATTGTTGATTGCATAATTCACTTGTGAAGTCATCGTTTATAATCATACCCGGAAATCCCAGTAAATCACACTTTGGAAAGTAATAAAACATACAAAACGATGACTGCTGTTCATCTCGGTCGTATCAAAATAAATCAGCAGCTAATCTCGGTGGTACGTACCTGCCATTAACAGATTGCTGATAAACCCTTAATTGTGCTTGTAACCTGTTGACATGATTCGCAAAGAATTACATAAATGGTGGATTCTCTCAAACCAGCAAGAGATGGTCGCACTCCACAAGGCAACACGTGTCTCCAGGAAACATTACACGTTCCACACCGCGGTCTCCAATGTTAATTATCAAATGTTACATCACGTTACCGGTATCGTAACCTTATGAAAGCAACAGGAGGCGTTTAGCCAGACTTGCCAATGATGGCCCGCCAGCGACATCATCTCCGAAGTGGCAGATTATACTTGCCCGAAAATAAAACACCACAGCACCCTCGGGGAGAGGTAGTACCTTTGTGAGAGGACCCAACCTCACACACTGGTCCTCACCCGAGGGTTGTTTCCACATCAGTCAACGAAGCCTACCCTATACACCATTGACACCTGAGCCAGAGACATCTTCCAAGTACCTATACCTTTTCCTGACATCAATCTAAAAGATCATAAACAGTCAACGAGGGTCGAAAGGGGCTTGCCTTCGGCGCGCAAAATTCCGTCCCCGATAGCCAGACCTGAACTATATCGCCCCTAAAGTGCAACAAGAAGCCATCCGCAATGCTTTAGTATTGCAGATGTTGCCTTGTTCCACTCATGGGATGAACCGATCCACTTGTCCAGTTTAGCCCCGAGTACTCAGCATATTTAACTGTCACCCGTGCAGAAAGTCTGCGCAAAAGACAAAAGAGTTTCTGTTATATGTCCTCCCTTTCGAATAAACTAATATATGTAAGTGTGTGGATGGTATGTCTAATTTCGCGATGCGCGTTGGCCTGAGAAAAGTTCGTGTCGGTGAAGTATATGGAAGAGGGCGTGGTAAAGATACATCCCATTTCGACTCGAATTATTACACAGATATTGGAAATCAATGGTAGAATAAGCACTTCATTACTCGCCCTCCTCATACCGGAAGTGATGTAATTGGTTCATAATAGGGGACGAGAAGATTCTTCATTAACTCCAGCACAAATTGTAAAAACTCAATTTCCTGTTTGTAAGGAACCCTCACTTTGACTTCATTACATTAATGACTCCTGTATTCGAAGGAAACGGATAAATTGGTCTGGAAGTTTATGAAGGACGGTCTTAACATTTTATTTCAAAAACAACAGTGGTAGGTTTTACAGAAGAAAAGAGTCGCTCACTTGGTATGAACTTCCGATCCTCATTATTGTCCCAGTAAAGTAGAGCCGTAGGTTTTTAAGTTTCTTGTTCGGTTTCGGTTTCGGTTTTTCAGGTTGAGTAAAACCTCGGTTCGGTTCGGTTCGGTTTTCGGTTTGTTCATGAAGCCAAATAAAATTCAATAAAACTCATTCTATATGTCTGGAATCATAACTGAATGGCAGTGAAATTGAATGAAACTCAATGAATGCCCGAAATAAGCTATAATACATAAAGAATCAGGAAGGTCAATATAATAATTACCTAAATATACAGAACTTTTATTGTGCTTGGCCATTTTTCGAGGTCTGACACCAACGCGCAACTTGAGGAAAGCTGCGAACACAACTAAGCTGAAATGTCGGAAATTCACAGAATGTAGCCATCCCAGAGTAGTGAGAGTACCCAGACACTGCCATTGGCAGTGTCTGGGTACTCTCACTACTCTGGGATGGCTGCATTCTGTGAATTTCTGCGGCAAGAGAGTATTTTAATAAAAACGAAAAAACTTAAATAACGGGATGTCGATGGTTTCGGTTTTTAAAAAGAACAAAAAACGTTATATTATTACATTTACACACCCATTTAAAATTACGGTTTGTTCACGACATTCTAGGATGTGTGATAAAAATAAACTTTTATCGCACACGTGTGAGATGCAGATTTTCGCACTTTTTTAATGTAAGAATGGAACCAGTCATATTTCTGGGGATACATGGGCCCGTTTCGATGCAATGGGTCATTTATTTTGATGTTGCAAAGTGGATGTTAGCGGTCCATAATATCTGAGTTTCTATTGTTTCCGTAGAAACTCATGTCCTATATACTGACCGACCATCAAAAGAAACTTTTTAATTTATTTTCTTAACGTGAACAGTACTGACTATTGATTAAATAACCCGATGAGTTAAAGTATGACTTGGAAATGACTGACTTGCAGTTCAAACTAAAGAACAATGTAGACAGAATATGAAAGCGTCTATGAGTGACGTCATTTCAAATGAATGACGCGCATGCAAGTTTCTAGGTCAACAAAATCAAAATTCAAAACAAATTGCCTGTCGATATTCACTGGAATTCGTATGGATTCTGTACCCTTGTTAAAGGCTATAACACGAACTTTAATAAATTTTGAGCAGGCATAGTGAACAATACGATCATTTTTCTTGGACAATAAGGATATTAATTTCATTCACGCAGGATGAATTGATAATGACTACTGTAATCTTGACTAAAATCGTAACCTGTTAATCAGTCGAGTAGCGACAGTCAGCAGCATGGAACTTAAAAGTCAGATAAACGTGATTTGTTTTGATAATTTCTCATTGAAGTATTTTCCGAATTTACACCTATTAAAAGTATGGTAACTTTTTGTTGGAGATCACATCAACCATTCACAATTCGTGCTGTATGACTGAGCAGGGCCGTCGAGAGGAGGGGGGACGGGGTAGTAACCCCCGGAGCCTGGCGGTCCGGGGGACCCGCGAGGACGAAGCCGCGCCACCCGAGACAGCTAATCTGCGAGCTTTTTTCAATGCCCAGTGTGTGTGAATCGACAGGCGGGCCGCGGGCCCCCGAATTCACTAGTACTTACTTAAGCATATATTCCTTTCAAGAACTGTATAAGTTATTAGATACAGGCCCATCGTGGGTCGATCCGCCCACAATATACTGTTCTGTAATTAGCTTATATAGACGCCCCGCTTCGATATTCCTGGTCAGTTCTGAGAACTGATCTTTTCATGGGACCTTGGTAAGTTGGGTTTGAAACAAGGGGGCCCATGTGGTATCATCTAATTGATCCCCCGGGGCCCGTATTTTCTCTCGGCGGACCTGTGACTGAGGCACAAAAAGACAGTAAACTGTATTTCAGTGGTGACGCATTGCAATTTGCAAGTTGAAACTATGAATGAAAGTTCAATCGGCGTACGAAATAACAATAAGACTGGTCTCCTGCTTGTGGAGTTTAATTTGGATATTTGTCTTATTTTATTTCCTTTACGTCTCAGAAGGATAGGTTAATCCTTACTTAGTATTACCATAAAAGGCCTGTTTTAGAAATTTGCGAAGGTGTGTAATACCTGCAGAACTGCACAAGCGTTTGAACGGGCTAATGTTTATCGCACTCGTTTAGTTTGGCACAGAATACAACTCGAGGCTTCGCCTCTCGTGGTATTCTTGGGCCCAACCAAACTCGTGCGATAAACATTAACCTATTCAAACGCTTGTGTGGTTCTGTCTATTTACACATATATTGACTTTAATAAGGTTAATACGACAATTTGGAGGCGCGGTGGACCTGTGGTTCGGCATTGGACGTCAAACCGAAAGGTCCACGGTTCGTCCCCTCCAGGGGTAACTGCGTTATATCTTTGGTCGAGACACGTAATCCAGCTTGTCCGCGCCTGGGCACAGTTGAGTTGTGTACTACGGCGTAATGCACGTCGATGGTGCACTTGTCTTCAACCGATGCTAACCCTGCTTGTGCGGAGATAGGACGTTGTAGAGTATGACAGTTGCTCACCGCTGCTCGGTGGTTCTCTCCGATACAGCCCGGTGCTTCAGTAATTAAAATTTTGCCGATAATGATTTTTTATTACCTGGTAAACGCATGCGTAGACATCACTGTCCACGTTTGAATTACGGCCAGTCCATGCCAACTGTACTGTACAGTGCGTGTTGTAAGACCCGAGCTATAGTGGTGTGATGGAGGCGATTGTCTATCGAAAAACATTATTGATTGCTCGAAAGCCAGTATTTTTTCTGGAAACAATCCTTGACTATTTGGCGGAACCACAATTTTAATTGTGCAAAAATACCCGTATGTTTCAAATATCTTTCCTTTGAAAAGTGCTTGTGATATGTACGTGACAATCGAGTAGCCATGTGCATGAAAATGTTCGTAAACGTAGCCGATATAAACTGGCTTCTTTTCTTCAAAATTTGAATGCTAATAATTTGGTTGGGAAACATAGTGGTCATGTGCAAAGAAGCCAGCGGAGGGCTACACTGACCTTCCATGTTCCAACATTTTCCCACGACATCCCCTTCCATGTTCCAACATTTCCCACGACACCCCCCGGATCCCGCTGACAAGAATCGGAGATCCCCTCTCGTGTTCATCTCCAACTCCCCGCTACGATCGTCGAGTGATGTTTCACATCATGGCCTCGATTGAAATGTGGTGCCTTCTCAAACCAAGAATCCTGGGTTCTCCACTGACCACATCTTAGTTCAAATCACAGCATACGTAAATTGAATAATGTCAGTGTTGTTCTGATTAATATGTACTATATTCTAAACGAAATATAAATTAAACAGCCTGTAGTAAGCCCCGCAATGGGTGATGGAAAAGACTCGACAAACCGTGACATTTCTCTGGTGTTTTCCATCATCCAGAGCGACCGAACATGCATTGGCCAAGTGATGGAAATGGGTATGGTAACCATGTTTTCCATCATCCAGTTCGACCGGACATGCATTGGCCAAGTGATGAAAATGGGTATGGTAACCCTAGAGGCGTCAGCAAGTACCCGAGAACGAGTTGGTGGCCAATAATAGTTGAATGCCGCACCCACTATGAACTTTTAACCCTTTACCCAACGTAACTGCCCAAACCGGACAGCGCTATTCTCAAAATTCGCCAATTAATTTTCATTATTTTTTCATTTTTTGTCTAAAGAACATAGGTCATGACCCCTCGTTGGAACGAGCTCGTTCCAACGAGGGGCCATAACCTATGTTTCTGAGACAAAAAATGAAAACAAAATTAATTATTCAAGAATTTTCTTTGCATGTGTCGTCTGCTTTTCATGTAAGGTAATGGGTTAAAGTAGTTTTCTTACTCTCATAGGCAATGGCTTTATAGAAGACAAAGAGTTGGACGATTTTCTCGCACAACTTATTACCAGTGTTAACAGAGAAGATGTTGGACCTGAGGTAAGTTCAAGGGTATAGACATATTTTATATTTGTAATGTGTACTCAAAGCTGGAAAAAAAACCTCTATCTTGCAATTTTGTACAGAAGTCATCTTCTAAATGTATCCGAAAAACATGATAGATGTTTTCTGGTATGGCACTGCCTCGTGAACCGTTTGGATAAAGAACTTGCAAAACAGATTGCATGGAGTCTTAATAAAGCTTTTCCAATGGAATATTTGTTTGTGTGGCTGTTTTCCTCAGGTTTTCGGTGACTCACTGACACTTGCTGCACACTAAAAACTAAAGTGTTAAAACTGACACTTTCAAGGTGTTAAACCCATTCCAACTCTTAGGGTTTGATTTTAACACTCAAAGTGCAATGCTTTAAGCACTTAGACATCACAATCGTCAGACATCTGAAACTTGAATGGATGGCACTTCCATGTGTCTAGCATTGGTGATTCTTCCAGGATCGTCCATAATTTGATTTGCGCTTGGTGGGTACATAATTAAAAGGACACAACGCAGATGACGCGGGTCAGGCTCGAGAGTTCGAGCCTGATCCGCGTCATCTGCGTTGTTTCCTTTTAAGTGTCGCGACATTACACTTGTCAAGTAGTATTATTGTAACACCTGTCAAGTGATGGGATACCTACACTTGAACAAAGTGCTAGTTCAGCATTTAGTGAGTGTTAAATACAGCACTTCAAGTGTAGTTTTTAACACTTTAGTTTTTAGCGTGTGTAGCGAATCAGCATGATGTTTGACTGTAACGCGAAATAAATAATAAACAAAGATATACCCAAATAGAATCGCGAAATCCTTATCATCGTTTTGGAAAATAATTTATTTTTGATTGGTTTTGAACAGTTATTCTCTATTGGAGAGTGGATTAAACATCCCGACTAAATCGATAATATGAGATGAATACCAAAAATAAATTGTGCATTTTGAGATAGGAGTTATCTTTGAGATACCTCAGATCGCAGAACAGACCTTGGCAATATCTTATATTTACCTACAAAATGACGAGATTGCAAATCACAAAGCTTTGAATTCCAAATTATTGTCGGGAATCCCCGAACGGTTATTGAGATACTATACCGTTCCGTTTCTCATTCTGTGTTTTTTGATATGTATTGAATGTAATTTTCGGTGAATAATAAGTCAAGCAAAATCACACACGTGTTTTCTAGCTCAAATTCAGGCTGATTTCCCCACATTTGGTCCCTCGATGATGGAACGTGATATGAAGATACGCGGGGCACACCGCGGACAGGCTACGAAGCTACTGAAAGAATTGGACTCTGCAATACAGTCCGGAAGATCAGTGGAAGGTTCGTTAGTATTGACAAACTTGAAGCGTAAATTCGCGCTACTCGAAAACCTCGATAAAGATTGCTTGGGTACTAAAACTGGAGTTACAAATAGACCTATTTCCAAGCTCTATCCTCTTGAAGTATACTGCACAGATATCAGCAATATATCAACTAGCGACAGTGAAAATAACAGAGACAATATTGCACCAGAAACACGTGACACAACTCCTCTTGATAACAAGACCGTGTCTGACAGACCTCAACGCCAAGCAGCTGTAGAAGCCAAACGCAAAATGAACTTGTGGTTATCTTCAGACAAAAACAAACTATCGATCAGAGACTTTGGATCTCTCCAACTTATTTCTTTCCTTTTCGGCTGGCGGGAGGATGTCGGGAATCCCCGAACGGTTATCAAGATACGATACCGTTCCGTTTCTCATTCTGCGTATTTTGATATGTATTGAATGTAATTTTCGGTGAATAATAAGTCAAGCAAAATCACACACGTGTTTTCTAGCTCAAATTCAGGCTGATTTCCCCACAATTATCTGATCTTGTCAAAGTTTCTGTATCATATGACTGAAGGACGTCATTTGTCAAGAAGGAGTTTTGATGATATGGCCGCAACACATCCCATACCATTCGCATTTTATATCGCGTCTTCCTGTAGTAAGGTCTTCAATGCTTTCATTATTCTAAAGTTAGTAATGCCAATGCATTGGTATACTGTATCGTGAACTAAATATCTTGCATAAATATTAAGCTCTCCTGGTAGAATAAGGCATGTTTAGAAGGGGTTATATTTTGTAATACACAGTTTGTACCCACTTCACTTCAGTGACTTTATTCACAAGCTTCTCGGCTATAAATTAAAAATACCAGTTTTTTCCAAACATTTGTTCAGTATTTATTTTAATCAAATTAATAGGTTTGATAATGTGAAACCTTTTACTATTCTATTCTAATGTTCAGTACCAATACCGAAGCATCACGCTGACGCGACATTTAAATGCGAACTTCTGTTCAACTGTTTAGCACAAATATCGTGCTAAGTAGACTAAAAAAGGCCAAGGTATGTTCTGGAACAATTATTGGTTGTCTTTCATTAACCCATTGAACCCTGGTGGTATCTTCCATGTTAGCTAATATGCAGCAATTAGATGAGTCCATATTCATTATTTGGGGGTAGACCAATCAATATTTTCTACAGTACGTGGAGAGTGTATTATCACTAAATCACCCGCAGAGTGGGGATTCCACCCAAGCAATAATTGCGAATTTGTTGCAAAGCACAACCAGCAGCAGCAATGTTTCAGCCAATGGACCTCCGGGTTACACCCGGAGGTCCATTGGCTGAAACATTGCCTGTGTTTTTTGTCGATATAAACAAAATTTGAAAGTTATAGCTTGGGTGATAACCCCACTCCGCGGGTGATTTACTTACAATCCACTCTCCACGTACTGTACGTGCAGCCTCATAGGTAATATAGTTCACATTAACTGTGAGGGCCACATACATTAACTGTGAGGGCCACATTACCCCACCCCTCAATTCTTTAGTACCGTCTACACCTCATATTATTTTTTATTGAGAACATAATATACAGGGAAGAGACATTAACACATTCCCAATTATCACAATTCTTGACTTATTTCATAGTCCTTTCATAAACATTGAACATTATCCTTTTCATCAAACACAACACACAGACAAGTTATGCTACAGTGTCATTGACACTTTCATTTTTATTTTCTAGCTGGTTTTTGTACTTGTCTGTAATTTTCATTTTTCACAGCAGTTTGGGAGTAATATTTTATCTTCTGTTGTTTTTTTTTCATCAAAATTAATTACTTCCTACTGAGTCGAGTTCCGTGTTTCATTCGACAAAATTCCAAAACATCTAAAGCTTCTAATAATCATCTACTTCGTTTTGTGTTATTACAACCAAACAGAATACAGTACGATCGCCGTGGACTGGTCACGTTCCACGGGTGGGCAATATTTCCACAGACGCATTAATATTAGATTCCAAACACTAATTATAGGAATAATCATCAACAATTTAATTAATGAAGCACCGGGTACAATCTGGTGATTAATTCATTAAAATTTTGATGATGATGATTTTTTTTTAATCTTATTTGTTTTACAAGGATTGGCGAACAAGTTATGCAACTTATATTTCGGCCTCTCCTTGGCCCAATGGCGTAGGTGAGTGGGATGACCTTCATAGCGGCAACTTCATGGCCTAGCTCTTCTCGAATACTACGACGGGATCTTTAGCCTGCACGGAGTGTGTCTCTCTCCGTACAGAGGACAACCATTTTATGTTCCCATCCGATAGGACGGTACGCTGTGACAGCATCAACCCCACAATTGATGCTGACAGAGAGTGTTCGGACACCTCGAGAACTTTCCCCGACCGGGGATCAATCCGGTCGGGGAAAGTTCTCGAGGTGTCCGAACACTCTCTGTCAGCATCAGTTATGTAAAAAAAATGACGATTTTTATTACCTGGTATACGCATGCGCGGACATCACTGCCCACGCGTGGATTACGACCAGTCTACGGCGACTATACTGTACATTACATTAACGTATTGAACGCTTGAGAACGGGAACATATTACAACAGAGGAGGAAACACATCTGGAGTATGTGTAGATTTATTTATAGCTCAGATCCCACCCAGGAAATAGCTTGGATTTGAGGGAGAAGCATAACAACAACAACAATAACAAACAAACAACCAAGCGGTTCATTGACTGAAAATTATGTTAGTGTCTCTGATGTCTTTCTCGGTTATTACTTGGGTGGAAACTCCTATACACGGGTATTTTAATCGCAACCCCAACGTTCTATTTTTTATTACCGGGTACATCTGCAAAATAATTAGACCAGAGCCACCAATTTTATTAGTGAGACAAATGAAAAGTTTCCACTTGATATCAGCACATTGGCGATTGGATATATTTATAAAGGGTTGTGGTTAAGGATTAAGGATTTATGTGAGTTTTTTTTACGAAAACAAGGTCGAGGGAAGCAGTATGGCCAGTGCGCCCATGTAAGCACAACTATAGCGTCTATCGGAAAGTGGGTTGTCGTTTTTGCACCAACTACTACATTTGGTATTTGCAGTATTGTAAACATTACGATTCGAATTGATAGCGCTTATTAAAACATTGTCAAATTTCGCCTGAGGGCGAATTCTACGGCATACCTTGGGACCCCTACATAAACTCACCCCAGAGGGGAATGGGTTGGTGGAGTATGGTCCCGAGGTGTTCTCCCGTGGGAAAAAAATGTACATGGCAATTAATATGACATCACAATCAACATGGGCTCGTTCACTGCACATCACACAAATCAACGACATGAAAACTTTGTCGTTGAACAATACGGTCGCTTTCCATGGAGTTGGCAGTATTTCCACGGACGCAATAATATTAGATTCCAAACTCCAATTGTGGAATAATCGTCAAAAAATTTAATTAATGAAGCACCGGGTACAACCCGGCGCTTCATTAATTAACATTTTGCTGGTGATTATTTTTATTACCTGGTAAACGCATGCGTGGACATCACTGCCCATGCGTGGATTACGACGAGCCCACGGCGACTGCACTGTAATTATGACACACAATTACGAGGTAGACTTTTTCCTTTGGTGTGATCGCAGTTTTGCCAACGTTATTCAATTGAATCACAATGTTAACAGACGAAAACTCAGAAATAAAGAAGTCCACATACCAACCGGAAGTAATTTATATTAGTCTCCACATCACAGAAGAGTTCACTGTATCAGGTGGAGATAACCTATTTATCGACAGAGCCTATCCACGGGGGTGTTAGTCGCAACCCCAATGTTCCATTTTTTATTACCGGGTACATCTGCAAAAAAATAGACCAAAGAAACCAATTTTTATTAGTGAGACAAATGAAGAGTTTCCACCTGATATCAGTACATTGGCGCGTAGATATATTTATAAAGGGTTGTGGTTAAGGATTAAGGATTTATGTGAGGTTTGTGTATGAAAACAAGGTCGACAGAAGCAGTAGGGGGGGGGGGGGGCATGTAAGTACAACTATATTCAACACAAATAGGAGATACTTGTCAAAAAGTTTCTGAAAAACTAAAAGGTTATTTTTTCCTTCAAAATAATAGCTTATGACCCTTTTGTGGAACATTGGACTTTAAATCTAAAGTCCTGCGGTTCAATCTTCACCCGAGTCATCTACGTTGTGTTGTTGGGCAAGAATCCTGCTTGCCGTGGGTCTACGATTGCGCTGTGTAGTAATGCGTACTGTTTTTCGACGATGCGCTTGCCTTCATCCGATACTAACTCTGCTTGTGTCAAGTTACTAAGCTGGAAAGGTGGACAGTACCTCAATGCTTCTCGGTAAGTTTCCTCGAGTACTATGGCTTCCTCCACCCGTAAAACTGCCTGACAGGATTTGACCCTTGCTGTTGAAAGCGTCGTTGGCCCCAATAGGAAACAAACCCTTTTTTATTCTACCCAACTCCAGTGGAGTAAGGCGCTAAGTAAGATATGGGTATGTCCAAGGTCGAGATGTCGAAGGCATCTCCCGAACGCCTGAGGTAGAGGAAGATAAGGGAGGAGGTAGTTCAGCGATCTGAACGTAGTGGCTACCTCCGTGAAGGAGGAGGGTGTCCTCCTCCCGTTTGGGGGGGGGGGGGGGGGTCTTGGGGATTTCCCCAGGAAAACATTTCTATTTGGACGCCCTGAGAGCGATATCTGAGCGTTTCTTCAACACCTGACATGATGTGTATAGTTGTGTGCCGTTTAAGGGTGTGATATTGGGCGGAAAGCCACGGTCAGATAGTAGTAATTTGAAGTTTGATTTTTTTGGATGGGGGCGAGGGAAAAGTGGGAGACCCCCCCCCCCCCCCCCAAGCCCCTCCCCCCCCCCCCCCCGTGGTACCGCCACTTTCCAACTCACTTCTCTGACTGACGTAGTGTTTTGAAACAAGAAATAAAATTTTCAGTGACATATTCAAAGTCTCAGAAATACTGAACTTGAAATCACCAATTTGACCTTGAAATCACTGATATGGACACAGGTTGTGCCTGACTGGACATGACTGTCGAGTAGTGTCTTGGTGGGCTTGCCGTCGGTTTATTTTTATTTTTAGCCCGAAACAGCAACTTCCTAGTATCACAGATGATACATGACCGAAGTAGAACAAACTTGAGCATCGGCTATTCGCAGTCACATCACCGGGAAAGTCTTCATTAAAATATTGTAACTTTTGTGTTCAGGACTCTTTTAGTATCTTCCATCGCTCATAGAATGATGGTTTCTACATCATTGTCATCGATTCCGCTATTCATTGGGAGTTTATGGTTATGCTTATCCAGAACTGTGCTTGTATTTCATTTCATTACTTTGAATTTCCCTTTTGTCACATACGTTCAACATTACATCGATTTCCTCCTTTCATTGCTCGTACAACCCTGAAGGTTAAAGTGATCGAATGTGTTGGGGGATAATTAGATAATTTGATAACATTGTAAAAGTGTTTTGAAATGTTCATAATCGTATTATCAAACCTGTTTTCTGTGTTTGAAATCCAGCCATGCAATGTAGCATGTTACAAACGCTATCAATATATATTTGTGAATTTAGATTGCATGATAATAGAGGGCGACAGACCTAAGATTAAACAATGAAAACAAGTAACAAACCATAGATTTACAAAATATACACGATCATCAAGCATTGGACAAGTATTGATTTTCATTTTTTGTAGTGCCAGTTACTTGTTGAAAATTATAGGAATTTAACCATAATATTCTTCAAGTACAACAGTCTACTCACACCTGGAGCCAATATTTTAAAACCTTTACAATTGTATTTTCTAGAATTGTATTTTATACCTATTAATATAACTGACTAAAATGAAGCATTAGCATTTTAAAAGATATGGCAATTTGCCAGCTGGCAAATTGCCACAATTTTGACAATGCAAATGGTTCATTTCAATCCATTTAACCCTTTACCTAACGAATCGCCCGTATCCGCCCGCGTAATATGCAAATTGAGCAGTTCAAAAAATTAAATTTTTCAAAATATTTCAACAAAAACCATATCGTGTGACCCTCATTGGAACGAGCTCATTGAGCTCGTTCCAATGAGGGGTCACATGATATGGTTTTGTTGAAATTTTTTGAAAAATATAAAAAAAATGATATTTAAAATAATAAATTTTGATATCGTCTGCGTTGGGTAAAGGGTTAAAGTCATTACTAGAAAATACAATTCTTGAAAATACAACTGTAAAAGTTTTATAGTAATTACCCCAGGATGACAGAACTGTGTAGACCTGTATAGTATTAAAGAATAGGAACTGCATAGTTCGGAGCAGTTCATTTGATGTGGCCAACCTGCAGCATTGTGGCTGCAGACTGAAAATATTAACTGAACTTCACAGAAAGTGGTTGTTGTTGGGCATTCCTAACTGCAGCTCAGAATAGAAAAAAATAACTCAAATAAATAAGATAACTCAACCTTTCTCAAACCAATCGACAAACAGCATTGTATGACATCCGCCCCACATTGAAAGAAATACCCCCTTCGTAACGAATGCACGTTAATGCACGACACGACACACAAAAGAAAGAACGACTTACAAATGTGTCCATTTGTCTATGATCAAAAGTTCCCAAATTCTCTTCCTGTGATAAATATATGACCAGGAATAGGTCTCAACTGCTCGAGTCTTCAACCTTGTTTCTAAATAACCATTTTCACTTTTTGCTTTAAATATGTATTTTACCCTCGAGGGAATGCTATTGAGTAATCACAAGTTGTTTTTTGAGAAACAGAAATAATAACAAAAAAATAATTAAATTGTGATTTTTTTGTGCAACATTGATTGTTTTTGGCCCCTTGAACGCTGATGGTATCTTCTATCTCAGCTCTATGCCACAGATTCGAAGACTCAACATTCGTTATTTGAGGGTGCACCAGTCAATAATTTCAACTTACAGCCTCGAGACTGCACGTTGAAAAGTTTGATTGGGCTACCATAAAAATTCACAGAGAAAACAGCTACTATATGAATCCAGATAACACTTCGATCAAGGTTAGGAAAAACGAGCTCCTCATTTAACACTTACGCTGCCCAAAGCGAGTCTTTCTCACTTTTTTATGATGATTGTCTGTCGTCCTGGTATGCGCAGATTAAATCCACATCTGATTAATTGTTCTCTCTGAGCCATTTCCAACAATTAATCAGGTGATAGAGTTTCAGTTATGACATACATTTTCTTAACCCTTTACCCAACGTAACGGCCAAAACCGGCCAGCGCTATTCTCAAAAATCGCCAATAAATTTTCATTATATTTTCATTTTTTGTCTCAAAAACATAGGTTATGACCCCTCGTTGGAACGAGCTCGTCGAGCTCGTTCCAACGAGGGGTCATAACCTATGTTTTTGAGACAAAAAATGAAAAATATTAGTTATTCAAGAATTTTTTTTGCAAGTGTCGTCTGCTTTTCATGTTAGGTAAAGGGTTAAAATTCCTCGCATACAGGCATACACAGACATCTTCCATATATGGCTAAAGTGGGCGTGGCAGTAATAGGGTTAACGGTTGGGTGAATGGACAAAGTAGTCGTTTCTTTAGACATTTGTTACCGAAGTTAAGCAAAGTTGGAAAATCGTATGGAATCAATGTAGCATAAAACCGGTTAATAAAATGGGGAATTTCAACAAGAATACTTGTCAGTGAAGAGGAGCCGAGATGCACATCGCAGAGTCTGAATAACAAATACCTGTCATAAGAGCTAGGATTGAAAAAAACTGTATGCCAGGAAGATTAAAACTGACGCGGTACTGAAATGAGAATGCCTGCGACAGAAAGAGAAACAAGATGCTTGCTACTGAAGCTGGAACAGGTGTTTACTGGGGCATACTGTACGTCAATGGTGCACTTGACTTTAACCAATGCCATCCCTGCCTGTGCGGAGTTAGTATGTTGGGGAGTCTGACAGTTGAGCGTCGTTGCTCGGTGGTTCTCTCCGGGACTTTGGTTTCCTCCACCCTAAAAACTGTCCCACACGTGGTGACACTGGCTGTCGAAAGTGTCGTTAAACCCCAATAAAATAAATATAAAGAAGCTGGAAGAACAACTTTCGTCACATTCTCTGGAGACAGGACACTTGTTATAGAAACATGAATGAAGAAGTTGGAACTTTGGCTAGAATCGAGGTGTCGTCACAATGTTCATCACAGAATTAAGAACCGAGATGAGCGTGACAGCTTTTGATTGGTAGTATAAACATTTGACATTGACAAATGATCTCGTAACACAACTTGATATCAACACAAGTTAACCCTTTATCCCAAAGTAACGGTCAAAACCGGCCAGCGCTATTCACAAAAATCGCCAATTAATTTTCATTATTTGTTTGTTCTAAAAAACATAGGTTATGACCTCTCTTGGGAACGAGCTCGTCGAGCTCGTTCCAATGAGGGGTCAAAACCTATGTTTTTGAGACAAAAAATGAAAACAATTAGTTATTCAAGAATTTTGTTTGCAAGTAAGTGTCTTCTGCTTTTCATGTTAGATAAAGGGTTAACAGTTGTGAAGAGGCAATGCAAGCGTTTATTCTAGATTTGTGTACTGATTGTTTCATTTATAGGAGTTTAACGACACTTTCAACAACCAGGGTCGCCTCGTTTAGAATAATTGTTTATTTACTGGGGTTTTACCGGCACTTTCGACAGCCAGGTTCACCTCGTGTCGCACAGTTTTACTGGTGGAGGATGCCGATGTACCCGCAGAGAACCGCCAAGTAATGGCGAGTAAATGTGAGTCTCTCCAACGTATTAACTCCGCACAAACAGGGTCAGCATTAATCGAAGACAAGTGCACCATCGACGTAAGGTACGCCTTAGTACACAGCGCCATCGTGCCCTCACGTGGGCAATCGGGTAGAAGTGCCTAGCTCAAGGACACAAAGCAGTTGCCCTTAACAGTGATAGGGTAAACATTTACTTGTAATAGTAAGTAGGGTAAACATTTACTTGCAATAATAAGTAGGGTAAACATTTACTTGTAATAATAAGTTGGGTAAACATTTACTTGCAATAGTAAGTAGGATAAACAGTTACTTGCAGTAATAAGTAGGATAAACATTTACTTGTAATAATAAATGGGTAAACATTTACTTGTAATAGTAAGTAGGATAAACATTTACTTGTAGTAATAAGTAGGATAAACATTTACTTGTAATAATAAATGGGTAAACATTTACTTGCAATGGTAAGTAGGGTAAACATTTACTTGTAATGGTAAGTAGGATAAACATTTACTTGTAATAATAAGTAAGGTAAACATTTATTTACTAGTAGGATAAACATTTACTTGTAGTAATAAGTAGGATAAACATTTACTTGTAGTAATAATTAGGGTAAACATTTACTTGTAATAGTAACTAGGGTAAACATTTATTTGAATAAGTAGGGTAATAGTAAGTTGGGAAAACATTTACTTGTAATAAGTAGGGTAAAAATTTACTTCTAATAGTAAGTAGGATAAACATTTACCTGCACTAGTAAGTAGGATAAACAGTTACTTGTAACAGTAAGTAGGATAAACAGTTACTTGTAATAGTAAGTATGGTAAACATTTACTTGTAATAGTAAGTAGGATAAACATTTACCTGTAATAGTAAGAAGTGTAAACGTGTACTGTAATAATAAGGAGGGTAAACATTTACTTGTAGTAATAAGTAGGGTAAACATTTACTTGTAATAGGAAGTAGGGTAAACATTTACTTGAATAAGTATAAGTAAGGTAATAGTAAGTTGGGTAAACATTTACTTGTAATGGTAACTAGGGTAAACATTTACCTGTAGTAGTAAGTAGGATAAACAGTTACTTGTAACAGTAAGTAGGGTAAACATTTACTTGTAATAGTAAGTAGGGTAAACATTTACTTCTAATAGTAAGTAGGTTAAACATTTACCTGGAGTAGTAAGTAGGATAAACAGTTATTTGTAACAGTAAGTAGGATAAACAGTTTCTTATAATAGTACGTAGGGTAAACATTTACTTGTAACAGTAAGTAGGATAAACAGTTACATGTAATAGCAATTAGGGTAAACAGTTACTTGTTATAGTAAGTAGGATAAACATTTACGTGTAATAGTGAGCAGGGTAAACAGTTACTTGTAATAGTAAGTAGGGTAAACATTTACTTGCAATAGTAAGTAGGATAAACAGTTATTTGTAACAGTAAGTAGGATAAACAGTTACTTATAATAGTAAGTAGGGTAAACATTTACTTGTAACAGTAAGTAGGATAAACAATTACATGTAATAGCAAGTAGGGTAAACAGTTACTTGTTATAGTAAGTAGGATAAACATTTACGTGTAATAGTGAGTAGGGTAAACATTTACTTGTAATAGTAAGTAGGGTAAACATTTACTTGCAGTAATAAGTAGGATAATCATTTACTTGTAATAGTAAGTAGGATAAACAGTTACTTGCAGTAAAGTAATAAGTAGGATAAACATTTACTTGTAATAATAAGTAGGATAAACATTTACTTGTAATAATAAGTAGGATAAACATTTACTTGTAATAATAAGTAGGATAAACATTTACTTGTAATAATAAGTAGGATAAACATTTACTTGTAATAATAAGTAGGGTAAACATTTATTTGCATAAGTATAAGTGGGGTAATAGTAAGTTGGGTAAACATTTACTTCTAATAGTAAGTAGGGTAAACATTTACCTGGAGTAGTAAGTAGGATAAACCGTTACTTGTAACAGTAAGTAGGATAAACAGTTACTTGTCATAGTAAGTAGGGTAAACATTTACTTGTAATATTAAGTAGGATAAACATTTACCTGTAATAGTAAGTAGGGTAAACATGTACTTGTAATAATAAGTAGTGTAAACATTTACTTGTAGTAATAAGTAGGGTAAACATTTACTTGTAATAGGAAGTAGGGTACACATTTACTTGAATAAGTATAGGTAGGGTAATAGTAAGTTGGGTAAACATTTACTTGTAATAGTAAGTAGGGTAAACATTTACCTGTAGTAGTATGTAGGATAAACAGTTACTTGTAACAGTAAGTAGGATGAACAGTTACTTGTAATAGTAAGTAGGGTAAACAGTTGCTTGTGATAATAAGTTGGGTAAACATTTACATGTAGTAATAAGCAGGGTAAACATTTACTTGTAATGGTGAGCAGGGTACACATTTACTTGTAATAGTAAGTAGGGTAAACATTTACTTGCAGTAATAAGTAGGATAAACAGTTACTTGCAGTAAGAAGTAGGGTAAATATTTACTTGTAATATTAAGTAGGGTAAGCATTTACTTGTAATAATAAGTAGAATAAACAGTTACTTGAAATAATAAGTAGGATAAACATTTACTTGTAATAATAAGTAGGATGAACATTACTTGTAATAGTAAGTATGATAAACAGTTACTTGTAATAGTAAGTAAGGTAAACATTTACTTGCAATAGTAAGTAGGGTAAACATTTACTTGCAACAGTAAGTAGGATAAACAGTTACTTGTAATAGTAAGTATGATAAACAGTTACTCGTAATAGTAGGATAAACAGTTACTTGTAATAGTAAGTTGGATAAACAGTTGCTTGTAATAGTAAGTAAGGTAAACATTTACTTGCAATAGTAAGTAAGGTAAGCATTTACTTGTAATAATAAGTAGGGTAAACATTTACTTGCAATAATAAGTAGGGTAAACATTTACTTGCAGTGGTGAGTAGGGTAAACGTTTACTTGCAGTGGTGAGTAGGGTAAACATTTACTTGCAATAGTAGGTAGGGTAAACATTTACTTGTAGTAATAAGTAGGATAAACATTTACTTGCAGTAATAAGTAGGATAAACATTTACTTGCAGTAATAAGTAGGCTACACATTTACTTGTAATAATAAGTAGGGTAAACATTTACTTGATCTGAAAAAAAAACATCAACATTTGCGAGAAAAACACATAACTTTACTCTTTCCAAACGGAATACATAAATTTTTCAAATCAACAGTAGACAGTCCTTGGGCAGGCCCCAGAATAGAAACCAGCTGTAGAATTAAATTATTACTTAACCCCCACCTCCAGAAATATCAGAGAGACGCGGCAATGTCTCTATATGTAGCAGTGTATTATTAGTTACATAGTCAGCAAGTGACTGGGTACGTGATGGTACAAGGTACCACCCCGAGAACCAGGTCACTTGCTGAGTATGTTACGAATTTACCCCACCGATGGCCGTCAGGAATAAGGTTTATGAAATGTTGAATAAAAATCAACAATTTTACTTACATTTACATATGTTTACTTGAGCTGTAGGTTAACCGAAACCGAACCGAGGTTTTTTTGTTTTTTTTAAAACCGAAACCGAAACCGTGGACATCCCGTAATCTAAGGTTTTTCGTTTTTATTAAAATACTCTCCTGCTGCAGAAATTCAAAGAATGTAGCCATCCCAGAGTAGTGAGAGTACCCAGACACTGCCAATGCCAATACTCTGGGATGTCTACATTCTGAGAATTTCTGACATTTCAGCTTAATTGTGTTCGCAGCTTTCCTCAAGTTGCGCGTAGGTGTTAGACCTCGAAAAATGGCCAAGCACAATAAACGTTCTGTATATTTAGGTAACTATTATATTGGCCTTCCTGATTCTTCATGTCTTACAGATTATTTCGGGCATTCATTGAGTTTCATTCAATTTCACTGCCATTCAGTTATGATTCCAGACATATAGAATGAGTTTTATTGAATTTTATTTGGCGTCATGAACAAACCGAAAACCGAATCGAACCGAACCGAGGTTTTACTCAACCTGAACAAACCGAAACCGAAACCGAACAAGAAACTTAAAAACCTACAGCTCTAATGTTTACTGTCATTGTCACTTAAAAAGGGTGAACAAAGCACTTTTAAACGTTCAATAAATCACTTTTAATCTCTTGAGTGAACTGAAAAAAAAATGTTCGCTTTTGTATAAAAATCGATAGCATCCTAAAAACATCAAAAGAACTTTCGAGACAACAAATAATAGTTTGTGTCCATTTTTCAAATATTTAATGTTTTATATAAAAAAATATTATATTTCACGTGACTTCCTTGCATTCTGATTGGCTGAAAGATGAAACCCTATTTCGTGTAGTTTGCATCCACAGAACTGACCAGGCACTACACCCAGGCACTACACGTTTTCTATTTTTAGCACACTACTATATCAGTTTTCTTTTCATACTGGGCGAATAAAACTAATCAGGCTAAATTTAAAAATCGATTCACAGAGGCACAACATCCACAAAACGACCCGGAAAGAAATCTTTGTGGAAAAATGTATCGCTTTTCCATTGTTGAAGTCACATTTTTCGAGGCGTTCATTTTATTCCTTGAGAAGATGATCCATATCTCGTTTCGAAGAGAATGATCCATACCTGGGTACAACTTTCATGAGAACGCGTCCGGATATGAAAAATCGTTTGTTTCGCTGCTCATATTATTTCGCTATTTAATTGTATGTTTTGGGCAGTAAACGAATAAATAATGGAATTCAATTGAATCTTCGGAGTTTGTATCCCGTGCTGACCCATTTTGTAATGTATATGTGTGACAAATGTGTGGAAATTATCAAACTGCGTTGTCAAATTTCGAAAATTTTTGTTTTCATTCGTGAGTTGCGCGATTCTAGAATACACAGTTCCGTTTGGGGGAAATGTTTTGTTTACCCTTGTCGGCCGATTCAAAATCTGTCTTCTGCTCATTTCAATAATCCAAGTTAGCCGTGTTTTGGAAGAAGAAAATGTTTTTTAAAAACTACATGGTATTTTTTCTATATAACGTGGTTGGTAGGGCTGCTACCTTGGTAATAGATTAACAAATCGGACAGATGTTTTTCTTGATGGGTGTTCGATATAATATAAGGATTAGTGCATGCCTTGTCGTTGACTACGCCCATATAGTGCCCAGTGAGGTGGTGTAGTTCCATCCGCTTCGCGGCGGGAACTACACCACCTCACTGGGCACTATATGGGCGTCTGGGTAAAGGGTTAAATGCAAAAGTAATATAACCGCAGTTAACTGATAGAGTATCTGAAGCCCATATTTGTTATGCTGATGTGTAGGTGCTGCAACTTAAAGACTTCAAGTTCTGTAAATGGACTTCATATTTTCTTTGAAGTGAAATTACATCGTTTGTGTGGATTTGCCTTGTTACAATTTTTGGGAGAATGTCTTTTTAGGCACTCTCCCATAAATTGTAACAAGGCAAAACACTGCACAAATTCTGAGAATCAGCAATAATTTAACACTCTGCCAGAGAAGGAGTAAATCTGGCTTGTAGATTTCAAAAGTAGGCCCCAAGTCTGGCTCTTACTTTGGAATGCTCAGGTCGGTACCTGTTTTAAGGTATCGCGGAACTAAATTTTGAAATTAGAGTGAACCGCCTTAAAATGGGTCATGTTCAATTGAAATGGTGTTGAATATTTGTTGGACAGCTCAGAAAAAAAAGTTGTCTGAAGGGCTATACTTGACAAAGATATTTGAATGCCAAAATTAAAGTGATGCGATCATATTTTTTCCGCCTGAATGTTATAATGGTCGCCTATGGGAAAATATTTCGTTCTGTGATACCTTAAGTATTGATGATACGTGGAAAATTGGGAATAAAAACGTCGTGAACTTGTCGTAATTCGCGCATGAGCAGTGATGTTCACGGCTGTGTTTACCAGGTAATAAAAATCATCAGCAGCAAAATTTTAATTAATGAAGCACCGGGTTGTACCCGGTGCTTCATTAATTGAATATTTGATGATTATTCCAATAATTGATTTTGGAATCAAATATTATGGCGTCCGCGGAAATATTGCCCGTCTGTGGAAAGTGACCAGTCCACAGCGGCTGCACCGAATTTAGGGCTTGTCATTTATGCAGTTAACGGCTATTTTATGGATACATTAGTCCAAAGAGTGCACCAAGACATCGCCTTTAACATTGCAGATGAGGTCCTGGTGCACTCAAGTGGCGAAATGGTGTTCAAATTACCAACTTTACGGACAATGCGCTCGCTCATCGCATACCACAAACACCTAAAACTAGTTTGGGTCATGTTCAGTTGAAATGGTGTTGAATATTTGTTGGACAGCATACAACATCTTTTCCCTGGCATGATAACAGGTCGACACTTGCAAAAAAGGTATTATTTTACAGACGAAAATTCCTTTAATCACCTCCCATTGGAACGAGTTCAATTGGATTGGCTGCAATGAGGGGCTATACGAAAGTTTTTTGAGTCAGAGATGAAAAATGGACGTTTGCGATGCGAGAACTGTTTTACAATAAGGCTTTCGTACACCATGTGGGAATACCTATCTTGCGCAAATCGAATCAGTCAACGATTGTCTTTCTACGCATTGCCGATTATTAGCTCACGTGTCTGAAAGTCAGGGTGAGCTTTTCTGATCACATTTTTTTATCGTCTGTCGTGAAGGTGGTGTTTGGGTCATTTTCTCCCAAGTCACTGGCTGCAGTTCAATGAAAATTCACATGAGTAGCGGTTATATAGGGGCATTTGGGTTTTTCTTCAAATTGGGTTTCTGCTCATATTGTGGAGGGGGGTGGGGACAAAATGCACAAAATTTTAAAAAATCTTCTTCTCATGAACCAGTCATATATAGCAGAGACTTGATTTTTGGTAGGCTTCCATTTGAGGTGTAGACTCAAGTTTGTTCAAGAGAAGTTTGATGGGCAATATTTGCCTTTGTTCTGAGAGAGGCAAGAATGTTTGCCCCGCCCAGAATTTCTATTTTCTGAACCGAGAGGCCAATTTGAACCAAATTTAATATGAGGTATTATTGGGTCATAAGTACTTGATTTATGCCCCAAATTTCTTTCCTGCAGCCCCGTGGCAACCTCTGGAGCCAAAAATGGAAAAAAACGAAAACGTCCATATCTCCAAAACTGCACGGTACTGAGAATATTTATTTGGGGCCAACAGAAAGGAATGGTAAACAAAATTGCCATCGGTTTTGTCATAGGGTACTTTTTCGGGACTTTGAGTCAGCATTTTTTATCACTGTGGGCAATGGAAAAAAATTAAAGAATCGTTTGTTTCCAAACGACTGCTCCAAAAGCTTTCATATTTTACACATGACATCCTTGGAACATTGATTCACATATTTGTTGAAATCAAATCCCTCGATCCATATCTGGGTTCCCTTTGGGAGACTAAATGTTCAAATTAGTGCAGTATGAGGAATATTCTTTAAAAATCTTCTTCTTCAGATCTACCAATAAGAATCTTTTGATATTTGGTATGCAGCATGCTTAGGGGGGTGAGATTCAAGTTTATTCAAGCCAAGTCCCTGGGTTCATATTTAGGCTGAAAATTTGGGGTCCCGGTCCGTTTTTAGAAATTTTGGACCAAAATCCGGAAATGAGTTTTTTGTTTTTTTATGTGTTTCGGTCAATTTTAAGGCAAAATATATATTTTTTTAACACCGAAGATTTGGGGTCCGGGTGGGATTTAGAAATTTTGGACCAAAATCCGGAAATTAGTTTTTTTGTTTTTTTGCGTTTTGGTCAATTTTAAGAAGAAGAAAAATTTTAGTCTGAAAAATTTTGTTTGGGACTTCAAAATTTTCCGAACAAAAATAAAAAAAAAAATCTGTTTTTTATGCGTTTATCTCAATTTTGGGACGTAAAAGAGCAGGCTTGTTTTAATATTGAAGGTGTGTCCGTCAAGAGGGTGGGCCGAGGTATTTAAAGCCAATGAAGGAAACGGAAATTTGTTGTACACATGATGTGCACACAACGGCTTCGCTGGAAATGACAGTTCGGATTAAGAGTGCGATTCCTCTCGTGTATAATATGATACAGCATTGGTGTAATGGCTGGCGTGGGTGGACATTATATCCCCGTTCTATTCACAATTTCCTGGTGATTTTCATTGCACGTTTTGAAATAGCATTGTTTTCTCCGTGAACATTTAATACAACTGATTGACTTATATGGTTAGATGATGGTCTAATGATTATTCAATACTGCATATTTTCGCATAATTGTTTTCAAAAACTACAGCGGAACAATCAGTTGACTCTGACATTTGTCAATACCAATTCGAGAATTATTACAACTGAAACTGTGTTACAGTATACGGTACTACAGATATGGCGCTGTTTAATTCGATAGGTGAGGAAATTTCATTTCCTAAAAGCAATTATATCAGATTGTGAAAAAAGGTCATACTGTTAATGTTCAACTCTCTTTCCGCTTTGGAGAATCTACGAACCATTTTAGATGTGTAGTCTCTTTGTATCGAAATTTGATTTTAGTAAAACATTTAATTTCCGAAATGTCAGTTTCCATTTTCCGTCGTAAAATGAGTTGTACGGGGAATTGTGGATCAGTGAAATAAGATTGTAATGATGTGAATACTGAGTTAACTCAGTAATACCTTGGCATTTACGATATACAAGATTTCAGAAAATTGTCTAGAAAAGGGCGCATACGACACCAGCAACCGTTTAGCACATGGACCACCGGGTTGCACCCGGTGGTCCATGAGCTGAACATTGCCGTGTTCCGTGTGTATTTCTGCTGAAATTTTTGTTATAATTTTTGTTATCGTTCATGTATAAAATGGCCTATCGATGTGCTCAAATAATAATCCTCTCTTTACGGACACAAAGAATATAATTCCGATGAAGCCACCGAATAAAACTATCTACGTCATAAACTCTCTAATTCTTAACCATTTTACCCAACGCAGACGATATTAAAATTTATTATTTTACATATAACTTTTTCAAATTTTTCAAAAAATTTCAACAAAACCATATCATGTGACCCCTCGTTGGAACGAGCTCGACGAGCTCGTTCCAACGAGGGGTCACATGATATGGTTTTGTTGAAATTTTTTGAAAAATAATATTTTTTCAACTGCTGAATTTGCATATTACGCGGGCGGATGCGGCCGATTCGTTGGGTAAAGGGTTAACAAGTTAGTTATATATTCATAACTTTAAGGAACTTTTTTCTTTTTTTCTTTTTTTTGGGGGGGGGGGGGGGCGGTGGCTCAGTAGGTAGAGGTGCAGGCTGCAAGCCGAGAGGTCCTCGGTTCGAATCCCCCATGCGGCAACCGCGTTGTGTCCTTGGGCAAGACACTTCATCTCCATTGCCCGCGTGGGGACACGGTGGCGTGGTGTACTAAGGCGTACTGCACGTCGATGGTGCACTTGTCTTCAACCAATGCTAAACCTGCTTGTGTGGAGTTAGTATGTTGGGGAGCTGACAGTTGCTCGGTGGTTCTCTCCGGGTACTCTGGCTTCCTCCACCCGTAAAACTGCCACGGTCATGATTAGCCATTGTGCATAAATATGTGACCTTAAACACAAATAAATAAATAAATAAATAAATAAATAAATAAATAAATAAGGAACTTTTTTCTTTAATTTTCTTTCGAAGTACCCAGGAGTGTGTCCAGCAACGGTGTTAGTGAACGTTTCACATAATAGATGTCGTTGGAATTATGTTGTCACTTGTCCGTGGTGTGGAATGGGTAGAGAACAAGTATCACAGCAGTGGGCCTCTGAATTACTTAAGTTACCACACAGTCGTAATCGCTATTCCCACGGATCAAAAACACGCGTTTCTTGAACTGTCTTCTTCAACGCTCTGTGTCGCTGTCGTTCCATAAGTTGAAGCTAAGATGATTGTTGCTCATGGAACCAGAAGAAAAACGGGGTTGTAACAAGTATACGTTATTTAATCCTGCAGTTTCCGTGCTTAACACAATTTCGTCGGTTATTTCCCGTGAAAAAATATTTTTCGTGTTAAGATTCTTTGTGATGCAATAGTAAAAAAGTTGTACTGAACCTGTAATTATCACCCGTCAAAACGAAGTTTGCAGAAGGTGTCACAATGAGCTCCGCCAGTCCGTCCGTCCGTCCGTCCGTCCGTCCGTCCGTCCGTCCGTCCGTCCGTCCGTCCGTCCGTCCGTGCGAACATTGGGGGTTTAGGGGCTATTATTATTAGGGGCTACTTCTAAATTAAGGTAGTGTTAGGGTTAGGAGTGGGGTGGGGTGGGGTTAGGTTAGGGGTAGCCCCAGAGTAGGGCTTAAGGTTGAGGGGGTTAGGTCCCGTGGGGGGTTAGGGTTGGGGTCAGGGTGGGGTTTTAGTTTTAGTAGCCCCTAAACCGAAAAATATCCCCTAATCCTATTGGTCTGGCTAGGGTGGGGGTTAGGGTCAGGTGGGGTGGGGTGGGGTGGGGGTGGGGTGGGTGGGGTGGGGTTAGGGGTAGCCCAGGGTAGGGCTTAAGGTTGGGGGTTAGGTCCCGGGGGTGGGAGTTATGGTCAGGGATGGGGTTTTAGAGTTTAGGGTCAGGGTGGAGTAGGGTTAGGGTTAGGGTGTGGTTTGGGGTGGAGGGGTGGGTGGGGTTAGGGTTAAATATAAGTTCTAGGGTGGAGGGGTGGGTTCTGGGTAAAATAAGATTTTAGACGTCCGTCCGTCCGTCCGTCCGTCCGTCCGTCCGTCGCAACTTTAGACCTCTGCATCTCTGACAGTGCATGTCGGTTTTGAATGCTCTTTGGTATGCTGATGGACCATCGGGGGGGGGGGGGGGGATATTCGCAAGTAAAGGGTTTGTCCAATCATTTGTGATAGAGTTGTGGGCCTTTTTCGACTTAGATTTTAATGATTTCTGGACGATAACTTTAGTATAGAATTACAGATAAAGGCTAAAACGCCAACTGTGTCTCGCTTTTAGTAAACCACTTCTCGACAGGGGATATCGGTGGCATTGCACCTTGTTGAATTATCAATACTAAAACCTATCGAAACAGTCAGTGTACAAAATTTGAAGTTTGAAGCGAACAAAATTCCTATAAAGCTTAAATAAGCTCGTTGTCTTTCAACGATTACAGAACAAGTTCCACAATGTAAACTAAAGTCTTCCCTTGTCTTCATGGCACGCATTATTGTGAGGTGAACGCCCTGTTGATAGTTTTGAACCACACACGTTCGGGAAACTATGAATTGATCTTTAGCAACCAAGGGAAAGACATCTACGCGCAAACGAGTAACCACGTTGCGTCCTATTGGCCTTCCTGATTCTTCATGTATTATAGCTTATTTCGAGCATTCATTGAGTTTCATTCAATTTCACTGCCATTCAGTTATGATTCCAGACATATAGAATGAGTTTCATTGAATTTTATTTGGCCTCATGAACCACCCGAAAACCGGACCGAACCGAGGTTTTACTCAATCTGAAAAACCGAAACCGAACAAGAAACTTAAAAACCTACAGCAGTAGCCTGTGCCCCCCCCCCCCCCCCCCCCTCTAATATAAATACCTGGTTACGCACCAGGATATTACAATTTTGTTTGAGAATAGTTCAATTATGCTTTCATCAAATTGGGTTTACAGCAAAAAATCGAATACTTGTCTTCCAGACTTAAATTCCAAACTTAATATGTAAAACAATACATATCCGACATTTAACACAATCAAAATACTTGGATTGTTTTGATGAGACAGGGTACATGCACACATATAAAATTGGAAACATCGAAACGGTTATGTGTGTTGGAGATGTTATCTTTCCAGCAAGTCAAACATAATATCCATTTAATGCAAACAAACAGATTGATTTAAAAAATATTGCAACTCGTTTTCTTGGTTTCCGTCTTACTCCCGGAACACCACATCTTGAGTGTTCATTGATTTGTTAAAAAATATCATTAAAATAAACACGCCAAATAATTTCATATTATAGCAATTAAAATAGTATTTGCACGTTGATTCTGGTTAGTATATTTGCTGTCTTCTTTTTCCGAAAGATTTAATGAAAAATTTAACCATTTCAAGCTGAAAAGTACTGAATACTATCGCCCCAAAAAGTAGAGCTGTATGTTAACCGAAACCGAACCGAGGTTTTTTGTTTTTTTTTAAAAACCGAAACCGAAACCGTCGACATCCCGTAATCTAAGGTTTTTCGTTTTTATTAAAATACTCTCTTGCTGCAGAAATTCACAGAATGTAGCCATCCCAGAGTAGTGAGAGTACCCAGACACTGCCAATGGCAGTGTCTGGGTACTCTCACTACTCTGGGGTGGCTACACTCTGAGAATTTCCGACATTTCAGCTTAGTTGTGTTCGCAGCTTTCCTCAAGTTGCGCGTAGATGTCAGACCTCGAAAAATGGCCAAGCACAATAAAAGTTCTGTATATTTAGGTAATTATTATATTGGCCTTCCTGATTCTTCTTGTATTATAGCTTATTTCAGGCATTCATTGAGTTTCATTCAATTTCACTGCCATTCAGTTATGATTCCAGACATATAGAATGAGTTTTATTGAATTTTATTTGGCCTCAAGAACAAACCGAAAACCGAACCGAACTGAGGTTTTACTCAACCTGAAAAACCGAAACCGAAACCGAACAAGAAACTTAAAAACCTACAGCTCTACCAAAAAGCAGTATCTCTGCTGAAATTTATCCAATTGGTTTGTTTGCTGAAGTAGGTTTCAGATGGGAAGGTAGTAGGGGATGTGGAGATCGTGCCCTATTGGTTGGACCTCGATGGGGAACTCGGAAGTGACGCCATGGTCACTTTTCCAGGTCCGTCATGTGGGTTGTTATGGTAGACCGCGTTAGCGGCCGTATTGTAACGTTAGCACAAAGTGATATGTGGTGTCACTGCGCATGCGCGGCGCGTGTTGTTAGGATTACACGTATTTCTGTCGTCCATTTTGTTTACTGGAGGCCGCCATCTTGGTTGCTATGTAACCCAAAGTCCTACAGTAGGACGGAGGGGATTGTTCTAAGGGTGCGTTCACTTCTATTTGACTTGGTTAATCTAATTATCCAAATGGACCCGAGAAATACCCCCAAATCACCAAAAATACACCAAACCACAGAAAGAGACTTTATTTTGTTCGCATTCCTCCAGAAGCCATCTTAGAAAATCTCCGTTTTCTACCTATTACGCTTCCTATTCTGGCATCCTATCAGTCTGTCTTTCTTTAGCTACTCTGGACTATTTCTGGTCCTGTTCCGACGCACTCTCGGTTTATACGGAGTTATATTCCCTTGGTGATACATGTGGTTTCTAACTGGTCGATTGCACCGAACAGTAATGCGAACAATGACTTCTTAGAGTAAATACTCTTACGACTCGTCGCGGAAACAAGGGATTTTGCGAAAGGGATCCTGTAAGTGCGGTACCTAAAACGTGAATGCCGATTACATCAAATGAGCTAAAGAGACATGAGAGTAATTGCCCCAGGAGTAAAAACACACACGACACACGCGTGTGAATGGGTTAATCGATATGGCGTGTGTCGTTCTGTGTTTATGACACGCCTTCACATCTATAAAAGAAATTATTAGAAGGACGCTCAGCAATTCGGAGCACGGTGGCTCAGTGGTAGACTGTTGGACTTCTTGGCTAGAGGTCTCGAGTTCGATCCTCGTCCGCGACGACCCGCGTTGTGTCATTGGGCAAGGCACTTTATCCCTGTTGCCTACATGTGGGCACGAGGACACCGTGTCCTAAGGCGTACTGCACGTCGGTGGTGTACATGTCTTCAACCGCTGTAATTCTGCTTGAGCGGAGCTTGAACAGAGTTAGAATGTTGTTGAGCTGCACCAAAACCCAACATTTTCGGTCTCTCCTTGAGTGATTTTGCACACCAAATCCACACATTTTAACACAATAACTCCCACTCTCACATATATTTGAATTAGTGTTCAACCGATGATCGGAACCGGCCACCACAATCTGCCGATTGTGGGCAATCGGATGACAACGGCATCGGCGCCTGGAATATCGGTTCAACCGATTGTTGCCAAGCAGTTTGAGATGATTCATTAACCGCATTTTATTCTCTTCTGCAATTGTTTAATTGTTAATGTAAAATGATACCATTCAATAAAGTTGAGAAACAACCACAATGTGTATTCTTACTCTCTCTAGACGCCCCGTTACGGGACATACAAGTTAAACAACATGCAAAGCTTACAACTGGGCGAAATCGCTAGTTCATACCGGAAAAGTGACGGTTACACTCCATTGACTCAGGCAGAAGTAAAATTACCAGTCGCACGCACTTGGGCGGTAAACGTGGCCCTGAGAGCCACGTTTACCGCCCAAGTGTGCGCGACTGGTAATTTTATTTCGACCCCAGTCAACGAAGTATAACAACGAAAAATGTTCAGTTTAATGTAGTTCTTTCGAGCCTCGACTTGTCCTAGTGCACGGTATTACAATCGGAATCGGCATCGGAATCGACCGATTGTGAGCTCAAATAACCGGTAATCGGTCAACGACCATTTTTGGTAATCAGTTGAACACTAATTTGAATCACCGAAGCAATGCCAAATGAGTGACCTATAGATTGCCTATTCACGTACACAGGTAAGGAACGTGATTTCTTTATCATCTATGAGAACAAATATGAATAAAACGTAAAGTATTGAAGTTGCAGATTCCAGAGAGGTTACACATCAATATGATAAATACAGTGGCGACTTTAAAGTGCCTGTCAGCCCCACTTTTGTAATATTGGCCTTTGAAATTTTCTAAATACGCAAGGGGGGTGGTCACTAAAAATTTGCAAGACGTGACGTCCTATTTTTTATTCGTCTCCTTTTTACACCCACCCACCCACTACGTGCAAATTTTCTACTACCGTTCTCAGACACCCCCCCCCCCCCCCACCCCCCTTCATTAAAATCCAAAATAAGCTTATAAACCTAGCAGGCACAGCTGGCTTTAGGGGGTTTTCATAATGTTCTCAACGTAACGGTCAAAACCGGCCAGCGCTATTCTCAAAAATCGCCAATTAATTTTTATTATTTTTTCATTTTTTGTCTCAAAAACATAGGTTATGACCCCTCATTGGAGCGAGCTCGTCGAGCTCGTCCCAATGAGGGGTCATAACCTATGTTTTTGAGACAAAAAAAATGAAAAAAAATAGTTATTCAATCATTTTTTGGCAAGTGTCGTCTGCTTTTCATGTTAGGTAAAGGGTTAAACTGGTACCCCCCAATTTAAACCTCTGTGGGCTGCTGTGGGCCCCAATCTACAAATGACAAGCTGTTCATTATCAGGCTTGGCCAGAGCAGGTGCACATATACGGGAATAAATTTTCATTTGAATTGTTCCCAAAATATTGTCTGCACATTTTCTACATTTCGAACAAGACACCCACCCTCTACCAACGTGTGACATTTTCCCAGATCAAGCCCAATATTCTCACATATAAAGCCTCTTGATGTTGTATTTATGTTAAGAGTGTGATGTACAACATCATCTTTAAGGTTTGAAACACAAATGATAGTATATTTTAGCTGATATATTGTTATATTTTTAAAAAATTCAAAAAATTGCACAAGTTGGAAATGCACATTTTTGGCGCACTCAAGAGACCCACCCACCCCCACGTCACATCTTGCAAATTTTTGGTGGCCTCTCCCTGAATACGGCGCTATTTCATGATATTCAAACCTCTGGTCAGTGCATGGTAAATATGTTGTGGTCGTTATTAGAAACCCGCTGATTACTGAACACGATACATGCAAAGTTATTTCTCGAATACCTTAATAATCTTTTCTTTTTTGTTTCTTTTTTTTTTGTTTTGCCTCAAACAATTAATTTATGATTTCTCATTGAAATTGAATTGGGTGCTTTATTAACATGAGACAAGGCATGTTTGTTAATTTTTGTTATCTTATGAGAGAAACTCATTTAAAACGTAAAAAATAATTGCCGATTTCGTTTCACTCTTCGCGGGGCGACGAGTGATAAATTTAGACAAGTTTGCATTCTGGTCGAGGTCACCAAAGGTCCACTCGGATGTAGGTCCACTGTTGGTGTAAATTTTAACTATTGAAATCCCGTTGCTGGTGTGTTCACTACAGACACACGTGTTCACTACAGTTGGTGTGTAATGCTAAAATTTATGTCATAGGCTTTTTATATATAATAGAATAGGTAATCATGGTATAAATTCCAAGTACACATCATGTTTCTTCTACTCTGGGTGAGAAATTCGCAGTGTTTCTGCACAGAATCTGTTACACCTACCCTGATCGGCAGATAAGTTATTATATGAGATGACCTTTTGCAAACTATGTCGGCTCACCCTAAATTACCACTATCGAATACCGTTTGGTAAACAAGATAGTTATATATACAAAATCGAGTTAAATATATCTTCTGACACAAAGTGTCGACTCTAGTGTGGACAATGTAATGTTGATGGACTGTTACCCGGTATACGAGTGGATGCTGCCCCCAGATGTACTTAACTGGCATCCAGTCGATATTTCAGGGATAACAAGCACTCTATCGATATTTATATATGTTACAGTCAAACTGTGAAATTAGTCATTTCGTGAAATGCCTAAAACTTTCAGTCATTTCACTAAATGCCTGTGGGGGTCAGTCATTTCGTGAAATGACTAAAATTTCTAGGCATTTCATGAAATGTCTGAAGTAATGCCATTTTTTACACTGTTTGACTACCATGTTCAGTCAAAGCGTGAAATGGCCAAAATTACCAGTTATTTCATGATTTTTTACACTATATGACTACTAGGTTCAGTCAAAGTGTGAAATACCAGTTATTTCATAGAATTCATAAGAGTTGTTCACTGTATGACCACCAGTCAGCAATACTTCATTTCAATTAGTTTACTGTCAACATGTCTGATAATATTGAGTTAAAGTTTCGTGATGAGTTGTTTTCTAGGTATGAGAAGTGTCCCAAATATCTCATACCAAAAGAGCAGTATATCGACATTACAGAGGATCTTAAGAAAGCTAGTGGCAATAAGAACACAAAAAGTCGTCATGTGTATTACCTTCTTAATCCGTATGAAGTGCTACGATGTGGTGATGTTGTGAAGCTTATTAAGAAACGACAGACATCAGAATTGTGTCAGGAATGTCAGAAAAAAGAAAACGGCCAATGACAAAAGGTGTTGTGGTGAAACCTATTCAAAGTAGTGAATTTTCCTACCGCGGCCAGGTTGATCTTATCGATATGCAGTCTATGTTTCAGGGTAGCTACAGATGGAATAAGGTTTATCAAGATCATCTCAAGAAGTTCTGTATTCTGTGACCACTTACGAGGGGATGTCAAAAAGTTTTGAGCCTAACATAAATAAAGCTGGAATATCGGTACAGAACATATTTATTTTTCAACAAAGTCCCCTTGTAATTCAAAACACTTGTTCCACCTGGTCTGCCAGTCGTTGATGCGGCGTCTGTAGAAGTCCATATCTTGCTCCTGTAACCAAGCCTCCACAGTAGCAGTACGCTCCTCATCATCTTGAAATCCTTGACCACGTAAGTGTTTCTTCAAATTTGGAAAGAGATGGTAGTCACTTGGTGACTACCATCTCTTTCCAAATTTGAAGAAACACTTACGTGGTCATTGAATTTTTGTAATTTCTTCCCTCATTTCACTCAAAACCAGAAGTGCATAGAATCAAAGAGGCATCAGTCATTTCGTGAAATGCCTAGACACAAATTCGAGTCATTTCATGAAATGACTAGAAATTTTAGTAATTTCACGAAATGACTGACCACCACAGGCATTTCATGAAATGACTGAAAGTTTTAGGCATTTCACGAAATGACTAATTTCACAGTTTGACTGTAACATATATAACAGAACACCAACCTCATCGATTCCTCTGCTTCAATGAAATCTACTGCCCCGAAAAGGGCTCCTCTACACGTCCACTAACTGTAAATACTAAATCGCCAGCATGTTATTCTACATGAGGATGGCAACTTCAAATATTGACTCTGTGATGGGAAACTGCCCAAAAACATATCCATGAATGTCTTGCCTTAGCACAAACGACAGATTCAAAAAGCCACGATAACACGGGTCGGTATTTTTCTTTTTAGTGTTTCAGTTTAAGTCCGGCAAACGTTGGAGAATTCGATGCGATTTCGAATCTGTTCACCGATTTGATTCGATTCGAAACCGGTTCAATTAATCGAAATGATTCGAATCCTTGAGAGTTTTTGATTTCATACATTTCTTTGTCTGCGACTTTATGAAGACAACAACCCATCCCGCAGTTTGTCGGAGGAACGAGATTGACCGCATCCAACTAACTTGGTAACACAACTTTAGTCGGAAAATTCATAAAAAATGTAATGTATAGCAATAGTTTGAGATCGTGTCAGGTCTAGTTTGCACAATATATTGCTCACTAAGAGGAACAGGCGCCATCTGCAATGCTGAAGCTTCTGAACGATATATGGCTTTTTATTCGTCCACTTTGGTTAGACCAAGTCAATTCTCGTGCTGAAGATAACTGCGGGGTGAGTTGTCACCACTTGAAATTAAGAACATAAAATGTCCAAACTATTTTTGGCGGTGATACATTCAAAACAGTAGCTTCAAGTAATTTAAATGCCAATGCGTCCTAATCCCCATGTACGGTTCTAATTGATGAAAGTACGTAGCACATCGGGTCTGAGCACTGGTCCTTGCTGAAATTTCTACATGGAAATTACTCAACATTTCAGAAATAAGTGACAGATTTATCTATCTGTACTTGCGGTTCTGTGGTACGAAATGGTCTAACCAGTACCCATATTGATACTGGGTATCCAAGAGAGTAAGGCAGACATAGTATCGTAACAACTGGGAAGTGCATTTTATTCGGTCTCGAACTTTTTGCCTGATTCGATTTGTGCGAACATTTGTGATTTGCCGATCTTCAGTTTCAAATGCACTTCGTTTGCAATTTTGGCCACATGCCCATCTATCGTACATCCATTTGTCGTACGCCCATCTATTGTACGCCCATCTATCATACTTCATACTTACCTGTGGCGTCCTTTGAAACAGGTAATTTGAATGCCAAAGCGTCAGAATCCTTCCTACGGTTCTAAGCAATGAACGTGCGTTGCACATCGGATCTGTGCACTGGTCCTTGCTGAAATTTCAACATGGAATACCTTTGCTTGCCATATGAATAAATTGCTCGACCTTTCAGAAACAAGGGATAGGTCCATCTACCTGTACTGGCGGTTCGGTGGTACGAAATAGTCTAACGAGTACGCACAGACGTGACCGCCGTTACTTATTCCCAGTTCCTTATTCGACATTCGTTATCAACCGGTAACATCGGTTGATAACGAATGTGGATTAAGGAACAGGGCAGAAGTAGTGATTGTCCGGCCCCTTACCCCCCAAGTACGCAGATTGATACTGGGTAATCGTGAGAGTAAGACAGCCATAGTATCGTAAGAATTGGGAAGTGGATTTGATCCGAGATTCGATTCGGTTTTAAACCCTTTGCCTGATTCGATTTGAGCTAAACTTGTGATTTGCCGGGCCCTACTTTCAATTGCACTTCGCTTGCGATTGTGGCAACATTCCCATCTATCATACCCCCATCTATCGTACGCCCATCCACTGTACGCCTATCTATCATACGTGCCTAGGGCGCCCTTTACAACAAGCGCCACGAACTGCTGTAGGGTCTGTTTATCTGCTACAGACTACATTCCCGATCCTGTCATGTTTGAAGAAACAAAGAAATCTGTCTATGTTTAGGGCTGTGGTGTTCTACTGAACGTAAAGTCGCGTACGAAGTTTACCAAGTACCGTTTGTTGTAGTATGTGGACTTGATTCTGTGCGATTCTCATGTATATTTGACGCATGCTTCGAGTTAGTTTTAGCAGGACAACCTATTAAGGGTTTAGTTTCATTTGCAATCTGGTCTGTCTGTGAGAGGGAATAACGGGAGTAAAGGGTCTAAACTCATGAAATGTTTGGAGAAGGTGAGCTAAATTCCAACATATATGTATATCAACAATCTTTTATTACGCATTTACGGGGAATAGCGACAAAATCACCGGGTACAGAAGGAATAAGTTGTTTCATTTCACATGTTTCTGTCAGAAATAATTTTCGGGCAATTGCATTTGTGAAGTATGTACATGTTTAAAAAGGACCAAACACCCAGTAGAATGAAGGAACGTACGGAGCCGATGAAGTCATATTAGAGTGAATACGGCTAGGCAATGACGACGAGTAGTACAAACTCTATTCACCATCCCCTCCCCAGAACAGACACCAGTGTGGATGCAGGATGCTGCTTGTGAATTCACAGTGCTCCGACCGACCCACAACAAGAGAATTTTAATCACAACACCAGTCTCTAATCTACAGCTAATCAATCACCACACTGTAAAAGAAATGGATTCTCCAGAATCATTCAAGTAGGATATTAAAGCGTATCTTTTGGCAAGCGTGTACAACCTACAGTTAAAACTAGAAGTTCTGTCCCGAACTGTGCGCTTTTCTAGGCTTAATTGCGCTTGTGAATTGCAAGCAAATGCCATATCGAATGTCATCCAAAGCACAGCAGGTTCTCCTGGTTAGTCATCACAAACACAGGCAATGTTTCTGCGAATGGACCTCCGGGTTACCCCGAGGTCCATTGGCAGAAACTTTGCTTGTGCACAGCCCACTTGTACAGAATTTGATAGCCTTACTATGGTTATAGCGCGTATAATTAACGCGCAGATTGACGTGCTATTTCCGCGCATTTCATGGCAGGACTTCTGGTTTTAACTGTAAGAGAACGATGTGTGGATTTAAGCCTATAAAAGCATTTTTATTATTAGTACCTTTCCGCCACGCAGGGTGCAGTTATATGAACACTGGTGGCAATATTCGAAAAGAAACAAGAAGAAAGTGGTAGAGCCATGACTTTACTTATGACGTCATAGGTTGTTTTTAATATTTAGTATATCACCATCAAATGTTTTGTGTAACAATTTAATGTTATTATAATTCGTTCCTTGAACGCATAAATGTATTGAATGGCATGCTAAAATTTTGCAGTTGGCACAGGGGGAGGCCACCAAAAATTTGCAAGACGTGACGTGGGGGTGGGTGGGTCTCTTGAGTGCGCCAAAAATGTGCATTTCCAACTTGTGCAATTTTTTGAATTTTTTAAAAATATATCAATATATCTGCTAATATATACCATCATTTGTGTTTCAAACTTTAAAGATGATGTTGTACATCACACTCTTAACATAAATACAACATCAGGAGGCTTTAAATGTGAGAATATTGGGCTTGATCTGGGAAAATGTCACACGTTAGTAGGGGGTGGGTGTCTTTTTCGAAATGTAGAAAATGTGCAGACAATATTTTGGGAACAATTCGAATGAAAATTTGTTTCCGTGTATGTACACCTGCTCTGGCCAAGCCTGATAATGAACAGCTTGTCATTTGTAGATTGGGACCCACAGCAGCCCACAGAGGTTTAAATTGGTGGTACCAGTTTAACCCTATACTAACATGAAAAGCAGACGACACTTGCCAAAAAATGATTGAATAACTATTTTTTTTCATTTTTTGTCTCAAAAACATAGGTTATGACCCCTCATTGGAACGAGCTCGACGAGCTCGTCCCAATGAGGGGTCATAACTTATGTTTTTGAGACAAAAAATGAAAAAATAATAAAAATTAATTGGCGATTTTTGAGAATAGCGCTGGCCGGTTTTGGCCGTTACGTTGGGTAAAGGGTTAAGAACATTATGAAAACCCCCTAAAGACAGCTGTGCCTACTAAGTTTATAAGCTTATTTAGGATTTTAATGGGAGAGTGGGGGGTGGGTGTCTGAGAACGGTAGTAGAAAATTTGCACGTTGTGGTTGGGTGGGTGTAAAAAGGAGCCGAATAAAAAATAGGACGTCACGTCTTGCAAATTTTTAGTGCCCCCCCCCCCCCCCCCCCCCCCCCGGTTGGCACCTTTTTTGAGGGGCGACGAATTATTTGTTTGGAAGTATCCAGTGAAACACCCTTTCTTATTCGAACGTGTAATTCAGTATTTCGTGTTTGAAAGTTGTGAATTTTTTCATCTCACAAGAAACACGTTTGTTCGGTGTTGTTTGTATTGCACTGACAGAAAAGTGTCTGCTATGTACGGTCATGGTCTTAAAAATATAGATGGTATTAGAAATGTCTCGCGGAATATAAACGATATTTATTGAAAATACACAGGGACGAAACAAAAGCGCGCTTTTTTACGATGTTAAGGTTTTGTACTAGGTACTCTTTGACCCAATTTTGTATATTGTCTTGTAGTATATAAAACGTGCAACTCTCTTTGTTACCACGCTAGTAATATTGTATTTATTTTACACAGATATTGAAAACTAAATTGATATACTTAAATGGTAACTATTGTTATTAGCACACCACAATCCCAATATAAAATTTAGATTGTGAACTTCACCTAAGCTAATTTCACTGATCTCTATACAATAGGATCGCTAGAATTATAATTAGTTACGGATATATAGAATATACCCATAGTAGCTTGGTATACCAAATGTTCACCACGACTGGTGAACATTTTGTACACCAAGCTATAATGGGTATATTTTATTTATACCATGATCGTCAGATTATTAAGAGTCGCTATTATTTTTTCTCGAATTTTACTGAGCAGCAGACGTACATACGTGCGAATTTGTTTTTGATTACATGAGCATCGGTGGGCGGTACTTCCGCTGTCAATTTTATCACCGAAACGAAATAAAAAAAGAAACGGTGCCTTTTTCATTTTAATAACATAGTAACATACTATTTCGAGTTATGGGTGATTTATTAACATGAGACAATGCATGTTTGTTAATTTTTGGTGTTTTATGGGTAAACTCACTTAAAAACGTAATAAATAATTTCCACTTTCATTTCATTCTTCGCGAGGCGACGTGCGATAAATTTAGACAACTTCGCATTCAGGTCGATGTCACGAAAGGTCAAGGATGTAGTTCCACTGTAGGTGGAAATTTTAACTATTGAAATTCCATTGCTGGCGTGTTCACAGTTGGTGTATAAAGCTAAAATGTTTGTCATAGGCTTTTTATATGTAGTGAATGAATGAATGCTTACTTTATTTCGCAGCATAATAATATAATAGTACACATGCATTAAACAAAATTAATTCTATTATACTGCGGGGAGACAGCATAGTCACGTGTACTGTCTTCCTGCCGTCCCCACCTGTCTTTCTGTCGTCCCTATAGTAGAATTGGTAACCATGGTATAAACAAGTATCTACCTGCTACCATCTTAGTGCTTATGGACGGCAATAATTGCTGCAAACAGAAAATTCTCTCTACAAAACAAATCTCGAATGCTTTCATTTTCCCGAGGCTTCATAATCACCGAACTCGCTTCAAAAAATAAATATTTATGTCCACGAAAAATACTTTGATGATGATGCATACATTTTACGCGACAAAGCAATGCATTTGCAAGATATTTTAGTCTTTAGTAACAAAAATGCAAGTGCAGATATTGGAAACTTTATTCCGTGTTACCCTTTTTTGTGCTAGATAAACACTAGGGGCCAATACTATAAAACTGTTACAATTGTATTTTCTAGAATTGTATTTTCTAGTGATGACTTCAAATGGGTTGAAGTGAACCATTAGCATTTTCAAAGATATGGCAATTTGCCAGTTGGCAAATGGCCTTTTCTTTTAAAATGCCAATGATTCATTTAGTCAGTTATAATAATGGGTGGAAAATACAATTCTAGAAAATACAATTGTAAATTTTTTATAGTATTGGATCCAGGACGTTTGGTGGAGTAACAGTTGTTGCACATCACCAAACGACTCCGATGGGAGGAGTTGCTGCATTGATTGACTCGGTATCATCTTGAGGATGGTGAGAGGCTGCAGGCTCAGTTGCGACATTTGTCGCTGACATTCTAGCAGTCTAGCTGTATAGAGATCAATGGCTAATTATGAGATAAACGTTCATCTCAACTGTAATTCCTGTCATCGTTAGAAGTGAAATTCTTTTTTAAATGTCATTTTCGAGCTCGGTCTATTTGCCACGATCGAATGTACAAGGTGTTTTCGATCTGCGTTGGGAGCGGTTTTTCGCCATTGATCCCGCGTAGTGTGGATACAGACATGTTCTAATTGTCCCGCTTCCGGCAATTAGAGCACGGAAAGAGTGAACTTACCTGAGATTAGAGCACGGAACTGATCGGCTCTCAGCCAATCAAATTATACGTTCAGAAAGAATAAGGAAATCAAATTTAACTAATGAACTACAATTAGAATTCGTGACTTTCGTTTCCGGTGGAAATAACTGAATTCAGTTGAACACAAAATAATGCACTCAGATGCCTGTTTGTGTTTTCAGTAAGTGTACCAAAGGACTAAATTAGTGATGAATTTATCACTAAGGCGGCGAATATAGTAGTTATTTGCCGTCTGTAGGGTTTCATTAACGACTTATTTGCTCCTCGTGAGATCAAATTGTGTTAGAGACTGGACACACTGAAATAAACGGAAGCAAATTTCGTTTTCATCTTCTCAGTATAAACATTTCATCTATTTAATCATTTCCCCCGACGCTAGTTATGTTGACTGTTAATCTACTGTCCGGTAAACATGACCGTGGCATATTAATTCCCAAAGTATTACTCACAGTCTAAATAACGAGTACTTTTATTTTTCACTTGCATCGAATTATCGGTTATTTTGTTTTGCCTTCTGACTACGTTTGAAGCGACTTTTTTGTTGCTAAAGACTGTTGGATATTTGTTTAGTTCGTAAATACAAAGAACTACACGCGTGTGTGAATGGGTTAATCGATATGGCACTTGTGCCGTCGCGGAAGGATAAATCGAGAGGCCTGCAGCCTCTAGATTTATCCTTCCGCGATGGCACGAGTGCCATATCGATTAACCCATTCACACGCGTGTCGTTCTGTGTTTATTACACGCACTCACGTCTATAAAAACAATTATTAGAAGGACACTCAGCAATTCATTTGATAACTATCAACAAAAACAACACATTTTTATCGCCAACCAAATTTGCGAGGGGAATCCGTGTTACTATTTCGTCCTCTGAGTTCCAATGTGTTCTATGTGCCTACTGGCACATAGAACACATTGGAACTCAGGGGACGATTTTCAGCTATCACTAGCAATTCAATTTGTAATTGCGTTGCACTATTTGTAGAAAATTCCAGAGAAATTTCGCTTCTATTTAAAAATAGTCCGTCAACGTTTTCCGTTCCGCACATGTGTGCGGAACAGATTTTCATTTTATGTATGGTTTAGTGTTGCTGTAAATGGGGATTACACAGAAAAGGCGTGTAATAAACAATCAGACAACTAAATTCTAAGAAACAGCTACCTTTAGTTTGATGTTCTTTTCATTTATCGCCTTTCCACTGAACGAATATATATCACGTCTTTATATCATGTCCGCAGTACTCAAATATTGGAGAAGCATTGTCAAAGACCATCAGCTCCTCAGGTAATACCCTTTATGAAAAATGTGATCCTGAATTGTTTTATACATTATGAAAAATGGTAATCAAGAACCACGTAATGCAATCAGCAGCATCGTGCACAAACGTTTGATCTTCACATTTAAAGATAACTCTTACCTGTAACAATTTGTAAATTTATTAAGAACGTTTAACCGCCTTTATCGATTAGATTGTATACGTTTAATATGATCTCGTTCTGATTTCGTTACTTTAAAGGTTTTGTTAACTATGCATATTTCCCTATTATGGTGTGTTTGTGCAGTGAAATTTAATTTATCTTATGGTATTTATAGAGCAGCCTTATGCTGTAAATATACAGTCATATTTCATTAAACCTTTACCCAAAGCACAGAATATCAAAATTTATTATTTTAATATTTTTCAATAAAACCATATCATTTCACCCTCCCTCTTCATTGAAACGAGCCCGTGGAACTAAATGATATGGTTTGTTAAAATTTGTTAAAAAAAACTCCTTAATTTGACAATTACGCGGGCGGATGTGACCGATTCGTTATTTTTTTTTTTTTAAATTAAATTTTTAAAAAACTGTTTGTGGTAACGACATTTTCGACAGCCAGGATCACTTCGTGGCGGACAGTTTTACGGGTGGAGGAAGCCTGAATAGCCGGAGAGAACCACCGAGCAACGGTGAGCAACTGTCAGACTCCCCAATGTACTAACACCACACAAACAGGGTTAGCATTGGTTGAAGATAAGTGCACCATCGACGTGTAGTACGACTTAGTACATAGCACTACCGTACCTCCATGTGAGCAATCGCAATGAAGTGCCTGCCTAAGAATACAACGCATTTACCTCTGGCGGGGATCGAACCGTGCGCCGTTCGGTTGAAATTCGATTCTGTTATCACTGAAACACTGCGATTCCTTTTCGTTGGTTGAATGGTTAACTATTATTTTAATCATGTAATCTGTATTTCTTGTACTATTACATGACTGTGAACTGAAAAGTGGTATTTTTTCGCGATTCGATCGCGACACTGAGTCTAGATTTCTTAAATAAAATACTGCAAATTTACGACCGCATTAAAAAAAATCGCGACATCGACGCCGTAGCTGCGACGGGCGGTGCAATCTCACAAAATTCTAAGTCCATCAAGGGCCACAACTCCAAGAAAAATATTTGGAGCAACACATGCATTGAACAGTGGCTAGACATCAATAAGATACACTTACATGCCAAATATAAAGTCATTCCATCAAGTATTTTAAAAGTTATTGAGTTTTGAAACTCGTTGGTCACAGACAGACCGACAGACCGATCGACAGACAGACCGACAGACAGACCGACATTGCCACTTATAGAGCTGCTAGTCGCAGCTAAAAACAAAGGAAGATGGGACGTGACAATCGTTACCTATTCCAGTTCCGTATTAGACATTCGTTATCAACCGATAGAATCGATTGATAACGAATGTCGAATAAGGAGTCTGGAATAAATAACGATTGTCACACCGGTAAGGAAGCTAGCATCTCATATTCAATGTTCCCGTATTTCTCTTTCGACAAAAAAAGATTATTTACTTATTAGATATGATTTTCTTTCCTAGAATTGCCAATTATCTAACTCGGCTGATATAACTTCAATCTTGGCGGATATGACTTTGATCTCGGCCGATATGAATCAGCTAGAGTTGATCCCTTTGCGTTACTAGGCGTAACCAGTTTGTTTACATCGTAATGTTTACAGTTATTCGTCGAGCACAATCAGGAAAATTGGCGTTACCAGGCATGGTGGAATGATTTGAAGCAGAGCGTTGTATGATGAGGAATTAACCCTTTACCCAACGTAACGGCCAAAACCGGCCAGCGCTATTCTCAAAAATCGCCAATTAATTTTCACTATTTTTTTATTTTTTGTCTCAAAAACATAGGTTATGACCCCTCGTTGGAACGAGCTCGTCGAGCTCGTTCCAACGAGGGGTCATAACCTATGTTTTTGAGACAAAAAATGAAAAAATTTAGTTATTCAAGAATTTTTTTTGCAAGTGTCGTCTGCTTTTCATGTTAGGTAAAGGGTTAATGATGGCAAAAAGTAATGATTATGCTTTTGAAGAAAAGAAAGAAGAGATTTGTACAGAAAATTCCTCGTGAACTAAAATTCAGAGTCGTAAGCAGAGATTCATCGAATTTGGAGAAGAAGTAGGCGAGGTATCCGAACGTCGCGACTTTCCCAGTGTGGAAGCCAAGACATTCGGATAGCTGAACTAGCAGTAGGAGAAGAGGAAACTTCGAACTTTGTGAAAAGAATGAGAAACAAAAACACTGTCAGAAAACTATCCAAAGTGTGATTTACTGGGATTTCCGGGTTTGATTAAAAACGATAATTCCACAAGTGAATTATGCAATCAACAATTGTGTCATGTATCCGTGCGCGCAAACGAAGATGCTTTGTCGAAGGTGTAAAGGAGACTTCATTGTTTTTTTCTGTTTTTTTTACCCTTTACCTGATATGAATAGCAGACGAAATAAGTCATTCGAGGCGAGGGACTATATTGTAAAACACTCGTGCGCATTCGCGCACTCGTGTTTGTACAACGTCCCTCACCTCTCATGAATTATTTCACGTAACAAGTCCAGTCAAGCGATTACTCTCTATATCACTTGGTTAGTTTATATTGAAAGAGATATGTGCCGTCGATAACTTCACATTAGAGCTGTAGGTTAACCGAAACCGAACCGAGGTTTTTTGTTTTTTTTAAAAACCGAAACCGAAACCGTCGACATCCCGTAATCTAAGGTTTTTCGTTTTTATTAAAATGCTCTCTTGCTAAAAAATTCACAGAATGTAGCCATCCCAGAGTAGTGAGAGTACCCAGACACTGCCAATGGCAGTGTCTGGCTACTCTCACTACTCTGGGATGGCTACATTCTGTGAATTCCCGACATTTCAGCTTAGTTGTGTTTGCAGCTTTCCTCAAGTTGCGCGTAGGTGTCAGACCTCGAAAAATGGCCAAGCACAATAAAAGTTCTGTATATTTAGGTAATTATTATATTGTCCTTCCTGATTCTTCATGTATTATAGCTTATTTCGGGCATTCATTGTGTTCCATTCAATTTCATTGCCATTCAGTTATGATTCCAGACATATAGAATGAGTTTTATTGAATTTTATTTGGCCTCATGAACAAACTGAAAACCGAAGCGAACCGAAGTTTTACTCAACCTGAAAAACCGAAACCGAACAAGAAACTTAAAAACCTACAGCTCTACTTCACATCAGTCTTCGACCTTCGCCCTCAGGCTGATGTGAAACTACCTAGGGCTGATAACTCAATCGATATGGAAGTAACTAAGTAATAACTTTTTTTATTATATGCTAGCCTGTGAATTATCGCAAATTATCTAAAAGATATTTCTCGATAGCTATTCCTCAGTAGCTTCGTAAATGACGCCACGCTACGCTGCATTGAAGGAACGATCAACTGATCTTTGTTATTGTTTTGAAAGGTACGCATTTCTCGTCGAATTGGGCTGAATATTGTGCAATAAAATGTCTCGTAGCATATAATAAAAAAGAAAATCTATCGATACCCTATTTTAGTCAGTGTCGAGCATTATCGCAAGACTGTGGACCTGAATTTTGCGCGAGCGCTTGCGCGAGTGAAAAATAATACTTTCAGGTTCACACGATGAATTTTTTCAGTAGCTTCCTAAATGACGTTACGCTTCGGTGCATGACGTCGCCTTGAACGTCGCCTTGAGGGAACGATCAGAGGCTTTTTGTTATTTGTTATTTGAGGATGCGGTAGCCGAGAACGTAACGCGTTGCGCTCGGAGCCCAAGGTTTGCGAGTTCGAACCCCAGCTGGGGAAACGTAACGCAATGCAATACCGGCGTGGATTCAAAACCACACTGCTCCTCCTTACCGCTATGTTCAGGGATGGTGGCATGTCCGTCCGATCGGGTGAGGACGTAAATGGCTGTGCCGTGTGCAGTGATTACTGTACACGTTAAAGAACCCTACAGCAGCAAACGAGTTGCAGCCTGGCAAATTACCTGATCTCCCACATGCAACATAGTGCGATGGAAAGACAGTTGCCGAGAGTGGGGCGCGTCACTCAGAGCATACGGCTTGCCGGTGTAGAAAGTACCCGCTGGTCGGCGAAATCATCATCCCGGTAGCATGCAGTCAACCCTAGTGGTAACATTGGATTCCACACTGCTTCCACACTGCTAATCCTACACTAAGTGTATATGTTCCTGTGCAATCACAGGGTGCTCCGAAAAATTAACGGAGGAATTTCAGAACAGAACAGAACAGGATATTGTCTTGAAACTGTCTGCAGTTGAATTGGGCTGAATATTGCGCAGTAAAATGTCTCACAGCATAGCGCTCGTGAAAAATAAAACTTTCAGGTCCACACTCATGAGATAATTCCCGATATTCACTAAAATAGCGTAGATCTCCTCTGTATATCTGTTTGGAAGAGGTAAGAGAGTCGGGAATTTCGCGATCCAATCGACATTTATTGGTCGATTTTGTGATTACAGTTCTATCTGATAATTATTAACACATTTCCGGTCACGGGCATCAAATCTTTAAGCAACGTCCATTGTTGTAACGATCATCATGTTTCTTCTACTCTGGGTGAGAAATTCGCAGTGTTTCTGCACAGAATCTGTTACACCTACCCTGATCGGCAGATAAGTTATTATATGAGATGACCTTTTGCAAACTATGTCGGCTCACCCTAAATTACCACTATCGAATACTGTTTGGTAAACAAGATAGTTATACATACAAAATCGAGTTAAATATCTCTTCTGACACAAAGTGTCGACTCTAGTGTGGACAATGTAATGTTGGTGGACTGTTACCCGGTATACGAGTGGATGCTGCCCCCAGATGTGCAGTTAAAACTAGAAGTCCTGTCATGAAATGCGCACAAATAGCACGTGGATCTGCGCGTTAATGTACGCGTTATGATCATAGTAAGGCTATCAAATTCTGTACATATGACCTGTACACAAGCAATGTTTCAGCCAATGGACCTCCGGATAACCCGGAGGTCCATTGGCAGAAACATTGCCTGTGTTTGCTATGAGAAACCAGGAGAACTTGCCGTGCTTTGGATGCCATTCGATATGGCAATTGCCCGCAATTTCTACGCACAATTAAGCCTAGATAAGCGCACAGTTCGTGACAGGACTTCTAGTTTTAACTGTACTTAACTGGCATCCAGTCGATATTTCAGGGATAACACGCACTCTATCGATATTTATATATAACAGAACACCAACCTCATCGATTCCTCTGCTTCAATGAAATCTGCTACCCCGAAAAGGGCTTCCTCTACACGTCCACTAACTGTCAATACAAAATCGTCAGCATGTTATTCTACTAGAGCTGTAGGTTTTTTAATTTCTTGTTCGGTTCGGTTTTGGTTTTTCAGGTGCAGAAAAACCTCGGTTCGGTTCGGTTTTCGGTTTGTTCATGAGGCCAAGTAAAATTCAATAAAACTCATTCTTATGTCCGGAGTCATAACTGAATGGTAGTGAAATTGAGTGAAACTCAATGAATGCCCGAAATAAGCTATAATACATGAAGAATCAGGAAGGCCAATATAATAATTACCTAAATATGCAGAACTTTTATTGTGCTTGGCCATTTTTCGAGGTCTGACACCTACACGCAACTTGAGGAAAGCTGCAAATACAACTAAACTGAAATGTCGGAAATTCACAGAATGTAGCCTTCCCAGAATAATGAGAGTACCCAGACACTGCCATTGGCAGTATCTGGGTACTCTCTCTACTCTGGGATGGCTACATTCAGTGAATGCCTGCAGCAAGAGCTGGCAAGAAAGTATTTAATAAAAAATGAAAAACCTTAGATTACGGGATGTCGACGGTTTCGGTTTCGGTTTTTTAAAAAAAACTAAAAACCTCGGTTCGGTTTCGGTTAACCTACAGCTCTAAAATTCACAGGGTTGATTTTATACAGCAATAAACAACAACATGTACTAAAACTTCTCAGAGCTATTGCAGAGTGACCAGTGCCATGCCTGACATTCTAAACAAAAACTGCTGTCATCACTTGTCTGGTCGTTTAGAGTGTGGCTGAGTTTTATATCAACACAAATATGCGTACATGTCTTTCATTTTTGGTTTGCATGACGCGATCTGGTCACGTTTCAGTCCATATCTACTCCTCTAACCACCTTCTCGCTCCAAGAATTCGGTGTGGGTGGTGGATGGTATAAAAACTAACCTGAGAAGGTCAAGTATAAAGTTCATTGGGCAAATGCAACTGAATCTGTCTACATTTACAAATAACACATCACAGAAATACCTGTATAATGATACATTTGCTCGCTGTCAGTATATTTATACCACGCCCGCTGTGTTTATTCAACGTTACGATTATAATGCGGCCATTGCGGAATGTTCTAGATACACGACGCGCGGAATCTGGCTTATGTGTGAGAACATCATGTAATAACGCATCTGATTGGTCGTTACGCATCTGAGTGACGTTCTGACGTAAATGAAATTCTTCGACACGGAAGAACGTTAAGAAATAAAATTATCAGACCGCCGAAGGTGATATTTTTCTTTAACACTTTACCCAACGTAACGGCCAAAAACGGACAGCGCTATTCTGAAAAATCGCAAATTAATTTTCATTATTTTTTTCATCTTTTGTCTCAAAAACATAGGTTATGACCTATATTTTTGAGACAAAAAATGAAAAAAATTTGTTATTCAAGAATTCTTTTTGCAAGTGTCGGCTGCTTTTCATGTTAGCTGAAGGGTTAAAAATATCAGCTGCATCCACTAGTTTCAAGTATAATCGTGGCAGAAATACAGCACACAACTCGGGTAGAGTTCGGGGGACAGGAATTAACGGCCCTTGTTGTAGTTTTTCATGTATTTCCTGTGCGCCTTGGACGCTAGTGAGATACAGGAAAAACTCCAACTAGGGTCGTTGACTCCAGTCCTCAGTACCTCACCCTGTTTGTGTTCTTTTCTAGCACTCCAGTTGTATTTATACTCAATAGGTAATCGTGTTACAAATTTATGGAAAACAAATGAGGGGCATGTACACCCTGTCATTCCGCCGTCCCTCGACAACACTCTAACCCGTTCCTTCGATGGAAGAGCTGTTTTCTGATATCTTGAACGCAAATGTTCGACAGTTAGGAACGGTATGTTTTTTATTGTTTTGTCTTAATTAGTGTAGTAGTTCTGTTAACCCTTTATCTAACACAATTAATGAACGATACTTCTTGAATGACTGAAAATACCCACATTTGTATCCCAAAACATAGCTTAACCCTTTACCCAACGCAGACGATATCAAAATTTATTATTTTAAACATCATTTTTTTCAGATTGTTCAAAATATATCAACAAAACCATATCATGTGACGATATGGTTTTGTTGAAATTTTTTGAAAAATAATATTTTTCAACTGCTGAATTTGCACATTACGCGGGCGGATGCGTGCGATTCGTTAGGTAAAGGGTTAATACTTCTCTTTTAAATGAGCTCAACGAGTTCTAACATCAGTTTATATTTTAATTGTCTTTGAAGGCGGGAGTTATTGACATGGTACCATGAAAATTACATCACCTCCGTCTTTATAGTCGTGAAGTCATAACCGATTATTTTCTTTGCGAGTACTTTGAGAAAAACAAAGGAAATCTTGGTGGCAACCCAAACACCATTGGGTAGGTTCTCACAAAATTGAAAAAAACTCGCCCCCCCCCCCTCCCCACACACACGAATACGTACATATACGAGGTCCATGTGTTACCAAAAACGCTATTTAATACTGTCTATTGTGGTTAATCCGCCACTTATTTTTATGTTGTTGATGGATGATAGTGACAAAAATTAATAAACGTGAAAGAAGACCTTAGACGCGAGAGCCAATTTTAATTCAATAATGTGATTTATTACTCCCGAAAATAAAAACTAATATTCTCTTGTTGCTTAAAACCTCGGCATATTTCTGATCGATGTTCGCTGATAAAATCTATCAAACATTTGCTCACTTTTACTAAGATCTTTGAATTTAACACTGCAGAGAATAAAATTCCAAAATTTGAGATAACCTATTTACCGTTCATCTGTATGGATATAATAAAGATGACCGATTTCAGTACAGCCATCATGGACGGGTCAAAATCTATGGGTGGGCATTTTTCAACGCATATAATTTAGAGATGATCCGCTGTGACACCTAGCGAAATTTCCACCAATGAAGCACCGGGGTAATCCCGGTGCTTCAGTGGTGGAAATTTTGCTAGGTGTCATAGCGGATCATCTCTGAATTATAAAAAAAAATGACGACCTTTGGATTTTGACCCATCCACGGTGACCCTACTGTCTGAAAGTATCTGCGGCAAGCACAGGGGGTGTCAGCTGTCTTAGGGTAGGGAGTCTGAGCATTGAAGAGTGGGGTCTTCCCACAAGAACATTTTAAATAAGATGATAAGATACAACTTTTTGACGAACTGTTTGTAGTTTCAGACGAACAACTTCTCGATTATCTGGGTTTTTTTCATTTAGATAACCACCAGAGGAACGATAAAATTGTTCCTCTGAAATGTTATGGCCTGCACTGTCTCCAAGAATAACCAAATCCGTCCAAGTACTTGTGAACAAAATCACTGTTTTGACGCTAGAAAACTGGGACATGAAGTAACATTTGATTGCTGTTACGAGAACAAGCCACGTTTACTTCTAAAATAAGACTGAGTAATCTGGTCCGGGTAGCAGAACTGCAAACGTTTGGCTAAACTGGATATTATTCTACGAATGATGCGATCAGAATATACCATAGATCATAAAACACAAAAATAAACAGACGTAGAAATATAAATACAAAAGCTGATTGTTTTGGCTTCTCTCTTTTCACCATAACCCTTTGAACTCTGGTGGAATCTTCCATGCCAGTTCAATGGCAGCAATTAGAAGAGTCCATTTTCATCATTTGGGGTAGACTTATCAATATTTTCAACGTGCAGCATCCATGGGCGCAGATCTCTTCCAAAAAGTGTTGGGGGGCGGACGGGCAGATGCCGAAGGCATCTGCAGCGAGTGCCGCAGGCACGAGCCGGCAGAGGAGGGTTTGGGGGGGGGGGGTCTCCCTCCCCCCCCCCCCCAAGAAAAATTTTTAAATTGCGCTTTCAAATGGTGCATTCTGGTGGCCTCTGGGGTATAATTTCTCTTAATTATTTAGTAGAAAAAAATATGTTTTTCAACAGCCTGTTGTAATTTTGTCAAAATGCTTAACCATAATTGTTCCCGCTTTACCGAGCGTTTCCTATTAGATTAACACAATTCAACTGTGCGGTGGATTAGCATAAGGGCCCAACAGATGGAGCGACGACGTATGTGTCGGGCCCGTTAATGGATTAACAGATCCAATAACAGCCCGACACATACGTCATCAACAAGTCGCGTGAATTGAATGAATTCGATCGATAAATTTCGTTTTCAAAATGTAAACAAAGCAGACGATACTGTCTTGCACATTTTCACGAGCTCAGTACCGGCCTATTACTCTCTCTGCATAAGAATTCTGTCGGCAACATTGATATTCCGATATCAAATAGTTATGCTGCTTATGCATTCGTGCAACCCACAGCTGTGTCTAGCTGAGTAACAACTTATTTGAAGGCGCAGTGTTGAACAACTGTTCGTTGAACGTTACGTCAGTCCAAACATGGACCCACAGACATAGTCCGTAATATAATTTTTGTGGTTGATACGGCTACAGTACAGGCCGTACCAACCCCAAAATTATATTACGAACTGTGGGTCCATGTTTGGACTAGTTGAACGTGTATCAGAAGTGAATCTCGCATTAAAATTGATGAGAGGGTAGAGCAGTGGGGGAGCATAGTGGGGGACATGTCATACCATGTCCCCCCAGTGGTGGGGGACATGGCATACCATGCCCCCCCCCCCTTGATGAGATCTGGGGGGGACACGTCCCCCCCCGTCCCCCCCCCCCCATGATCTGCGCCCATGGCAGCATCGGGGCTGCACGTTGAAAATATTGATTGTTCTACCCTCACACATTTACTGAACAGCCATTCTATTTAACCCCCTGCACACTGATGTCAAAATATCTAAATTTCAGGCAGAAAAAAATTTCCCATAATGCCACTAGAAATTTAACCAATTCAATCTCGTTTGACAGAGCTCATTGAGCTCTGTCAAACGAGATTGAATTGGTTAAATTTCTAGATGCATTAAGGGAAAAAAAGCTTCCTGAAATTTTGGTATTTTGACATCAGAGTGAAGGGGGTTAAAGATGTTATAACGTATCATGTTTCTGTGATGAAAAGCCGCCGCTCTGTTTCAAAGAGTTAAAGTACTTTAACCCTTACGCCTACGATCGCGACTATTCTGTTAGTTCTTGTAGTGATTATGCAGTAATTGCAGAGTTGTTTGTGAGGGGATAATATGCATAAGTTGATAATCGTTGATCAACCCTTCAGGTCACATTCATACTCTGCTTGACAAATCTTGTATTCAAAAAGTTTTAATTGCTGTTTTGGAGTTATGTTTATCCACCGATGTTATAAGTAACTGTTTTGTATATACTGTTATTATTTTCTTGAGACCAGTAGTCTGGCTACCGACTTTGAGCTGAAGTACGACAGGTTACCGTCATTAAATGTAATAAATGTTAAAAGTTGACAAGGGCTTTTAGTGAGCTAATTTCACCAACAGTATACGCTGTACAATATTTGGTGGAGATATCCAGGTAGACTAACCTTTTAGCTTAGTCGCGATCCAGAAAAATGGACAAGATTCCAGAAAATCTTTTACAAGTTATCGGAAGTCTGAACGTGGAAAATATGTCACTGTCTTGGCGAATCGAAGAAAATGAAACTTCCGTGAGTGTATCGTTTAGGTGGAATAAATTGTCAGAAGAGCGAATAGACAAACATAGGCCAAGAGCAAAGATGGAACGAGACAACAGACGCAAAATTATATACTTGGAACGAAAGGAAAAACAATCGGCCACATGCGATGGCACAAGGAATCGACAAAGTGAACGCACAGTGGAAATTAATGTCGCAGAGGAAAAAAAAACATTTTTATGTGAGTACCACCACACAAACTGACTTTCTGTTTTCGAATGATGTAGATGTAAACGCTGTTATCGAAACAGCAGACAGACAAACCCGGTGTCAAAAACATCTTACCGAAAATTCTACACAGACTATGCCTTCTTCAAATTATGCAGAAAGCAATGTGCATAAAAATTAAGAAATCTTTCGAAACTTTTTCAAAATGCCCAAGACAGTTTCGAAGAAGACTAACGGTGACCGCGCGGCCACGGATGTCCTCGAACTATGACCTTGATCTGTGACCTTGACATCCATCGACAAACACAAAATTTGTGCGCGACACATCGTCTCCCCATAAGCAACATGTATGCCGAGTTTCAGCAAAATCCAACGAAGCATCTCTTAGAGTTATGGAGCGGACACGAAAATCTTCCTGACGGACGGACGGACGGACGGACGGACGGACTTTATGCCCCCCCCCCCAAAAAAAAAAAATAAATAAAAATTCGGGGGCATAAAAACGCAGTTCACATTTTTTTAAGGGACAAAAACCAACCAATAGAAGAGGCAAAACAAACCATTCAATCAAAAAGACAGACAAAACGATTCCTCATTTTTTTCGCAAGGACTTCCCATTACACCAAGAGTGGATGCTGATTCCTTTTTTTCTTCTATTGTCTTTGGAGGACCAAAGATTTTTCAGTCAGAGTGTACTGTTATAGACTGGCACCCGAAAGATAAAGAAATATTCCACAGTGTATTTAATAATATAAAATGAAAGCATAAGTGTTAATTCTTGATATGATTATGCAGTAATTACAGTGTTGTTTGTGATGATATAGTATGCAAAAGCTGATAATCGCTGATGAGTTCTTCAGATAACCGTCACACACTGCTTGACAAATCTTGTATTTAAAAAGGTTTAATTGCTGTTTTGGAGTTATGTTTATCCATCGCTGTTATGAGTAACTGTTTTGTATATAATGTTATTCTTTTCTTGAGACCAGTAGTCGGACTACCGACTTTGAGCTGAAGAACGACAGGTTATCGTCGTTAAATGTAACAAATTTTTAAAGTTGACAATCACTTTTAGTGAGATATTTTTCCCCACTAGTTGTTTACGCTTTACAACAACATTACTAGTTGTTTTTTTTTATCAAAATCGGAGTCTCGTAGTTAAATATTTTTTTTACCATAGGTAGTTACTCGTTTATTTGGCTTTGGGTTAAGTTACTACGCTTTTCTCACTTCTATAGCTGTAGGTTAACCGAAACCGAGCCGAGGTTTTTTTGTTTTTATTAAAAACCGAAACCGTCGACATCCCGTAATCTAAGGTTTTTCGTTTTTATTAAAATACTCTCTTCCTGCAGAAATTCACAGAATGTAGCCATCCCAGAGTAGTGAGAGTACCCAGACACTGCCAATGGCAGTGTCTGGGTACTCTCACTACTCTGGGATGGCTACATTCTGAGAATTTCCGACATTTCAGCTTAGTTGTGTTCGCTGCTTTCCTCAAGTTGCACGTAGGTTTCAGACCTCGAAAAATGGCCAAGCACAATAAAAGTTCTGTATATTTAGGTAATTATTATATTGGCCTTCCTGATTCTTCATGTATTATAGCTTATTTCGGGCATTCATTGAGTTTCATTCAATTTCACTGCCATTCAGTTATGATTCCAGACATATAGAATGAGTTTTATTGAATTTTATTTGGCCTCATGAACAAACCGAAAACCGAACCGAACTGAGGTTTTACTCAACCTGAAAAACCGAAACCGAACAAGAAACTTAAAAACCTACAGCTCTACTCACTTCAGCACTACATTTTTATGCGACTGTGCACATTTTCTGTGCAGTTGACGGTAGATAAACAATACTCGTGAGGAAGGTTCAAGTTACGTAACAATCCGATGCCCCAGTCTGCAGCGATCAACCATTGACCGCAATACAACTGGTCCAAACAGAAAACTGTCCACCTTCCGCATCTAAGGGGGGGGGGGGGGGGTAAATATTTGCTATAAATATACAGTGTTCAACAAAAGGTGCTTTCTCAATAGTTTCAGTTTTCTGACGCACCACAACCACTGATTGCGTTTTTAATAAATATAATTGAATATCTGTGAAAACCGGATATGTTGATTATGTGCCTATTTCCAGGGCAATACAAATTGAACAACTGTTATGGTTAAATTATTATTGACGAAAAAGGCTGATATTGAAAACTGATAGCGTGTTACTAGTTTTCGTTCTAGGCTTTCGTTCTTTGTTTGATAATATGGCGAATGTTACGCTGTGACTGTAGTAACAGTGTAACAGTTTTCACGTCATCAAACGTCGCCCATAGAAGTTACATGCGTTGATTGGATTGATGCTCTCTTGGGGAAGGGGGGCAGATGAAGATTTAGTTGCGATGCTTTTCGTTGATGCTCCAGCTGTAGTTGTAGAGTGATGCGTGCAACCAGCGCACTGCCGTAATTTTGTTAGACCTTTTGCAAGATTTTAGGTATCTTTTTATATTAGGCGTCCTTATCACCTGTATTTTTTGAATGAGTAGGTACCGCACGGTAATTTGATCACAGTTTTAATAAGAAAAAAATTCCTCGTGATTGGCAATTAAACACGATGCTCTCGCTGTGGCGACGACGATTCGTAACTATTCATAATGCATATCTTGATCTACCTAGATTTTATGTTGTCATTCTTTTCCGTTACATTCATTTCATCGTACACAAAGTTCACAAAATGACTCAGTTAATTCTCTTATAACAATACGTTTTTAATAACATACGGATTGTAGCTCGATGAGACGTATGGTGCTACTCGGCGGAAATTACAATTCATCCTATTTGCATGTTGGAAACAGGTGGTTATCGATTTGTGTGTAGAATATGAACAAACCAGTCAGCTTTGTTTGACTTATGTGTGTAATTAACGAGGAAGGAAGTAGATTATGACTTTGTACCTTTTATTGATATTCTCTCAGTATCACCTGCATATCTCCGGTAACCCATATACACCTGTTATATAGTAATACTAATGCTATTTCGTCAGTGTTTGTAAAGAATAAACCTACAAGTGCGAACTTCAGAAGGTGGGGTCGAAATTAGGGAAGAAACAGGGCGTCGCGATGGTAAATGATAATGATAAAATATTCCAACTATATCATCAAAGTTGGAATATTATTCAGTTGGGATTTTATAGAGAGTAATCGTTTGACTGGACTGGTTACGTGAAATAATTCATGAGAGGTGAGGGACGTTGTACAAACACGAGTGCGCGAATGAGCACGAGAGTTTTACAATATAGTCCCTCGCCTCGAATGAATTGTTTCATGCAACCAGTCCAGTCAAGCGATTACTCTGTTTATCACTTTTCATTATTAACGATAATTATATTATTTAACCCTTTACCTATCGTAACGCTTGCGTTATTCTCAAAAATCGCCAATTAATTTTCATTATTTTTTTCATTTTTTTGTCTCTAAAACATAGGTTATGACCCTCATTGGAACGAGCTCGTTCCAATGAGGGGTCATAACCCACGTTTTTGAGACAAAAAATTAAAATAATAGTTTTTCAAGAATTTTTTTGCAAGTGTTGTCTGCTTTTCACGTTAGGTAAAGGGTTAAAAAAAGCAAAAAAAAAACAAAACAATGAAGTCCTCATTACACACACGGCAAAGCGTCTTCGTTTGCGCGCACGGATACATGGCACAATTATTGATTGCATAATTCACTTGTGAAGTTGTTTATAATCAAACCCGGAAATCCCAGTAAATCACACTTTGGAGAAGTAATAAAGTTAAATTGTGGATAAATAAAATATGCATTAAATATTCATGTCGGCACTTCTTATTTCATTAATACGTACCGTACCATACTCCAGATTGAGCAAATTGGGCCTCTAACAGTCCGAATGGGATACTACAGACTTCTAATTTGTATGACTGACTGTGTATGTGTCATTTGTGCAAGTATGAAATCTCATCTGGTGAGAAACTGCATGGCAACTTGCAAGAAAGAATTGGTATCTAAGACTCCATTCCAGATTAAAATGTCCCGACTGGAAACTTATTGACGGAGGGGGTCGCACCCTGAACCCCCCCCCCCCCCCAGCGAGCCCCCTGATCCGAATCTGATCTGGTGTCAATTACATTAATATGACTTGCGATTGTGCATAAGACATTCATAAGTATGTTTGTATGATATTCCTATGAAGTTCCTAAGTAAATGAAACGGCTTGTTCGTCACTCCGTTGATGAAGCAATTGCGAAATGGGCGACGTCATTTCAAATACTTCGCGTTGTGACGCCAGGCGGTAACATTTGCCACTTGAGCCGTAAACATAGAATGTACTGAGCGAGCTCTCGTCCAATCAGAGGAGGATGATGTTAGTCTTATTGGAACCTTATAAGTTTTTCTGTTTGTTGACAGGGGATATGGTCTCACGTTCCCTGCATGAAATTTATATTCAACCGAGGCGCCAGCCGAGGTTGAATATATGTTTCATGCAGGGAACGTGAGACCATGTCTCCTGTCAACAAACAGAATAACGTATATGCCCCGTTCTTAGCTTCATTCTAATCATTTTAAAATTTGTTGTTGTACAGCGAATATTAGAAAGCAGACGTTGTGTCGGAAAGGTGTTAACTTTTATCATAACAGACAGGAGTGATTTCCCTTTATTCAATGTTTACGTACGCAATCAACGGGTGAGGTGCTCTCGATTCGTTTCAGTTATGTTACAGTAAATTAATGAAAAATTAAATTAATGAAAAGAGACCTTATAATCTAATCGGTTTCAAAAATAAAAATAATTACCCGCGTTTACATAACTAATCTTTTTGTACGCAATAACGGAACTTTTGTGTGTATTTTACTTCAGTTAAATGTATTTGTCTCAGTTGATTTCAAGTGAAAAAAGACATTGCGATGAACCGTTGCTCATGGCAATGAGACGCTTTCCTTGACAGTGGACATAAGAATCGCTGACAGTAGACATATGCGCGTGCCCGGCGACATAAAATCAACGAGGCGTTGACCAATCACTGCAAGGTATTGCGGTTGGTATCGGGACATAGTTCTTTGTCGCGCCTGATCCTCGATCAGGTTCACTCGCTTCACTCGGGAGTATAATTATGCGGAATTCCATGTTGCTGGACGATTGCATTGTAATGTTTACTGACGGGTTTACCATGCTTGTTTCTGATATCATAAAGTCTTCCAAGGTCCGGATGCGAAATGCGCGTATTTCGCATTTATTACAGGTCCAAAGGTAAATCAAATTTCTGCTTTGACAATTGGTTTTCTCTTTGGAAATGAGCTTTTGTTTAGTGTTGGAGCCCTGGAACCAATGCTTTTGGCTAGCTTAGGGCAAAGTAGGCAATTAGTGATGTCACAAAGTTGGAACGGATTGAGGATGCCCCGTACACTGATTTGTGGTCGAGGGCGGATACTCCGTTTTTCGACCGCACTAAAATACTCCGTCAGTTCTGATTTTTACGGAACGCCAATATAAAGAAAATGATTACTGCACGTGTCGTTGTGTTGGAGAATAGGCCAGAGTTTACTTATTTCGTTGACTAAGATGAAAATATCAGGATGACAGCTGGCGAATGGTATTCTGCTGTTATCCTCCTTGGCACGAGGTATAAACAGGGAACCCCTGTCCCGGCCCGTTGCCTTGATGAAGGCTTCCTGGAGTATGGGTAATAAATAATACCTGTCGCTGTAATATTGTACTATGCTGAGGGCATTTTGTTCAAGGTGCCCTCATTAGTGCATATCCGGCGAACCAGCAGGTGTTGGCCGCAAGGCCCACCCGCCTTGCATGGGTAGAGGAGACAGGAATTGAATGAAATCCAAATAACTGTGAGCATGTGAATGACCTTTGTGTCAAGGAATGTGACAGAAAGGTCAAAATACTCTTCTGTGAATTGTATGGAGTGGTGGGTCCCATCACATTGTTGGAGGAACTGTTTGAGAGCCCGTTCTCCTTGTGACTATACCATGAAGATGTCGTCAATGAACCTGAGGTACTTGTCTGGTTTGAAGAGGGCCAGGCCTTTGCGCTTGTCAAATTCACCTATAAATGCATTGGCGAATGATGAGGCTTGGGTGTGTCCAAAACCGTACCTGAGATTTAAAGGTAATGTTCATTATAGTCAACATTGTTAGTATGTAGTCCAATTTTGCTAAGGTTAAGTAAGTCGACATTGCTGAGGCTAAAGTCCGGTTTGTGTAGGCATTTGACTACAAGTCCCTCTTTGTTTGGAATGGGAGTTAGGCGACATCCATTGTGACAAGACGAAAATTGTCCTCCTTGCATTCAAATCGGTTGATTTTGGAAATTGTAATATACAATTTGCTCGCAAAGAATACCTAAAACATCAGGTTTCTTGCACTACGATCTCAGTAGACAACTGCTCGCAAACCAACTCCACCTGTAACGTCGACAGCCCCGTGCACTGCGACTCTCACGGCCGCAATTTTACGGAGATGTGCTAAGGACCCTTAGGGCTAACAGCGTTCTACCGGTAACACCCATTCCCCAAACACACTTCCCTGGACCAAAGCGGCCCTGGTCACAAGTCAATGTATATGCCCCAATAAGGGGCACACCTGGCCTTCAACACAGAGATCATAGACCAAAGTTCACCAGTCTTCCTCCCTCCACTCCTCCTGTTGACTTGGCCTGCACCGACCCCGTGATCTCAAAATAACCCGGTGATGCCATTTAGTTGGTTAGATCACGACACCCTCTCACGGGGGTATAAAAGTGAGCAACCAACAATGACCTCGGGAGATAATTTCATGCCACTGAAGAAGAACGCAATAGTTCGTAACTAGTTCGGCTCAGTGAAGCATGACTTAGAAACACAATAACCCTTGAACGTGTCGTTAAAAGTTGCCTTGTTCATTTCACGATGTGATTTTGGACTATGGACAGAGGATTATTTTTAGGGGTTGGACATAAGCTCCGAGCCGCAAACATCAGACCAAGTTACCGTAAATTCATAACAATAACTTATAATAATAACTTATAATGTTGTTGTATTGATGAAACTAGGAGAGAGCTGTTTTTGCTGTTTCGATTTTGGTGCCTTGCTATCTAGTGTCAGGCCATCCATGTAAGTAGTGAAGGCTGCCACTCCAGGGACAAGCATTTAACACTGAATTCCCCATACCCAAATGCTGCCACTTGAGGGACAAAATTAACATATGATTCTCCATAGGGGGCTTGTCCCTCAAGTGGCATTTTTGGAGGCAGGAAAAAGATTTTAAAATCTTTTTCCTGCCTCCAAAAATGCCACTTGAGGGACAAAAATGTCACTTGAGGGACAAAAATGTCACTTGAGGGACAAAAATGTCACTTGAGGGACAAAAATGTCACTTGAGGACAAAGATGTCACTTGAGGGACAAAAATGTCACTTGAGGGACAAGCCCCCTATGGAGAATCCTATATTAATTTTGAACCTCAAGTGGCAGCATTTGGGTATGGGGAATTCAGTGTTAAATGCTTGTTTCTGGAGTGGAAGCCTTCATACTCATGTATTTCATCTTCAAATAAACCGGATAATTTTTTCAGATCTGACATGCGATCCTGTCTTTGTGATAATAGAGTTAAAAGTGAAAAATGCAAGAACTTGACACATATCCTACCGTCATATACAAACAAAGCTTTTCAAGTAGTCTTTTCTTTTATCAATAAAGGTCTTCTCGGGACTTGTACTTAGTTGTTTGTTGAAGTGAAATGCTCCATCTCTTCGTCACTTAACTTGTCCTTGTTCTTATCACTTCTGCGGTGGTCGATATATGATGAACATCACATATAGAAGAAAGACCTTAAAGTGTTGGCGAAAATGCATCTGATTTGATTTAACCCTAAATGACCTTAGCACTGTTACACCCGTCAAACATCCCTCACCTGATCGTTTCCCAGCAATCGTTATTTTGACTCTTCTGTGAAGTTCTAGGAACCCATATTTAGGCTATTCCGATAAATTCCGAAATTCGATATCTGGTCTTTTCTGACTTTTGCTTGCGGGCCAAATCTAGGCAATTCTGTGACTTTCACGGAATCCACATCCAGGGTATTTTGATAGATGTTGAATATCACATACCTACGGAAGGTGGTAAAGTGTTTCGTCTTTGTGAAAATGCGTCTGATCGGATTTATCCGGAACAAATCATATCACTGCCATTTCCGTGAAACATTGCTCAGATAATTCTTTGCTAAAACTTAAACTATTCTGTGAAGTTCTGGGAGCCCATACTTCGGATCTCTGATAGTCTATATCTAGAAGCCCTAGCCAAGCTCCTGAATCAAGTGCTCGAAGGCCAAATCTTGGCAATTCGGAGACGCCCTAGAAGTCCGCGTCTAGGATATTTTAGAGATTTGTCGAAGTCTATGCTATCGTGAAAAGTTCTGGAAACGTGTGTACAGGCCTAATCGGAAGTGAAGAAATTATTACCATTTAGTGTTCAGTCAACTGACTTCTACTGAATGAAAACGAAATAGATGATGTCCAGCTGTTCTTACCAACTGTGCTAGGATGTTAAGATCCCCAAATCCCCCAAATCCAAGCAGCAAGTACTTTAACCCTTTACCCAACGTAATGGCCAAAACCGGCCAGTGCTATTCACAAAAATCGTTTCATTATCTTTTCCTTTTTTGTCTCAACAACATGGGTTATGGCCCCTCTTTGGAACGAGCTCCAAAAAATTAGTTATCCAAGAATTTTGTTTGCAAGTGTCGTCTGCTTTTCATGTTAGGTAAAGGGTTAACCAATTCACTCCTCTTTTGGCGGAGCTCAATGATCTGCCAAACACTATTGGATTGGGTAAATTCATAGTTGCACTGTGCGAAAGTTGCCGCTTGAGATTGTGATATTTCATCATCAGTGTTCAGGGGTTGTTAAATGTGATGTTGGAAGTAATACGGAAGTTAACCATGACAAATGGATTTTGATAAAACATAAAGTTTTATCACCGTGTTCAGACAAGTTATAAGTAGAATCTCACATATCCCCTTATATTATTGGTGATATCTCAGGACATTTGGTGTCAGGTGATACCATTTAGATGATCATCATTTGTCATGTTATCAGGTGAGGATCTTTCTCACGTCGGAGCAGTGTGTTCCAAGAATAGCTCTTATTGTTTTCGTATACTGCCGACACGCTGCTGAAGGCTAGCTTGATGCCGGTTTTTTGCGGATGGAGAGGGGGGAGGGGTAACGACACTTTCGACAGCCAGGGTCACCTCGTGGCGGACAGTTTTAAGGGTGGAGAAAGGTGGAGTACCCGATGAGAACCACATAGTAGCGGCGAGCAACTGTCAGACTCCCCAACGTACTAACTCAACACAAGCAGGGTTAGCACTGGTTGAAGACAAGTGCAGCATTGACGTGCAGCAGGCCTTAGTATACAGCGCCACATGGGCAATCGGGATTAAGCGCCTTGCCCAAGGACACAACAGGAATCGAACCGCGGATATTTTGTTTTGAAGTCCACTTCCGTAACCACTGAGCCACTGTGCCTCCATAATGTCAGTTGAGGAATATAAAATACACTATGTTATTTCTTTGTTGTTACTGTGCTCCAATGTAGTGATGTCACATTGGGTGAGTGCATGGAACCATTTAGTCTATTGTTAGACGTCGTTGTTAGTAGAGCTGTAGGTTTTTAAGTTTCTTGTTCGGTTTGGGTTTCGGTTTTTCAGGTTGAGTAAAACTTCGGTTCGGTTCGGTTTTCGGTTTGTTCATGAGGGCAAATAAAATTCAATAAAACTCATTCTATATGTCTGGAATCATAACTGAATGGCAATGAAACTGAATGAAACTCAGTGAATGCCCGAAATAAGCTATAATACGTGAAGAATCAGGAAGGCCAATATAATAATTACCTAAATATATAGAACTTTTATTGTGCTTGGCCATTTTTCGAGGTCTGACACCTACGCGCAACTTGAGGAAAGCTGCAAACACAACTAAGCTGAAATGTCGGAAATTCACAGAATGTAGCCATCCCAGAGTAGTGAGAGTAGCCAGACACTGCCATTGCCAATTAAAAAATGACTTGAATAACCAATAATTTCATTTTTTTGTTTTTGCCTAAACAAACATAGTTCCTCAGGCTCGTTCCAATAAGAGATCTTAAGCTATCTTTTGGAGCAAAGAATTTAAAAACAATCTTTGAATGAGAATTTTTGTGAATAACTCTAGCAGTTTATGGCAGCACTTTAGCGAAGGGTTAAAATTTCATACCGCAAGACCTGTTATGCTAATCTCTTTCAAAATAACGAAAAACCTGCAGTTTTTCTCAAAGCGCATTGTTACTCAAATGTATGTTCTTTCTTATTCCTTCTTTCGGTCCATCGCCAAGAAATCTAAATACTTTTAATCGCACAGGTTTTGATAAAGTGATATTATGCAATAAAACGTTTTCTGATTGTAGTATATGTTCTAAAGAAAATGAAACAGAAGTGCAGAAATCCAATACTGTCTATGTCTCGTTATCTGATAGCAAGAACGTGTGGCTCAAAGAGAATTTTCTATTAGTGCATTGACAGGCGAAGAAAACAAACGAATGTAAAGAAAAAAAACCCGTTCACAATGTTATACTTCCAACAATGGGAACAGAAAAATAATAAATCTTTATCGAGCCATAAAAGTGTGCTATAGAATGTTACTGACGCATCTTTAAGCTCGAAGATTTCACGTGTTGAAGTCGACGTTTACGCGAAGAATAAAGGTTTTTTATTTTGGTTTAACAACAACTTCGACAACCAGAATCACGTCGTGTCGGGCAGTTTTACGGGAGGAGGAAACCGGAGTACCTGGCGAGAACACACTGAGTAGCGGCGAGCACTTGTCATACTCCCCAACATACTACTCCCCCCCGCCCCCCCCCCCCCCCACACACACACAAGCAAGGTTAGTATGGTCGAAGACAAGTGCACCATCGACGTGCGGTACGACTTATTACAGAGGGTTATCGTGTCCCCACGTGGGCAATCAGGATTCAGTACCTTGCTCAAAGAAACAACGCAATTACCCCTGGCGGGGATCAAACAGAGGACCCTTCGATTTGGAGTCCAATGCCGTCGTCTCTGAGCTACGGCGCCCCTATAGGCTAGGCGTAATATTTGACGGAACTATAAAAAAATATCGGCGATAAAATTCTGCACGTCACTGACGAAATTCCCAACAAAAATGAGCTAAATTTTAAATATTTTTTATTAACCCATTCATCGTTGTGTTCCTGAATACTGAGACTTTCTATGATCCCGACTCTTGGATATTTTGATACATGTTGAATATCACATATAAAGGGAAGACGGCACAGAGTTTCTTTCGTCTTTGTGAAAATGCATCTGATCTGATTTATCTGGAAAGAATCTTATCACTGTCATTTCTGTTAAACATTCCTCAGCTAATTCTTTGCTAACACTCCACACTTGACCTTTTCATAGAAGTTCTAACAATGCATACTTAAACTATTCTGAGAAGATCTATGAATTCATACTGATCGCTCATATTCCATATCTACAACCCCCATCCAAGGTCTTGTACCAAGTGCTCGAAGGCTAAGTCTTGGAAATTCTGAGAAGTTCCAGAAGCTCATAGCTAAGGTATTTTAAAAAAATTGTTGAAGTGTGTACAGGCTTAACCCTTTACCCAACGTAACGGCCAAAAACCGGCCAGCGCTATTCTCAGAAATAGAGCTGTAGGTTAACCGAAACCGAACCGAGGTTTTTTGTTTTTTTTAAAAACCGAAACCGTCGACATCCCGAAATCTAAGGTTTTTTCGTTTTTTTTTATTAAATACTCTCTTGCCAGCTCTTGCTGCAGAAATTCACAGAATGTAGCCATCCCAGAGTAGTGAGAGTACCCAGACACTGCCAATGGCAGTGTCTGGGTACTCTCACTACTCCGGGAAGGCTACATTCTGTGAATTTCCGACATTTCAGTTTAGTTGTGTTTGCAGCTTTCCTCAAGTTGCGTGTAGGTGTCAGACTTCGAAAAATGGCCAAGCACAATAAAAGTTCTGTATATTTAGGTAATTATTATATTGGCCTTCCTGATTCGTCATGTATTATAGCTTATTTCGGGCATTCATTGAGTTTCACTCAATTTCACTACCATTCACTTATGACTCTGGACATAAGAATGAGTTTTATTGAATTTTACTTGGCCTCATGAACAAGCCGAAAATCGAAACGAACCGACGTTTTTCTCCACCTGTAAAACCAAAACCGAAACCGAACAAGAAATTTAAAAACCTACAGCTCTACTCAAAAATCGCCAATTGCTTTTCATTAGTATTTCATTTTTTTGTCTCAAAAACATAGGTTATGACCCCTCCTTGGAACGAGCTCATCGAGCTCGTTCCAATGAGTGGTCATAACTTATGTTGTTTAGACAAAAAAAAATGAAAAACATTAGTTATTCAAGAATTTTGTTTGCAAGTGTCGTCTGCTTTTCATGTTAGGTAATGGGTTAATCGGGATTGAAGAAACTTACTATTTAGTTTTCACTCGGCTCACTTTTACTGAATGAAAATGAAATAGATGCTCTTCAGCTCTTCTTATATTAACCGTCTGTGCACCGATGTTAAAATACCAAAATCACAAAATTTCAAGCAGCAGTGTAACTAGTAATTTAACCAGGTTACTGATGTTTGAAAGAGCCCAATGGGCTATGTCAAACAATATTGTATTGGGTAAATTCCTAGTTGCATTATGGGAAAAAATTACCATTTGAAATTGTGATATTTCGACATCAGCGACCAGAGGGTAAACTGTCATGTCGGCGATTAACCTTTACAAATGGTTTGATAAAACATAAAGTTTTATCATCTCTCCCGTACCCCAACCATATTATTTTTGTCATCCCAAGATCTAAAAGAATGTTTATTACTCACACTAGAGATAGTTTGGATAAATATAAGAAAAAGGAATAAACGCAGAGTGGATGGATGAATTTTCATCGCTTGAAAAAATAAGTATAAACTAGAAAAACAGAATTTCCTGCATCCAGTAAATTTAAGTCTGTGTGAAAAGGGTTAAACTATCGGGGAAAAAAACTATATAGAAAGAGAATTTATTTTCGGGAGTAAAATAGTTTTAAACAAATCATAAATGGATTTTCGTTAACAGTATTTACAGATATTCATATGGGAATCAGAACAACTTTTCTAAGAAACCAGAAAAGGCGTGTATGTGCGCAGCAGTTAAAAGGTTCGATCAAGGAATCAGAACTTGACATTACTGGCTCTGTCGCTTATTTGAATGATGAGATTCATGTATTATCTTCAGAATTGCATTAGTAGTTATAAAATGCAATTCCCAATAGTTCTGAAAAATATGCACTTAATGGCTTATGTTGACCGCATTGAGGTGGGCCACAGTTTAAACCTCCAGCAAGTTTCAACTTATCCGGTGTAGGTCCCATGCCTATAGGTCATACCAAGCCTGAAGTTTGAACATAAATCACTTTAAAAATATCGGCTCCACCAACTCCGGATGTGCCATATTTGTAGATGATAGCAAATATTCATATCAGTTACAAAATGTTAAGGTACATTATACCTCCGGAAAATATATTACGAGTGAAAGAATTCAGTAATATTGGAATCTAGACTTAGAAGGCCTTATAAGCCCCCAAGAGCCTATCTGAAGGCTTATTGGCATTGGCAAAGTACCGAGGTCCCATCGATGCCCATGTGTGTTTTGTGCAACATTGTGAGAACGGAAAGGTTTATCATTATTCTCGCATTGCATAAATTAAAATGTTTGGGACCCATATTAAGATCTTGAGAGGGTTAAAATACTCCCTTTAAATACTCCATTTTAACCCTTTAAAACGAGATCGTTCCAATGAAGGGGGTAATAAGCTATGTTTTACAAGCAAAGATGAAAAAATTTAAAAAAAACTGAATGGAAATTTATGTGAATAATGCTGGCCGGTTTTCGCCGTTACGTTGGGTAAAAGGTTAAAAATACCTTACTTTGGAAGGTACACTGAAAAGGTGTCCCATTCCACATAGAATTAAATGTTACAGAAAAGAAAGTGTAAAAACATTGTGTAGCCATGAGTTATATGAAAGGTGTTTGAACTCACATTGACGTATTAAGAGGGTTAAAACAGACCATTCAAATATTCCATTTCATTACTTTATAATTGTGACAGGTGTTTCCAGAAAGCCACAAACCACTCCATCCTGAAACTTGTCGATCCTTAGTAATGATTGAGAATAAAAAATTTTTTAAAATGCTTTGAAAAGTGAAGGGGTCTTTATTCAACATGGTTTGAGAATGTCTTTTGTAACATGTGATTAATAAATGTACAATGTTATTCTATTTAGCAGTTACGTCGTTCTTTCTGACCGCGTTGTTTATGAGAGATTCTCCCCTGTTTTAAATAATGGCTATTGCTTTAGTGAACTCATTCGCCAGTACAAGTTGAAACTATGAGCATCTGTTAGCCTCTAGAGCCACACCCAAGGCCCCACATGCCTCAAAATCATATTTTGTGATGGTAGCAAATATTCATATTAGTTAGAAAATGTAAAGTTACATAGTACATCTGGAAAATATATTGTGAGTTAAAAAATCAATAATGCTTAAATACAGACGTAAAAAGGCCTTAAATGCCCCAAGTGTCCTCTGAAGGCCCATTGGCACTGGAAAAATACCTAGGTCTCGTAGATGCCCATGTGTGTTTAAAGTAAAAATTGTCCCCCTCCCCGCCAAATGTTTTGAGAATAAAAATGCATGTATGAACTGCGGCAATGCATTAGGAGATGAAAAAAATGTGATTTCCAGCAATTCTAAAAAATGCACTCAATGACCCCTGGGTGACCCCAGTGACCTTGACCCATATTTTGAACCTCCATTGAGTTTCTACTCATTTGCTGTTGGTTGCAGGTTCATACGTCATACTATGCTTGAGGTATGAGCATGACCCACTTTCAAAATTTTTGGCCACACCCACTTTTTTAGTGTAAAAATGCATGTATGCACTTCGAGAATGCATTGGGGGGGGGGGGGTCAAAAATGTGATTTACAGAAATTCTGAAAATTGCACTTAGTGACCTTGACCCATATTGTGAACCTCCATCGAATGTCGACTCATTTGGTGTTGGTCCCAGGTCCATAGGTCACACCACGCCTGAGATAAGAAAAAGTTAAATAAAAAAAGAAGAAAAAGAAACCGTACAAAAACAATAGTCTGTGTGTTTCACATACATTAATAACGTTTCGAACCTGTTAGCTCAAAGCGAGACAACAATCATTAAAGAAGAAAACTTGCCACCGGTGGTTCCCGTACCTTTAGCTTGTATGGCGTATGTCTTTCTAAACAGGGAACAATAATTACGGTGAGAGAGAGGGGACCTAAGAGCCGTTTCAGAAGCCTGTATCGTAGAACTGTAGGTTAACCGAACCGAGGTTTTTTGTTTTTTTTAAAAACCGAAACCGAAACCGTCGACATCCCGTAATCTAAGGTTTTTCGTTTTTATTGAAATACTCTCTTGCTGCAGAAATTCACAGAATGTTGCCATCCCAGAGTAGTGAGAGTACCCAGACACTGCCAATGGCAGTGTCTGGGTACTCTCACTACTCTGGGATGGCTACATTCTGTGAATTTTCGACATTTCAGCTAAGTTGTGTTCGCAGCTTTCCTCAAGTTGCGCGTAGGTGTCAGACCTCGAAAAATGGCCAAGCACAATAAAAGTTCTGTATATTTAGGTAATTATTATATTGGCCTTCCTGATTCTTCATGTATTATAGCTTATTTCGGGCATTCATTGAGTTTCATTCAATTTCACTGCCATTCAGTTATGATTCCAGACATATAGAATGAGTTTTATTGAATTTTATTTGGCCCTATGAACAAACTGAAGACCGAACCGAAACCGAACAAGAAACTTAAAAACCTACAGCTCTAACTGTATCGACGATATTTCCATTTAAGGTGAACGGCACGTCGTCGTGAAAATCCATTTCAGCTAACTTATCCAGAAGGGATCATCTAACCACTCTCATTTCCGTAAAACATTGCTCAGTTAATTCTTAGGAATCATATTTAGACTATTCCATGTTCTCGGAATCGATATTTAGGCTATTATGACGATAATAGCAACCAAATGAAAACATCCCTTTGAATGACAATTTTTTTGAATAACGCTGGCCGTTTCTGGTATCAGTTTAGCAAAGGTTTAACATTTCTTACATACCAATTCCTTTGTCTTCTCTGGGTTGGTAAGAGACGTGAAATACCCGATAGGACAATAGACTAGGTGTTCAAGTTGCGTCTTACCATACCTGCGTATACCCGTGCGTTCTGCGAATTGGCGTATAAGTAAGTTACTAACCTCGCTGTCGGTAATCATGAATTTGAACAACCTGCCAACGTGCTGTAACACCTCGCCGCTTCGCGGCTCGGCGCCACATACCGCACGTTGCTAGGTTGTTCGAATTCATGAATACCTCCAGCTCAGTTAGTAACTATTATATACTGTCAGACCCGTTATGCCTACCTCTTTCAAAATAACAAAAACCTGTAGTTCTTCTCAGAGCGTATTGTTGTTACTCAAATGTATGTTCTTTCATATTCCTTCTTAACCCAACGTAACAGCCAAAACCGACCAGCGCTATTCACAAAATTAACCATTCAATTTTTATTACTTTTTCATTTTCTGTCACAAAAACATAGCTTATGACCCCTCATTGGAACGAGCTCATGGAGCTCGTTCCAACGAGGTGTCATAAGCTATGTTTTTGACGCAAAAAATCAAAAACATTAGTGCTTCAAGAATTTTATTTGCAAGTGTCGTCTTCTTTTCGTGTTAGGGAAAGGGTTAAAGTTCAGTCGCCAAGAAGTCTAATTACTTTTAATCTTAAAGCTATTAATGGAGTGATATTATGAAATAAAAAGTACCTCTTTCAAAATTAAAAAAAAACTAGTTCTTCTCAGGGCATATTGGCACCCAAATATATTTTTCTTCTTATTCATTCTTTCGGCCCATCTCCAAGTCGACTATATACGATAAATCACACAGCTATTGAAAAGTGATATATATAACAAAACGTTTTTTGATTATAGTGTATTTTCTAAAGAAAACGAGACAGTTGTGTAGAAACCCAGTACAGCCTGTGTCTCGTTATTTGATAGTAAGAACGTTTGGCTCAAAGAGAATTTTCCATCAGTGCATTGGTGGGGATCGAAACGTGGTCCGTTCGGTTTGAAGTTGATTGTCGTAACCACTGAGACACCACGCACCCATAGGCTTGTAGTTATATTCGCCTGAACTCTTACATGGGTGATAAAATTAAGCACGTCATCAGCGAAATTCATCACGGAATGGGCAGAGTTTCGAACCTATTGCATTACCCCATTTGGGGGCGCGGCGGCTCAGTAGGTAGAAGTGCAGGCTGCAAGCCGAAAGGTCCTCGGTTCGAATCCCACCTGCGGCAACCGCGTTGTGTACTTGGGCAAGACACTTCACCCCCATTGCTCATCTGGGGGCACGGTGGCGTCGTGTACTAAGGTGTACTGCACGTCGATGGTGCACTTGTCTTCAACCAATGCTAACCCTGCTTGTGTGGAGTTAGTCTGTTGAGGAGCTGACAATTGCTCGCCGTTGCTCGGTAGTTCTCTCCGGGTACTCCGGCTTCCTCCACCCGTAAAACTGTCATGGACATGATTAGCCATTGTGCAGATATATGTGACCTTAAACCCCAATAAATAAATAAATATTACCCCATTCATCGTTGTGTTCCTGAATGCTGAGACATCACCAACGAAATTCCTCACAGAATGGGTTAATCCTTTGAAACTGAAAGGCCGCTTTTACGCTCCAGGATTGAGATATGACTTGAATTCATAAATGGGATGCTTGTTCAATCAATTTGTATCCTAGACTAATTAATATTTTCAATATGCAGCCCCGAGGCTGCACATTGAAAATATTAATTGGTTTATCTACAAGGAACGAACATGGGCCCAATGCTGCACATTGAAAATATTAATTACTTTATCTACAAGTAACGAACATGGACCCAAGGCTGCACATTGAAAATATTAATTGGTTTATCTACAAGTAACGAACATGGACCCAAGGCTGCACATTGAAAATATTAATTAGTTTATCTACAAGTAACGAACATGAACCCAAAGCTGCACATTGAAAATATTAATTACTTTATCTACAAGTAACGAACATGGACCCAAGGCTGCACATTGAAAATATTAATTACTTTATCTACAAGTAACGAACATGGACCCAAGGCTGCACGTTGAAAATATTAATTGGTTTATCTACAAGGAACGAACATGGACCCAAGCTGCACATTGAAAATATTAATTAGTTTATCTACAAGTACCGAACATGGACCCAAGGCTGCACATTGAAAATATTAATTGGTTTATCTACAAGGAACGAACATGGACCCAAGGCTGCACATTAAAATATTAATTAGTTTATCTACAAGAAACGAACAAGGACTCAATGCTGCACATTGAAAATATTAATTGGTTTATCTACAAAGAACGAACATGGACCAAAGGCAGCACATTGAAAATATTAATTGGTTTATCTGCAAGTTTCGAACATGGACCCAAGGCTGCACATTGAAAATATTAATTGGTTTATCTGCAAGTAACGAACATGGACCCAAGGCTGAACATTGAAAATATTAATTGGTTTATCTGCAAGTAACGAACATGGACCCAAGGCTGCACATTGATAATATTAATTGGTTTATCTGCAAGTAACGAACATGGACCCAAGGCTGCACATTGAAAATATTAATTGGTTTATGTACAAGGAACGAACATGGGCCTAAGGCTGCACATTGAAAATATTAATTAGTTTATCTACAAGTAACGAACATGGACCCAAGGCTGCACATTGAAAATATTAATTGGTTTATCTACAAGGAACGAACATGGACCCAAGGCTGCACATTGAAAATATTAATTAGTTTATCTACAAGTAACGAACATGGACCCAAGGCTGCACATTGAAAATATTAATTAGTTTATATACAAGTAACGAACATGGACCCAAGGCTGCACATTGAAAATATTAATTGGTTTATCTACAAGGAACGAACATGGACCCAAGGCTGCACATTGAAATTGAAAATATTAATTGGTTTATCTACAAGTAACGAACATGGACCCAAGGCTGCACACTGAAAATATTAATTGGTTTGTCTACAAGAAACGAACATGGACTCAAGGCTGCACATTAAAAATATTAATTAGTTTATCTACAAGTAACGAACATGGACCCAAGGCTACACATTGAAAATATTAATTGGTTTATCTACAAGGAACGAACATGGACCCAACGCTGCACATTGAAAATATTAATTAGTTTATATACAAGTAACGAACATGGACCCAAGGCTGCACATTGAAAATATTAATTGGTTTATCTACAAGGAACGAACATGGACCCAAGGCTGCACATTGAAAATATTAATTGGTTTATCTACAAGTAACGAACATGGACCCAAGGCTGCACATTGAAAATATTAATTGGTTTATCTACAAGGAACGAACATGGACTCAAGGCTGCACATTAAAAATATTAATTAGTTTATCTACAAGTAACGAAAATGGACCCAAGGCTGCACATTGAAAATATTAATTGGTTTATCTACAAAGAACGAACATGGACCAAAGGCTGCACATTGAAAATATTAATTGGTTTATCTGCAAGTAACGAACATGTACCCAAGGCTGCACATTGAAAATATTAATTGGTTTATCTGCAAGTAACGAACATGGACCCAAGGCTGCACATTGGAAATATTAATTAGTATATCTACAAGTAACGAACATGGACCCAAGGCTGCACATTGAAAATATTAATTGGTTTATCTACAAGGAACGAACATGGACCCAAGGCTGCACATTGAAATTGAAAATATTAATTGGTTTATCTACAAGTAACGAACATGGACCCAAGGCTGCACACTGAAAATATTAATTGGTTTATCTACAAGGAACGAACATGGACTCAAGGCTGCACATTAAAAATATTAATTAGTTTATCTACAAGTAACGAACATGGACCCAAGGCTGCACATTGAAAATATTAATTGGTTTATCTCCAAGGAACGAACATGGACTCAAGGCTGCACATTAAAAATATTAATTAGTTTATCTACAAGTACCGAACATGGACCCAAGACTGCACATTGAAAATATTAATTGGTTTATCTACAAAGAACGAACATGGACCAAAGGCTGCACATTGAAAATATTAATTGGTTTATCTGCAAGTAACGAACATGTACCCAAGGCTGCACATTGAAAATATTAATTGGTTTATCTGCAAGTAACGAACATGGACCCAAGGCTGCACATTGAAAATATTAATTGGTATATCTACAAGGAACGAACATGGACCCAAGGCTGCACATTGAAAATATTAATTAGTTTATATACAAGTAACGAACATGGACCCAAGACTGCACATTGGAAATATTAATTGGTTTATCTACAAGGAACGAACATGGACCCAAGGCTGCACATTGAAAATATTAATTGGTTTATCTACAAGTAACGAACATGGACCCAAGGCTGCACTTTGAAAATATTAATTGGTTTATCTACAAGGAACGAACATGGACTCAAGGCTGCACATTAAAAATATTAATTAGTTTATCTACAAGTAACGAACATGGACCCAAGGCTGAACATTGAAAATATTAATTGGTTTATCTACAAAGAACGAACATGGACCAAAGGCTGCACATTGAAAATATTAATTGGTTTATCTGCAAGTAACGAACATGTACCCAAGGCTGCACATTGAAAATATTAATTGGTTTATCTGCAAGTAACGAACATGGACCCAAGGCTGCACATTGAAAATATTAATTGGTTTATCTGCAAGTAACGAACATGGATCCAAGGCTGCACATTGAAAATATTAATTGGTTTATCTGCAAGTAACGAAAATGGACCCAAGGCTGCACATTGAAAATATTAATTGGTTTATCTACAAGGAACGAACATGGACCCAAGGCTGCACATTGAAAATATTAATTAGTTTATCTACAAGTAACGAACGTGGACTCTTCAAATGGATGCCACTGAACTGATATGGGAAATATGCACCAGGGTTTAAATGGAAAAAAAGTACTGGAGATATACCCCGCCCCCAAGATCTACTTGCATGTATACGATTGGTGTTATATGTTAGCTGCGGGATAAATGCAGAATAACGACTTTGTATTAACAATTTATCAAACGTAATGGTCATTTCCGTCCTGTGCAAAAGTCGTATTCGATTTTTATGATTTTTTGTCTCCTAAATGTTGCGTGTGCCTCCACCCCCGCCCCAATGGAATCAGATTTACGAGCTCATTCGCATGAGGGGGTCATAAGTAATGATTTTGAGGTAAAAAACGAAAATTTGTTAATTTTTCAAGGATATGTTTTGCAAGTGTCATCTTCTTGATAAAGGGTGACATGGGTGGAATGCTCACGTGTTCATCATACTTAAGATGGATAGGGTATAACGCTCTAAGGCAGAAATTTGGCTTGAGTCCAGGCTGTACTTGTTGACGTTTGCTGTTCCCTGTGTTCCCATCTGAGCAATCATTGTTTAGTCTCTTCCTTGATGACAAAACACAAATTATGCACTGAGATCCGAACTCATGCTTTTTCCATCACAAATCAGATGCAGTGACCAGCTGGCAAACGAGTTGCTGGATTGTATTTTATGACACACCTGGTTGAGAGTGCTTTATCAATAAACGCTCATGATGTGGAGGTTTTACCCATACAACTATTTTGTCGCAGCTAATTCTTTTGCTAAACAGCACAGTGTTTTAACAATGAAATTTGGGCCCCTTATAAGATTTGTGTGTTTCTCATCCATTCAGATTTAGATCACTTGATAAATAGAATCGTCAACTCGCCCCCAGTTTTTTGGCATCTTGTATCGAACTCATCCTGTAAAAAAGGCCATTTTGCTAGGTCCATATCTAATTTACTGAACTCGTTTCGCATATTCCATTATTTAATGATGTGATTGGTTGGAAGCTCTCTATGTATTGTATAAGTGACCGATGCATGTCGTGTGTATCTCAGTGTTTACAACTGATCTCTGCATAACAGGAATGCGGGGACGTCAGCAAAAAACGTCGCAACTAAATCTACATCACCTCGCCCCTCAAGATTACGTCAAGTCAATCAATGCGGTAACACCTCCCATCGATAACGTTATGTAATGTGAAAACTGTTACTCTGTGACTGCAGTCACAACGTAACGGCTTTCACATAATCAAATGAAAATATAGCTCGAAAACTAGTAACACTATGTCATCTATCCAATATGAGTCACTGTTTCGTAATGATTGCTAAAATATGTTGTAAATGTTCAATTTGTATTGTTGCGAAAACGAGCACATCATCAACACCAAGATTTTCAAATACATTCGTTTTAATATCCAGTGCCCTGACAACTGAGCCACCCCCCCCCCCCCCGGTCCCATACATTAGCATCCATTCGAAATAGAAACTAGTCCTTATTACAAGATATGGGTGGGTGGGAAACACTGATCTCTAAACAACTGGATTTCTAGAACGTCAGATAAAAATGTCGCACCTCCACACCCCCTCCCCCCCCCCCCCCCACCAATATGACGTCAAGACAATCAACGCAGTAACTCCTGCTATCGGTGACGAATGATGACGCGAAAGCGGTTACGCTGTGACTTTTGTCACAGCGTAACCGCTTTCACATCATCAAACAACAAACGAGTCCAAGCACAAAAACTATAAGACAGTATTAACTTTCCAATTAACATTAACATTCAATTTGTATTTCCGCTAAACTGTGTGAACACCATCAACATACACAGACGTTATAGTCTGGTCGCCAAACCCCCGAAAATCACGAATGCTTGTTTTGGGGTTTAAAGTTTTTTTCTCGATGGATTTTGCAAATTTAGACATTTGAGAACAATATTCAATCGGCTTATCATCTGTCAGCCTTGAGCAATTTTTTTTAGTCTTGAAAAGGTATATACCCTACCCCGAATTTGATACCAAATGTGAAAACACCTATATTTGAATATTCTGTAAATTCTCATTACTAACATGAAATTTATCGGTAAACCTTACTATTTGTACACTTGACATGGTTTGTAGTATCATATACTCCAGAATTCAAATTTATATCGACACACAAAAATCCAATATGGCCGCCGTGTCGGATCGTCATGTCGAAATTTTAACTTTTTTTCTCAGTTGCACCATAAATCGTTTATTCTGTGAAACAAATTGTATCTCAATTGTGCCAGTTCATGCTCTGCCATCATGGAGCATCCATTTGTGCTCATGATGATACCAAAATGGGCACCATGTGTTGAATACTTCGATCGATATAGCGCTTTCACCGAATGACACTATAACCAGACGGAGGCTAAAATTTCAATACATTTCTGGTAGCTGTACCAACGGTCATATATATAATAGTTACGGACGGAGGATCGAGTTTTGTCATGGAATCACATTCACACTACTCGGGATAGGTGTTCTTACTCGTGACAATCATACACCCCCTTGAACCCAAGCAACACCCGGGTGAGATAGTCAATATTGTCAGTGGTCAGCATGCTAATCGCACTGTGAACTTGGACATGGCTGTAACACTTGGTAGACAGACGTTGACTGATTTCGAGAAGAAACTCCCGAGTGGGTTCTATTGTACTATATCAAGGCCCGTTGAAACAATGGCAGTTATGAAAAAGTCAGTCAAGTTGGGCGAGCACAAAACATGTGACAGCAATCTGATTTACTCTCGGGTGATGGGACTTCAAGCCAGCTCCAGGGAAATTAGTATAAATGATATACTCTCATACGAGTTATCACCCTTTCCAACAGCTCTTTTCAATGACAATGGTGACATGCGGATATCCAAATCCAAATCGGTCATGAAGTCTGATACCGCAGTTATGACTCCAAACACCGACATGTCTGAGTCTGATATCAATGTGTCACCGTGCACTATTATAGACGGGTGTGCACTTCTTTGGATACCCCATTGGCCTGCTCCCAATAAATTATGTCACCCGAACGTGAACGATTTTGTCCAGCGATTTCAAGAGCATGTAAAGCGTCGGTTATTGGTTGGAGATACATATCTTGTGTTTGACAGATGCAATGAATTCAGTACTAAATGTACGACTAGGGCACAGAGAAGTGGTGAAGCTTGTTGTCGGAAATTCACGTTGACCGCAACGTCACCATTACCTTCTCAGAAATTGGTTCTCACGGTAACTGAAAATAAGAAACAGTTGATAAGCATTATTGTTGATCATTTCAGACGTGACACACAGTTTGCTGTTGATAACACTTAACAACACGCGCTATTTGTTACTGGCCAGGACGCTTCACCCATTGAAATCGATAGAGGTATAGTTATTGAGAGGCGTGACATGGAAACTATGCACGACGAAGCAGATAACATAATCGTTCAGCAAGCCATCAGAGCAGCTGATGACCACGACAATGTCAAAGTTCTTGCAGACGACACAGATGCATACACATTGCTTCTACATCACTATCTCGAACAAAACCTGTCATGTAGTATGTTCATGGAATCCCCAATAAAGGGGAAGTCAGTTGTTGATATTGCAGCGACCGTTGAAGAACATAGAAGTATCATACCAAACTTGCTTGCCGCCCATGCTATCTCTGGCTGCGACACAGTTGGTGGTTGTTTTGGAATTGGAAAAGGTCGTATGTTGAAAGTCTTGAGATCCGGCGAAACTTCTATAACGTCCGTTGGTTGTGTCAATGCCCCTTGGTCGGAAGTACTTCATCAAGCTACACGATTCATATCTTCATGCTACGATTGCAAGGTTATGGGCACCATGTCAGAATCGCGAATCAGTGTTTGGAAATCGCAAATAGGCAAGAAGGGTGCCACAAAAGTTCCTCCTTTATGTACCCTGCCCCCAACAACCGAAGCATTCACAGAAAATGTAAAACGTGCCCATCTTCAGGTATGCACGTGGAAACATGGCTTAGACCCAGCTCCACCAGATCTTGATCCTAGGGAGTTCGGATTCGTTAGAGATGAAGTCTCGAAAACGTTATCACCCTTAACTCTACCAAGTGGTATACCGGTGGCCCCCGACTCTGTTTTGCGTATGGTACGTTGTTCCTGTTCCAGCAAACAGCCTTGCAAAAGTAGCAGGTGTGGATGCTGTTCCTCTCACTTGGCATGCACAATATTCTGTGCGTGTAATGCAACAATTGAATGTTGCAATGAACAAACGGTTTCAGCAATTGATGTCACGGTGAATCAGTCTAATGATCCAGATGGACCGTGAGGGTGAGGATATCGGTGACCATGTTGATCTTTTCTTGATAAATTCCAGATTGAATACTTAGTAGATAAAACATCTCTCACTCTGCATCTCATCAGGCTGGCTATGTGACCATATTTGGGATTTCTGGTATTAGGTTGAAATCCAGTTTTGACATTTTTTTCACTCCATAGTCTGCGATATCGGTTTTTCGCCTGCTCATTTGTTTCCATTATTCCTCAAAATGTAGTTAATATCATTGCACTATAATTTTGCATAGTTTTTATATCCAGCAAAATGTATGTTGGCAGCCGGGGCATACTGGTATAGACTTCATTCGCCAAAAATATCAAAATCCACAATTTTACTACTTTCGGCGTCATTTTGGTGGAAATTCGGGTATTTTATAGTGAATCCAATGCGTAAATGATATATATCGAGGTTGAGAACTAAATTGGGGAGACATCTCCAAGTCTACGAACCACAATCCGAGTTTTCTAACAATTTTTGTGACTTCTTGTATTATATGGCAGGAAATCTTATTTTGACGACTTTTTCACTTCATAGATTTGATAATCATTTTCCCGTTCATATACACCATTGATACCCCTGATTAATAATAATATAATAACACTTTGGCCAGCCGCTGATTTGTCGCGGTTCTTGGACGAGAAGGCCATGGTTACCCCTGTACTCCCAACTGCCTCCCTACTCCCACGCTTCTCCTCTCCTCCCAACACTCGGAGACGAAGTGCTTGGTGATATCCCTTGTCCCATTCTTCCCGATCTCTCCGATTAGCATATTAACCCTCTCCTTTGAGTCTCCCCCTAACCACATGTCCTTCATTCTCCCATCCCACTTCCCAATTATACTCCCAGTGAATCTCATTCTTTTAGGCTGATACTTTGGGCATTCTAGAAGAAAGTGTTCCAGGGTCTCCACCCATGTCCAAGTTACACATCTGGCACTCCCTTTTCACCGTCTTTCCCAATTTTCCCCTCAGCTCCAGGGATCGCGACCTCAGCTTGAACAACAGTGACCCCCCAAAGGTGCCATCAAGGTACTCTTCAAAACCTGGCTTCTCTTTATCACGCAGGCCACCCAAAGACCTCTTTGATTTGACCCCCTCTCGCCAATTACGGTTACAATCCTCCATGACCCTTTCTCTGACGATTTTTTTACCCTGGTTTGCCCCAACGTCCAGGTCCGAGATCTCCAATGAGTAGTTCTCTACTAGCTCCCTCACTTGGACCATCCACCCCGTTTTGATATTTGAGTTGAAAATTCTCAGGAACATTGCTTTACACCATCGGCTGTCAGGGAGATTTACCAAATAATTAAGATAACCGAGCTTCAACAGGTCTATCCTGTCCTTGATCCTCATCCACCCAAGCTCACCCCTGATTGCTTCTAGCGCTGCGGCATTACTCGACCCCGTTATCCATCGGCCTGCATCGTTCTGCAGGATTTCCAAGCTCTCTACGGCCGTCTGGTTTAGGGGTACCACTTCCGTACCGTATGTTATACTTGGCAGCCCCACCATTTCCCAAATGGATTTCCCCACGAAAACCTTATTGAAACTGTTTCTCCCTATAAGTTTCATTTGGTTAAGGATTCGCTTCCCCTTCAGAATCAATTTATTTGTGTGGTTCCGGTAGATGCCTCTTCCTGTAATGTTTATATTTACCCCCAAATACTCGTAATCACCTGTCTCTCCCACACTGAGAAGTTTGCTGCTCCCTTCCGGAATGCAGAACTCACCCACTCTCCACCTTCGAGTGGGGTACCCCTGATTGTCATCAAATATCATGGAGCTATCAATTTGCATCATTTATATGCGCGAGGAATGAATCTTGGACAGTCATTGGGCACTTATAGCAGATTATTTCGAAAAAAATGGTAAAAATCCATAAATTTGCTACTTCCGGCCGCCATATTGGCTGCCATTTCGAATTTTTTCTGGAGAAGTTAATGGTTAAGTGATGTGTTCGGAACCCTTCGGCTATTGGCATCTCATTGTGAAGATTCTGTTGCATTTTTGTGAGATCTAATGACATCGGAGTAAAAAGTGGTATTTTACTGAAATTCGGGGTGGGGTATTAATTTTTGGGCTCTATAAAAAAAATTGCTCAATTGAATGTTGATGTCAGATACCTTAATTTTCAGAATCCATTGAGAAAAAAACTTTATACGACAAAACACGCATCCATGACCTGGCGACCGGACTATTAAAGTATAGTTTTTAACCCTTTACCCAACGTAACGGCAAAAACCGGTCAGCGCTATTCAGAAAAATTGCCATTCAATATTCTTTATTTTTCAATTTTTTGCCTCAGAAATATAACTTATGACCCCTCATTGGAACGAGCTCAACGGGTCAGAAGCTATGTTTTTCACGTAAAAAATGGAAAAAAAATAGTTATTCAATAATTTTGTATGCAAGTGTCGTCTTCTTTTCGTGTTAAGCAAAGGGTTAAAAAGCGATCGGTGATTGCGAGGCGTTGGAAAATTGAAACCTTGTAAAACACAGAACGACACGCGTATGTGATTGGGTTAATCGATATGGCACGAGTGCCAGCGCGGAAGGATAAAACAGGCCTCGAGTTTTATCCTTCCACGATGGCACAAGTACCATATTGATTAACCCATTCACACACGTGTGTTGTTCTGTGTTTATTACACGCCTTCACGTCTATAAAAACAATTATTAGAAGAACAATCAGCAATTCATTTCACAACAGTTACTATCAACGATTTTTAGTTATCGTCAGCGATTCAAATTGTAATTGCGGTGCACGATTCGTAGAAAATTACAGTGACAGTTCGCTTCTATTTAAAAATAGTCCGTCAAACGATTTCATTTTCCGCATGGCTTTGTGTTGCAGTAGATGGGCATTTCGAAGAAAAGGCGTGTGATAAATAGTGTTTCTGTTTAGCATTGTTTATTTACAGCAACTATCCCTCCCCCCCCCCCCCCCCGCCTCCTGCAAAATGGTGGCTGGTGAAACGCTCTTTAAAATGCGACCAACAGGTGTTCTACAATCCAGTTGCACAGTAATCTGTGGTAATCCACGTTGAAGATGCTTTTTTATTTTTTTTAAATTGATGACGTGAGCCATGATGACCTCGTGAGAAACAAGTGCATTTTCTTCTCAAATTTTCGTGCTTGGGCTCGTGTGTCTCAAAAACATAGGTTATGACCCCTCATCGGAACGTGCTCGACGAGCTCGTTCCAATGAGGGGTCATAACCTATGTTTTTGAGACAAAAAATGAAAAATAATGAAAATTAATTGGCGGTTTTTGAGAATAGCGCTGGCCGGTTTTTGCCGTTACGTTGGGTAAAGGGTTAATGAATTCTATGTCATATGGGCGTGTAATAAACACAGAACGCTTCGTATCTCGTTCTATCACTCCGTACTGGCTCTCGTACCGTATTGGCGAACGCATTCACACATCGTGACGTTCTGGGTATCTGTGATACAGAAGACTTGGTTGCGATCTGTTTGTCCAAATAGATTCCATGTTATCCCCCGTTTAGTACAGCCCTACTTGGCTGCTGAACTTAAGAAAACATCTCCGTTATAATGTCACTACATCATCAAGATAATTGATGAAATGCCATATAAATCATTGCTATTCAATTGATATTATATTTTCAATTTTTGCATCCATAACTAGAGCCGGGAGGCTAACCGAAAACACAACTCAGTCCGAAAAAAAAATCCGAACCGTGCTGCTCCTAAAAACTCGACACTCTGCGGTGCACGATTTGTAGAAAATTACAGTGACATTTCGCTATATTTAAAAATAGTCCGTCAAACGATTTCATTTTCCACATGGCTTTGTGTTGCAGTAGATGGGGGATTTCAAAGAAAAGGCGTGTAATAAATAGTGTTTCTGTTTACCATTGTTTATTTACAGCAACTATCCCTCCCCCCCCCCCCCCCCGCCTCCTGCAAAATGGTGGCTGGTGAAACACTCTTTAAAATGTGACCAACAGGTGTTCTACAATCTAGAGCTGTAGGTTTTTAAATTTCTTGTTCGGTTTCGGTTTTGGTTTTTCAGGTGGAGAAAAACCTCGGTTCGGTTCGGTTTTCGGTTTGTTCATGAGGCCAAGTAAGATTCAATAAAACTCATTCTTATGTCCGGAGTCATAACTGAATGGTAGTGAAATTGAGTGAAACTCAATGAATGCCCGAAATAAGCTATAATACATGAAGAATCAGGAAGGCCAATATGATAATTACCTAAATATACAGAACTTATTGTGCTTGGCCATTTTTCGAGGTCTGACACCTACACGCAACTTGAGGAAAGCTGCAAACACAACTAAACTGAAATGTCAGAAATTCACAGAATGTAGCCTTCCCAGAGTAGTGAGACTACCCAGACACTGCCATTGGCAGTGTCTGGGTACTCTCGCTACTCTGGGATGGCTACATTCTGTGAATTTCTGCAGCAACAGCTGGCAAGAGAGTATTTAATAAAAAACGAAAAACCTTAGATTACGGGATGTCGACGGTTTCGGTTTCGGTTTTTTAAAAAAAACTAAAAACCTCGGTTCGGTTTCGCTTAACCTACAGCTCTACTACAATCCAGTTGCTCAGTGATCTGTGGTAATCCACGTTGAAGATGCTTTTTTATTTTTTTTAAATTGCTGACGTGAGCCATGATGACCTCGTGAGAAACAAGTGCATTTTCTTCTCAACAGCCATTTGTGCTGTAATAAATTTCTCATTAATGTTACCGTCGGTTCTCATTTTACATTATTTCGTTCCACTGAGACCTCACATCGCTAAATGTTGATGTATTGGATTGTGGACAGCTGTTACGACATCAAACAGAGATCATTTTTGTAATGATGACTTATTAATGAACTGATAATAAAGATTCCACAACACGTTTATTGTAACAGCATGTGTTCCCTGTCAACTATGTTACATGATTGGCGGGCCCTAGTATACTGCTTTCCGTTTATTTCTCTTCTTAGTTGTATCGTCTAGTAGATGGGCCCTGCGAAGCTTCGAGGCTCGATTCGAATTCGAATCTTTGATGAGATTCGATTCGATTCGAATCTGTTAAGACGGATTCGACTTTTCGAATCCTCCCAATTAGTTTCAACATACTCATCGAGAGGAAATTGTAGCATCATTGTTCCTGTGTATTTCACACGCGAAGTCGGCAAATCGCCATTGCAACGTGTATCATCTGGTTGAAGGCAAGATTAGTTTTGGTGGTATGAATTTGTTATTCAAAATCGGTTTTATTAGAAATTATTGGAGAGTGCCTACAGGCACTCTCCAATAATTTGTAATAAAACAACTTTGTATAAATAAAATATCTGCGTTTGACTGAATACAGTCTGTTTCAAGTCAAGGGCCGTTACAGTCAATAGAGTTACTCCCAATTAACAGGCGAAGGAGAGGGTATTTATCGGCACTATTCGATTGTGCTGCTGTCGGATGAAATCGCAATGGACAACGCTGAATACCTCTTAATCAGATTTGCTTTTAACTCTACGTTATGTCATAGTACTGACTTCACCCATAACCTCGCAATTAAGAAATTTATATATCCGTTTCGTCTTGGATTCTTCCCCTTCCCCTACGACAGAGCAAAATGCTAAAATACTTCGATGGCTCCGATGTACGCTCGTTTCTTCGTCGACCGATGCAATTTGGATATACAGCGCAGAGAAGTTCCCGCAGAAACGGATTCGAATCTTCTGCAAGATTCGATTCTGTATTCGATTCGAGCCAAAAATGAGAATTCGCAGGACCCTATCTAGTAGGTAAAAAACTCGGAAGAGCTGGTGACCAACTTGTCAAGCTATTGTTCAGATAGATGGACGGACGGACGGATGGGCGGACGGACGCATGGTATGACACTAATAGAAGACTATTGCAAACCTATCTTCTGCCCCAAAACATTGTTTATGCCCCTCACCCGTCACCCATCGAAAGAAATTCGACGAGTTCGTTCCAATTTGGTGTCATAAACTGAGCTGGGAGATTATGGAATGGTTGGTATGTTTTTTGTGGAAGAGTCGTGGTACGACTCCGGTTTCCTTTGTAATCATATTTCGAAAGAAGCAACCAAAAAAAAAAAAGACTAAAAGATATTAACAATATAAACTGGTCGTTAATCAAATATACTAACTCGTCTGGGATGCCCCATAAAGTTCAGTGTAGACCCAACTTCCAACTTCATGTCCAAACGTTACTTCTCTGAAATTGGTACATGTAAAGAAACACCAGCGTCTCAAAGAAACAAAAAAACTTTATCAAATCTCGTAAAGTTATGAAAAATGAAATTGGACTGTTTTGTCCGTCAGTTCTGGAGAAGGGCGCATTAATTCCAGAAAAATATTTCCACACAGGGCTCGGAATAGGCGATTTCTCAGCCATTGTTAAAAATGACACACCTGACTTTCCGATAACAGAGAGTGTCGAGTTTTTAGGAGCAGCACGGTTCGGATTTTTTTTTCGAACTGATTTGTGTTTTCGGTTAGCCTCCCGGCTCTACATGTAGTTATGGATGCAAAAATTGAAAATATAATATCAATTGAATAGCAATGATTTATATGGCATTTCATAAATTATCTTGATGATGTAGTGACATTATTACGGAGGTGTTTTCTTAAGTTCAGCCGCCAAGTAGGGCTGTACTAAACGCGGGATAACATGGAATCTATTTGGACAAACAGATCGCAACCAAGTCTTCTGTATCACAGATACCCAGAACGTCACGATGTGTGAATGCGTTCGCCAATACGGTACGAGAGCCAGTACGGGGTGATAGAACGAGATACGAAGCGTTCTGTGTTTATTACACGCCTATATGACATAGAATCCATTAACCCTTTACCCAACGTAACGACCCAAACCGGCCAGCGCTATTCTCAAAAACCGCCAATTAATTTTCATTTTTTGTCTCAAAAACATAGGTTATGGCCCCTCATTGGAACGAGCTCGTTCCAATGAGGGGGTCATAACCTATGTTTTTGAGACAAAAAATGAAAAAAATTAGTTTAAGAATTTTTTTGCAAGTGTCGTCTGCTTTTCATGTTAGGTAAAGGGTTAAAATAAAAATTCGGTCTTATTTGGGGAATTTGACAGTCCAGACGTCTGCGTGAAATAAAAATAAAAACAAAACTCAAATTTGATTGGCAAACAGGTGTGACAGATCGATACACGAAAATAATAATACAAATGGAAATAGGCGTCCAAATAGGTTATTCATTCGTATTTTCAAGATATTAACGGCCGTTATCTGAGAGATAGTCGGTTCAAAGTCAGAACATGAATGCTATAAAATCACTTCCCATTTATCGTTAATTTTGGTGGATTTGAACAAAAGCATATTCCAATTGGCATTCGATTTATCGGCTGTCAGCGCAGCATCCGAATTGATCTCGGTCAGGATGCGACGTTTCGATTAGCCGATTACGAAAATGGGCGGGGTTTATTTCTTTTGATGGATCCATGACGTCCGATTGAAAAGAGTCCATTAACGCAAATCCGTATGGAACACATGTTCTGTACGGGGTTGTAAATATGGAACTGGTGGAATATAATAGACGTGTAATAAAGAATAATGCAGAACACAACGAGGATGGGGTGTGGGAGACAGGAATCAACAACCAGAGTTGGAGGTTTTCAAGTGTTTCACAAGTACTGTAGGCACGAGTGAAAAATTGGAAAAAAACCCAACAACTCTCCCTAGGTTGTGTTCTGTATTTATACCACGAGTAAACCTGACTTAACCCTTTCAACCCGGTGTGCATAAATATTTGCGTGAAAAAATAGTAGTGGACGAGCAGACGATATAAAGAGCAAAAAATCTGAAGCGAGGTTCGGTAATAATTTAATCAGAGCTGTTGGATTAAATTATTACCGAACCTCCCAATAAAATATTAATTGTTCGACAAAGCTATTTTATTGTTGTCGCAAACACTAGAATAAAAACATGTCCTTATTTTTAATGAAGAGATGATGTGTTACTGTTTTAATTGTCCCTGGAACAAGGCGACATGTTTCATGCTAAAACGGTGGATATGGCGCCTTGTCTTACTCAAGGGACGTAATGTATTATCTATTTTTATAAATGGGAAGACTGTGATTCCGTCATTCCGAACAGCTGGAAATTTTCCCTCTCAAGAGCTTCCTATCCTGGGACTGGTGGGCCCGCTAGTAATGAATAATAGAGTAATGTGGATAAAATACCAGTCTTTCAATTGATATTTACGTGATCTGAGCCCATTCCCCATGTTTCAATCCTTTACCTAAAACAGTATTTTTTTTAAAAAATTAAAATAAATTAAATTTCACATTTTTCGAAACATTTCACAATTTATCAATAGAACCTCATTCTGGTTACTTTTCTTGCCGTTTTTGACCCCTATGTTAGGTAAAGGGTTAAGTTAGACAAGATATCAAATTGAGGTGTGGTGAAACGAAAATAGGGGAATTATTGCAATATTCTACTTACCAAAATCAGGAACTGGATATTGTTTGGAGTTTTGTGTTTTGAGGAGCGTTTTGAGCTTTTATTTTATAAAGTTCGGGCCAGTCAGAGCTGTGGATCGACATTACGCAAAATACTTATATAATCTTCCACCCATAAAACTGTCCGACATGTTATGATCATAGCTGATTCAAGGATCGTTAAAACCTATAAATAAATAAATAAATAAATAAATAAATAAATAAATAAATAAATAAATAAATAAATAAATAAATAAATAACAAGTGAATGGCTTTCAACGACCTTTCAGTCCACTTGTTACAATTCCAGTTTAATTGCAGCTCTGGACACTCCCAGAACTTTTTCGACAATGGGCGGTGGAAAAGCACTAAACATTCATACGACAGGGAAAACATTTATCGAGTTATGAAAAACTCATCTTGACCAAGCATTTGCAAGCAAATCATTTAGTATTGTAGAAATTAAATTATGAAGGAACGAATTCAGAACTTTAAAAGAAAATTAACAAAAGCATATATTAAACAAAAATTACCATCGATATTTTTTTCGCCAGAGTGCCATCGGCCCTCTGGCGAAAAAAATGTCTATGGGAATTTTCAGTGTTAAGTCAAGTCCCCATAGTACACACGACACAAATTTTTCATAAATTTCAAAACCCTATGGGAATTTTCAGTGTTAAATCAGGTCCCCATACTATAAACGATCGTGATTTTTCTCTGGCGAACAAATGTCTATGGAGATTTCAGTGCTAAATTAGGTCCCCATAGTGTCATCGCTTACTACTGACGATCTGTTATTGAGGTTTAATTTAGAGTATACCTTATTTACCTGTAACAGTATTTCCCCATGAAAACCCGGGGTAGTGGAGCAGTGCTTGTTTCCGGTGGTAAATTAGCTTTTCTCTACTGGTAAGAAACGACCTGGTAATCAACGCCTGGGATGGAAATCCTCTAAAGTAGTCAACATAGGTATGAACGATTGGCTAAAAGTAACTGTACCTATGTTGCGGCAATGATATAACCCTAGCTGCAAAAGTGACCTTAAATAAATAAATAAATAAATAAATAAATAAATAAATAAATAAATAAATAAATAAATAAATAAATAAATAAATAAATTGAGGATATTCGACAGTGGATGGGGAGAAACTTTCTGAAATTAAATGATGATAAAACAGAATTTGTACAGTTAGGCCCCAAACATCAGCTAGACAAAGTTCCAATTAACTGCTTGAAAATAGGCGATAGCGCAGTTAGCTCAAGTAAAACTGCCCAAAACCTCGGTTTCACTTTTAATCATTGCTTTGATCTGCATAACCAAATCACAAAAGTGAGCAAAAGCTGCTTCCTCCAAATAAGAAACGTCAACAAAATCCGAAAGCTACTTGACCAAAACACTCTGAAAACTGTTATACAGTCTTTGGTCCTGTCCCGTTTGGACTATTGCAACTCTCTCTATTTCGGCCTTCCTCTGAAATCAATGTACCTGCTTCAACGTATTCAAAACACAGCAGCTAAGATCATTACCGGTGCGAAAAAATAGGACCACATTACACCAATCCTGAAATCATCTGCATTGGCTGCCAGTTGAGTCTCGCATTAAGTATAAGGTATTGGCGGTGACACACAACATCTTACATAGCGACAAAGCACCAATCTACCTTAAGCAGGTCATCAAAGTACACACACCATCGAGGAATCTCAGATCAGCTTCTGAGAGTCTCCTTGTTGTACCTCGAATTCGATCAACGGCAGGGAAGAGATCGTTCACTTTTGCAGCTCCCTCACTCTGGAACGCCCTCCCTCAGAACCTTAGAAAAACCCTAAATGCAGATCACTTCAAGAAAGCTCTGAAAACCCATCTCTTTCAAGCAGCCTTCGGCCGCTGATTATACCATGGTTACCGTCACCTATGTTTTCAGTGCTTTTGAGCAGCGTTTCGCTGGGAAAAGCGCTATATAAATAAATTATTATTATTATTATTATTTTATAAATAAGATTTTGAAGTTCACCAGATCCAATCATGGACACATATCTCATATTATGACGGGGCACTAGTTGCAATATATCAATGAACATTGCCAATCTGTATTTTTAAAAAATAGGAAAAAATGCAGCTGTATATTAACGGTATGGTTTAGACTCAATGAAATGCATTGTAACAAAATTGTTAAGAAATTCAAAGCTCGTTTTATTGATTGATTGAAACATTTTGTGAAAGTATAACTTAAATCTTCAGAAAATCTTCACTTGGGCCTTTTCACGTTTCAATGCAGGCAATAGACAATATGTGGTTAGAAGGAAAAACGGGATGAAAATGATCAACAAGAATAGAATGAAAAGGCAGAAGAAAAATAGAAAAAGGAAATAAGATAGCAGATGATTAGGATGTTAGGAGTTTTAAAAACATGTTGTCAGCCTAATAGGCTACATTAATCTACCAATTTGAAAAAATTGAACAATTATACTAAAATGCCAGAATCAATAAAGTCTTTCAACTTTATATCGATTTCAACATCACAATAGAATTTACTATTACAAGATTCAAAGAATCCAATCGTGAACTTCCTTATAAATTTAATCATTATATATACCATTGAAGACTTGTAAATGCCGAGTTCAATCGTCTTTGCTAAGTAACATCCTTGATCGCTAAATCTATTGATTCTACGTAAATGAACTTCGTATGAAAATATATAATGATCTGAACGAAATGATTTCGCGCGATATGGGGGACAGGCCCCTTTCGACCCTCGGTAGCTGTATATGATGGCTGTCACATGTCTAGGCGTGTTGAAGGAGGAAAAGGATCCGGTATTCAGCAGGTGTCTCCGGTTGTGGTTTCGTTGACTCATGTCGGTTGGACCCTCGGGTGAGGACCAGTGTGGGAGGTTGGGTCCTCTCACAAAGGTACTACCTCTCCCCGAGGGTGCAGTCGATCTGGATTTTCGGGCAAGTATAGTCTGCCGCTTCGAGGATGATATTGGGTGATGGCCATCACTGGCAAGTATAATCTGCCTCAGGCTGTCTCCGTTATAGTTGGACTCTTTGAAGGAAAACGACAACGACCCCTTTCGAGGACCACCAAGAAGAAGACCCGAACTTCCCTGGTTCGGGGGCAGGCCTGCATTGTAATCCTATTGGGTTGGGACAAAAAGATGCGCAATGCGCTTACAAAAAGGGGCAAAGGCGGGACGCAGGACCAACGCTCGCCTCCCTTAAAGTGGTTGACCACTTTTAGGGATGGAACGGAGGATGTTCTGGAACCGTGGGGTGACTGTTTCCATATCGGTTAGACTGTCTGTAGCGTTTATTGGGGTGCTGGTCCAAAAAACATCTTCTGTGTACCTGCTTAAAAGAAGAAAGTAGAATTAGTTTTCATTAGAATATGTAAACTGTAAAGATAAAAGTGGCACCTCTTTAGTTGCGTGTCCTTGTGGTGTCTGCTGTGTGTGTGTGGAGAGTATGGAATGCACGAATTTTTACATTCGTAAGGGCAGTAACATACTCTCGTGTGGTATTGTGCTGTGTGTGTGCTTGTCGCTATGAGGGAGAGTATGAAATGCACGAATTTTTACATTCGTAAGGGCAGTAACATCCTCTCGTGCTTGGGACCCCAATCGTTCCCTATCGCGATCGTTTAAAGCGGTTTGAGCTGTCAGCGGGAGGGCAACAGGTTCAGCGCACTAGACCACACCCGAAGGTGTTTCTTTCCTGTTGTACCCTTCGCTGGTTGCGGACTTATTTATTTTAATTTAGTTTAGGGGTATTCGGAGGCGTCTGGGATCGCAGTTCACCTTTTCATTTATTCGAGCGGTCTTTAGCTTTGGTTACAGTTTTTGGGCTTTTGTCGGCTTTCGCAGATTACTCCAAGTTCGGAGATTAGTTCGCTGTCGGCTAACCGGTCATGATTTTTCGCGGCCAGGGTGGCTAGGCGGTCTTTAATGGTGGGGATATCGCCCTGTCGTGGAGTGTTTTTATGGGTGTGTCCCATGGAGCGCGGAGGGCAACTCTAAGCGCGTGATTTTGGACCCTCTGGAGTTTTTCCATATTAGTCTGGTTGAGGTCAATTAGTATGATTGCACCGTATTCAAGTACTGGGCGCACAAAGGCTTTGTAGAGTTTGAGTAGGGTGGACTGGTTGGCTCCCCATGAAGTTCCCTTGAGCATTTTCAGTAAGTTGATTCGTTTGGTGGCTTTTTTCGCCATGTCGTCGGTATGTTTGTTGAAGGACAATTTTTGATCAATGGTGATGCCCAGGAATTTTGCTTCTTTGCATTCTGGGAGGTTGTTATCCATAAGTTTTAGGTTAAAATCCCGTTTAGTTTTCTTGCGAGTAAAGGTGATTCGTTGGGTTTTATTGGCATTTAGCTTAATTCTCCATTTGGCGCACCATTCTTCAAGCTCGTCGAGAGCGCGTTGCAGGGGTTTTTGGAGCAGATCGGCCGTATTGTTAGAGTCCCAGAGGCCCTTATCATCCGCGAATTGGGAAACCTGAACGCGGTCGTCAGAGAAGCTAAGGTCATTTACGAAAAAGATGTATAGAAGGGGGCTTAGGACAGATCCTTGGGGGTGCCTGCTTCGAGGGGGACACTATCGGACATTTCATTGTTCACTCTGACTTTAATTTCGCGATCGTTTAAGAAGGAGGATAGTAATCTAATCAGTTTCACGGGGAGTCTCATTTTAGATAATTTGTAGCGCATTCCATTATGCCAAACAGAGTCGAATGCTTTTTCAACGTCTAGTAGGACTGCCGCGCCTATTTGCCGATTGCTGATAGCAGTTTTCATTTGGGTTACTAGTCGGTTGACATGTTCGATGCCTTCTTTACGGTTTCTGTAGGCTCTTTGCCATTTATTGAAGAAGTCGATGTCTTCGAGGTGCCCCCTGAACCGATTGGTAAGGATTCTTTCGAAAGTCTTACCAATGCAGCTGAGCAGGCTGATTGGGCGGTAGCTGGCTGGATCGGAGGGGTCCTTGTCGGGTTTTGGTATCATGACACCGATGGCTTTTTTCCAGCATTTGGGAAAGTAGCCATGGGTGAGGCATGCGTTGAATAGTTTGTTTAGTTTTTCGATTAGGGAGTTTGGGCTTTGTTTTAGAATTTTGTAGCTTACTTCGTCCTCGCCGGGTGAGGAGGAGTTTTTGCATTTTTTTATGACATTAATGATTTCGTCATTGGTGATGGGGGTGACGAGTTCATCGTCGTCCCCTTCTTCTGGCTCATTATCGAAGTTGGGGTCCCGGTAGATATCGGGGTGTTCATTGATGAAGTCATCAATCGCGTTGATGACGGCGTTGTCATTGCCCGTGCCTTGATACGGGCGATGCGTTTTTCTTAGGAGGTCGGCAAAGGTGTCGGCCTTCTCTTTGTCGGTGCGAGTAAAAGAACCATCTTCCTTTTTAAGAGGTTTTGCTGCGGCTTTGCTGTCTTTGTTTTTTTGCCCAGTGAGAATTTTGAAAGAGTCCCAGAATTTTTTTGCATCTTGGGTCCCGTTTAGGTTGGCTGTTGCCTTTTCCCAGTTGGCTTGTTTTTCAGCCTTGAGGGCTTCTTTGACTTCGCCATGGAGGCGGTTGTATGTTTTTTTGAGTTCGGATTTCTTGCTGGGGTCAGTTTCTTTTTTGAGAGCGCGGAGAGCTTTCCGTTTAGATTTAATAAGTAACAGAGTCTCGCCCGAGATGGTGTTTCTCCAGGGGCGTACTTCTTCTTTAGGGCATATTTCGTTTAAGGTTGAGTTAATGATTTTCTCAATGCTCTCGCATTGGGTTTCAAGTTCCGCTGCATTGGATGGGGGGTAGTTAGTGAGTTTGTCATCAATGATGTCGCGGTAGAGGTTCCAATTAATTTTCCTGAAGTTTCTGCGGAGAGTGGGGGGGTATCTGAGTGGGCCATTTCCAAGTTGCAGAGAGGCATGGACCGGGAGGTGGTCACTGCCTAAGTCATCGTCGCCGACCCAGTGGTCGTCGATATGGTTTATCAGGGAGTCGCTAGCGATAATTAGATCAAGGATTTCGGATGAGAATAATGGGCTATTACTGATATAAGTTGCTGAGCTGTCATTCATAACCACCTGAAGGTTATGTTTTTTGTGATTTCAAGGAGGGCTTCGCCGTTTGGGGTAGTTTTGTTGCAGCCAAAGAACAGGTGTTTGGCATTGAAGTCGCCGAGGAAAATGCAGTGTTTGTATTTCCTCGTAAAGAAATCAAAGACAGTGTCAGAAACAATTTTGCTTGGGTCATTATAATAACACACAATCGCGATGTTTTTATTATCAACAGTGATTTCAGTAGCAATCACTTCTGCGTCGAGGTGATTAGTTTTTATGGTTTTGGTTTTGATGTTCTGCTTTATTAGAAGAGCGACGCCGCCACCAGTGGTGGTTAATCGATCTCTTCTGATAGTGCTGAACCCGCTTACCGAGAAGTTTTTATTGGGTCGAAGCCAACTTTCGCAGATACAGATAATGTCTGTGTCTTCGAAATATCGGCTGATTTGAAGTTTTTTTATTATTAACGCTTCTAGCGTTCCACACGGCTATTTGTAACTTATTCATGATAGGAGTGTAGTTAATTACGGTGTTTTGTTAGGAGTTAAGTGGACTGCCTTATTGGGTGTTGATTGAGGCTTTAATTAGTGACTCCGAAATTTGTGCTTTGAAAAGCCGGGACGCTGACCGGCTAACATCACGACAGATGTCGGACAGATTTGTATTAACGTGTTTATCTAATACTGTGAACAACGCTCCCGCAACTAGTGAGCAGATTGTATGGGGGGAGGAGGCGCTGTCGGGATTTTTTAGGTTTAGATTTTTTAACTCAATGTTTTGTTTAACTTTTTTATAGTGGGGGCACCCGCGATAGCTACTAACGTGGGCCCCTTTGCAATTAGAGCATAGTGGGGAATCAGACTTGCAGGCCTGAGTGAGATGATTTCCTCCACATCTCATGCAGGTTAGATTACCCCTGCATTTACTGGCTAAGTGCCCGAATTTTTGGCACTTATGGCATTGGATGGGTGGAGGGGTGGTTCTATACTCCTCCACAACATGCATTCTACCGTTAATGTTGACTCCATTCTTGGTCAATTGATCCTTAATTTCCTTATTAGGGCAGTTTACTTTTAGTCTCCACGTGCATCTGCCCGTGGTCCTAGAAGTAAACCTCTCCCATTTGCAGTTTGGTAAACCCCGGGATATTGCATCCTTGGGGGTTTCCGGGTGCACCCTAGTCACAACAATTATAAAGGGGCCTGACTTTATGATAGCTTGGGGGGGAGTCGTTCTCCCTTGTCTCCTGTTTTTAGTAGGAGGACCATCTGCCGGTTTTTTAACTGCTTCCGAGAAATTTAGCTCCATTAACGGGGTTGGTGAAGGTGATGGAGAAGGCTTATTTGCATTATTAACGTTATTAGCATAAAGGCTTGGGGTTGGTTGAGACGACTGACTGGGAGCCTTATCAGCAATAATGTTACTGCCTGTCTTGTCGGGTTGTGTGGATGAGGTTGAGGCCGAGACCGAGCCAGGGGGGCACGGACGAGGGATGAGGCTTCTGCACCTTTTGCCCTTTCTTTCGGTCATGGTGCTGAACCCCTCCTCGTTTGTGCACTCCTGCAGCTCCGTTTCGGAATAAGACTCGTTGCCTTTTAGCCCTTGCTTTCTTTTCTTATGAGGAGTTTGGTGTTTGTTATTGGTGTTTAGAGGGGTGCTCTGACTTTCCTGGGTATTAGGAAGGGTATTTTGACTATCCTGTGTGTTGTTGAAACACAGGAGCTGTGACAGTGGTTTGTCAGGATTGAATACCTTAGCATTAAGAGGGTCTTTGAGATCTTTAAGGCCCTTGTTTGGGGAAATTATTTCCGTATTGGTCATTGGGCTCCCAGCAGCCCGGGCAACCTCTGCGTAGGGTCTAGGGCTTCCACCCTCTCCTAACTCAGAGGCAGCTGGGGTTGCTGGGCCACCAATGATTTCAACTGCATTGTTCTTGTAAGGTACGACTTCCTTAGGTAGGGCAGGGTGGACCTCTGCCACAGCCTGAATCTCTTTTGGAGGAGATCCAGGGGTGAGTATGACGACCTGAGTACCCCCCTGAACCTCTGAGCTGCCTGACGAGCTAGGCTGGCTATTGCTGGGTGTGGTAGCTGGTGGTGAACTACTAGCTAGTGAAGACAAACTAGTGACGTCATCCCCTTTAGTGGCCTCCGCCTCCTCTTGGGCTCTTACTGGTGCAGTACCGGGCATGAGCCTGAGTTGAGTTGGAGCCGGAGAGGCTTGGTTAAGCTCACCTCTGAGCTCAGCTATGGAAAATAGGAAAAGATCTCAGAACCGTCTTGAAGATAAGAACTGACGAAATATTTTAACTACTATGGTGTCAAAGTGATATAGACATTTCCCAATAACAGGTCCCAGGCCAAGCAAAACTTTGTAGCAACTGTATTCTTGCTTTTTTCTTACTTTCTTTTTTTATTAATCTGCGCATTATAACCATACTAAGGCTATCGCATGGCCTGCCCACAAGCAATTTTTCAGCCAATGGACCTCCGGGTAACCCGGAGGTCCATTGTCAGAAACATTGCTTGTGCTTGCTATGCGTAACCACAAGAATCTGCCATGCTTTGGATGCCATTCGACGTGGAAATTGCGCGCAATTCCTACACGCAATTAAACCTAGATAAGCGCACAGTTCGTGACAGGACTTCTAGTTTTAACTGTACGACTTTTGAATATGCCCGTGGGACCTGGACGCCCCCCCCCCCCACCCCCACAACAACAACAAAGGAAATATAATAAAAATTATGGCATCAGAAGTAAGGGATAACACTTGGGTGAACTAATTTAACAACAAATTTCCCATAGACATGTGTTCGCCAGAGAAAATTCACGATCGTGTGTACTTGAGCGGACTGATTTATCACTGAAAATTCCCATAGGGTTTTGAATTTTTTTAAAAATTTCTGTCGTGTGTACTCTGGCGAACGGATTTAACATTGAAAATTCGGCCGATGCAATGTGGCGAAAAAATGTCTATGTGAATTTTCAGTGTTAAATCAGTTTGCCCAAGTACACACGATCGTGAATTTTCTTTATCGAACAAATGTCTATGGGAAATTCAGTGTCGTTCCTTGAAGGTCCGTTTATACCGAACGCGACCACCGCGACTTTCCGCGTGAACTGTCGTTCTAACTGAATGCGGCAAGTCGCGCGGAAAGTCACGATTGTGACTTACGATTGTGACTTGCAAAAAATTAGATCAAAGGTTTCTTCATTCATGAAACCATGGAAGAGTATGCATCAATATTGCGACCTGAACGACATCTTGGGGTTATACTTGCTGCTAAATTGGAGGAAACGATGGAGAGACAGGCGTTTTTCTGTGCATCCTGTTTTCCAGAGACGTCCTGTGTATGGCGAATTCCATCATTAAGGACAGAAAATTAATTTCCATGCACACAAGTTCGAATTGAACTTCAGAATGCCAGAGGATAAATTCGACTATGTCCAAGGATTGACAGAAGAGGAAGGCAATTTCTTTAAGAGAAAGACTTGCTATCTGCTTAAGGCGAGTTTTTCGTTTCATTAAATTAGTCTTAAAGGGAAAATAAAACACAATGAATAAAGCTATATTGTTTTTTATCTGATTTTCGCTTCTGATTGGCTGATCACCTTTGTTCGCGCGATCCTTTCTTGCAAAATTCCCTCTGGAGGCAATTCCGCGAATTTCTGCGCGAACAAAAGTCTGGTCGTGTTATGTATGAGTATGAACGACTTCATTGAAACCAAAAGGACGAGCTCGTTCCAACGAGGGGTCACACGATATGGTTTTGTTGAAATTTTTTTAAAAATAATATTTTTTCATCTGCTGAATTTGCATATTACGCGAGCGGATGCGGGCGATTCGTTAGGTAAAGGGTTAAGTCCGTTTGTGGCGGGTTAGTAAGTTGGAGAGTCTGACAGTGGCTCGTTGCTGTGAGGTGGTTCTCTCTGGGCATTCAGGATTCTCCACTTGTAAATTGTCCGACACGATGTGGCCCTGGCTGTTGAAAGTGCCGTTAAACCCCAAATAGCAAAGAAACGTGGGTGAAACAGCTTTCATTGAGGATTGCACCGTTCAGCAATGGTTTGAAAGAGTTAAAAGGAAATACAAGCATTAAAGTAACTATTGCCCGATGTTCTTGATGAAGACACCATTATCAGATTAAATAGAAAAATCGATATGGAACAAACTTGATTTTCGATAATTTTCAACAAATTCGTGTTATTTTCTTTGCTTATTTGAAGGAATTACAGCAATTTTTATTTTTTTTCTGGCACGAAGTGAAGATGCAAATGCATGTCTTTGCTGTTGCGATTGTAATGAATGCTAAGAGGTCGCGGATTAATGATACTTTGGTAAGTCAGGTGATATTGGAAGCCAAGGAAAAGCTAAGTTAGTTTTAGCTGCCATTCGTTCTTATCGGCACGTTTTCGGAATCGGGGAAAGGCAGTTCATATTTATAGTACAGTCGCCGTGGATTGGTCGTAATCCACACGTGGGCAGTGATGTTTACCAGGTAAAAAATATCAGCAAAATCTTAATTAACGAAGCACCGGGTTGTACAGTTAAAACTAGAAGTCCTGTCATGAACTGCGCGCAAATAGCACGTCAATCTGCGCGTTAATCTACGCTTTATGACCATAGTAAGGCTATCAAATTCTGTACAAGTGGGCTGTGCACAAGCAATGTTTCTGCCAATGGACCTCCGGAGGTCCATTGGCAGACACATTGCCTGTATTTGTGATGAGTAACCAGAAGAATCTGCTGTGCTTTGGATGCCATTCGATATGGCATTTGCTCGCAACTCACACGCGCAAGCCTAGAAAAGCGCACAGTTCGGGACAGGACTTCTAGTTTTAACTGTACCCGGTGCTTCATTAATTAAATTGTTGATGATTATTCCTATAATTAGTGTTCTGAGTCTAATATTATTGCATCCGTGGAAATATTACCCACCCAAAGAAGTTACCAGTCCGCGGCGGTTATACTCTATATTTAATATATCTCACTTGACTTTCCTTTCCTCTGATTGGCTAAAAAGTACTTATACTATTCTCGGTAGTTTACCTACCGAGGGTTCCAAAAATAGCAGCACACTATTCCCGTGTCCTATAAACTTATCAAGATATCCGTGGTATATTCTAGGATGCTCAAGCGTTGGGACGGAACGCGTCCTTTAAGACATTTGTTTCCGGCATTCTGTTTAACGATTTCGAAGTTCAAGAATGAAAATGTATGTCTTGGGCAAGATCCTTGATAATATGCAGTGCACATAGGAAGGGATCCTCATGGGTGGCAAGATTCTTCCTTGATTTGTTCGATATGTAGAGGATCTACGAGTCCCAAAATTATATCGAAATGTACAAAACTAGATCTGGAAACTGGGTCTGGAACTAGCTTTACGGAGGTCCAGACCTATTCAACTTGATACGTTTTGAAGACTTCGATATATACAGATTATCATGATAATGTGCATGTCCAGTGATTTGTATCATATCCGAGGTGTTGTCCAGAATGGGATCTCAACGAGCCGGCTTTGCCGGCGAGTTGTGATCCCATCTTTGGACACCACCGAGAATCTGATACAAATCACAGGACAAGCACATTATCATGATAATTCATTTATCTAACCATTCTGTCACATAAACAGATTAAATCTCAACCCTTTAGTCAACGTAACGGTCAAAGCCGGCCAATGCCATTCACAAAACATCGCCAATTAATTTTCATTATTTTTTCATTTTTTTGTCTCAAAAACATAGGTTATGACCCCTCGTTGGAACGAGCTCGTTCCAACGAGGGTCATAACCTATGTTTTTGAGACAAAAAATGAAAAAAATTAGTTATTCAAAATCTTTTTTTGCAACTGTCGTCTGCTTTTCATGATAGGTAAAGGGTTAAATTATTTTTAAACATTTTTGGGACATAATGTTCGGTCGACCACCGACACGCTCATAGAATGTATCTATGTGCCTGTTATGATAGCCCGTAGCGCTACCGGAAACGAGTCGTCTATATGTTACGGAATCAGAATGAGCCGTCTATATGATACGGAATCGGGACACATTATGTGATACGTACCGTTTCTCGTGGTTTTCAGGCCAAAATCTATGTGGCTGTTAGATAAAAACTGGGAACGAGTTGACGATTCTATTTATTAGAAGATCCGAAAACCCCACAAAAGACACTTAAATAGAACGAGAAACAAGGGGCGGCTTATACGAGGGCTGCGACTACGTTGCAACTTAAGATGCGTTCGTTGTCCACAGTGTCCGCGTAAGAAAATAGTCCCTGATAACGAATAGATTGCGAAGTATTTAATGACGCAAAGTTTAGGAAATAATTTTCAAATAAACATCAACTACTGTCATAGACAGCAAATGTTTATCATTCCTCGTCCCCGAGACTGAATCTACGATTATTCTGCGGGGCTTGATCGGCCGTGCATTAACATTTATAATGACTGGGATTAATAATCCGAAGAAGTCTCAGATCATATTTTATTTACTTACACGCCTGTTCTACGAAATCTCCATCTACAGCAACACTAAGCCATGCGGAAAATGAAAAGATGTTCCGCACACTTGTGCGGAACTGAAATCGTTAACGGACAATGTTTAAGTAGAAGCGAAATCTCGCTGGAATTTTCTACAAATCGTGCACCGTAGTTACAATTTGAATCGCTAGTGATAGCTTAAAATCGTCCCCCGGTTTCCAATGTGTTCTATGTGCCTATGGGCACATAGAACACATTGGAAGTCAGGGGACAAAATTGTAATACGGCTTCCTCTCGCAGATCTGGTTGGAGATAAAATGTGGTATTTTTGTTGATAGTTGTCAAATGAATTGCTGAGTGTCTTTCTAATAAAGTTTTTTTTTATAGAAGTGAAGGCGTCGTGTAATAAACACAGAACGCCACGCGTGAGTGAATGGGTTAATCGATAAGGCACTGTGCCATCGCGGAAGGATAAAACTCGAGGCCTACGAACTCTCGTTCTATCCTTCCACGCTGGCACTCGTGCGATTAACCCATTCACACACGCGTGATGTTCTGTGTATTTATAAATTATGTACGGCCTTGATGTGTCATGATTCTGGAGCGGAAAAGACGGACTTTCTGGTTCAACGGTTTAACACCACTTGGTCAAAGGTTATAGTAGATTTTTTCAAGCAGTCGTTTCTTTAAGTAAATCGTTTCTAAATTTCTTTAAGACCAGAGATAGGCAACCTAACCCTGCTATGTTTCCCAATGTTAGGGCAATATCTTGGATGAGACGCATAGTGTTCCTCGGGCTATTTCCGTACTTTCTTTTATCGAGTGAATGATATGATGTGATGTAATACACAACGGAAAAGAGCTCTGAGAACCCCACTGCATGTAATGATTTTAATTACCAATAGGTTCTGGGAGGCGGCATCAGCTATATTTGAATATATATACATACCAACTATATATATATATTATATCTCACGTGACCTTCTGGCCTCCTGATTGGATGAATGCTGCACCCCTATTTCGTGTAGTTTGCATCCACAGAACTGACCAGGCACTACACCCAAGCACTACACGTTTTCTATTTTTAGCACACTACTATATCAGTTTTCTTTTCATACTGGGCGAATAAAACTAATCAGGCTAAATTTAAATATCGATTCACAGAGGCACAACATCCACAAAACGACCCGGAAAGAAATCTTTATGGAAAAATGTATCGTTTTTCCATTGTTGAAGTCACATTTTTCGAGGCGTTCATTTTATTCCTTGAGAAGATGATCCATATCTCGTTTCGAAGAGAATGATCCATACCTGGGTCCAACTTTCATAAGAACGCGTCCGGATATGAAAAATCGTTTGTTTCGCTGCTCATATTATTTCGCTATTTAATTGTATGTTTTGGGCAGTAAACGAATAAATAATGGAATTCAATTGAATCTTCGGAGTTTGTATCCCGTACTGACCCATTCGGTAATGTATATATATGTGTGACAAATGTGTAGAAATTATCAAACTGCGTTGTCAAATTTCGAAAATTTTAGTTTTCATTCGCGAGTTGCGCGATTCTAGAATACACAGTTCCGTTTGGGGGAAATGTTTTGTTTACCCTTGCCGACCGATTCAAAATCTGTCTTCTGCTCATATCAATAATCCAAGTTAGCGGTGTTTTGGAAGAAGAAAATGTTCTTTAAAAATTACATGGTATTTTTTTCTATATAACGCTGGTTGGTAGGGCTGCTACCTTGGTAATAGATTAACAAATCGGACAGATGTTTTTCTTGATGAGTGTTCGATATAATATAAGGATTAGTGCATGTCTTGTCGTTGACTACGCCCATATAGTGCCCAGTGAGGTGGTGTAGTTCCCTCCGCTTCGCGACGGGAACTACACCACCTCACTGGGCACTATATGGGCGTAGTCAACTCCAAGCCATGCACTATTCCTTAAATATATACGCCTAGGGTAGGGGTTTGGTTTCGTTGGATAAACGGGTCATGCTGGTGACAATTATCAGTTTCCATCTTAAAATTAAAGGTTTATCTTTTCATTTCATTGTGAATGTCGTCGCTTTTGTTTGTCTTCCAAGGTGTATGCACAGCTTCTAACAGCACCGCAGACACTCAAAATGCACTCTTTAAATTTGAAAAGCTACCCTGTGTTGCTCGCCACACAGTCAGAACGTGTGCACTGCCATTACGACGCTAATTGAAGAGGTTTCTTTTTACATCCTTTTACGGGTGCATAAATCATCATTTACAAATTAGAAACTCTCTCTCGACTCTGTATATAAGAGTCAGTTTAGTAGACGACTGCCACGAAACTAAAAATCCACAACTCTTGAAAGTTAATGTCTCACTCATCCCTATCCTATATCGTCCTGAAAATCGACTTTCGATAAAGTTATCTCCCTTGAAATTATTTGAAACGCGGGGAAGGTCCATTTAAGAAGCAAGTAATTGTTAAGAAAACACCCAATGGAATCAGTAAACAATAAAGCTATGATCTCTATATATTTCCTCTGACCTAACTATTCCTTTTGTTTATTAAAAGTTACAAAAGGAAACTTGGCCTTTTATGGCAATCTAATTAGAAGCAACCACTTCACAGATAACCCGTCATTAACCCTTTGAACTCTAGTGGTATCTTCCATACCAGTTCAATGGAAGCACTTGGAAGAGTCCATATTCATTATTTGGGGTAGACCAATCAATATTTTCAACGTGCAGCCTCGGGGCTGCACGTTGAAAATATTGATTGGTCTACCCCACACATTTACTGAGCAGTCATCCTATTTAATGATGTTATGACGTATCATGTTACTGCTCGGAAAAAAACGCCCCTAGGGTTCAAAGGGTTAAGAATATCTATCAGTATCAGACCTCCCATCACCAAGTATCTATCCATTCTGGCTTTTTGTTTATTTTACCCCGACAAAATAGCAAATCTCACCTCCTTGACTTGCCTGTGGTGCGTGGACTGTTCTTCCCCTAAGGCCATTATTTTGCCACAGTCAACTCCAAGCCGTATAATATTTATAAAATAATATATGACTTACAATGTAGCTCTTCCGGTTTTCTTTCTTGAACATTGAGAACAATTTTATTCAAATACAGAAGGGTTCACGTATTTTGGTGAAGCTTCCTCATGAGTTTTGTTAAGAGCAGGCGTAGGTATCCCATGTTGGTCAGACAAGGGACAAGCAGTCGATACAGGTTTTCTGGGTTCTGTCTCATTGTTTTTCTGGATGGCGTTATTATCAGTGATGATCTTGTATTTTTTACTCTGTTATTGATGAGGTGCTGGGGAAAAATGTTTTTTATTACATTCCTCAGTTCGTTTTGCATTGAATTTAATGTTGATTAAAAAGTGGTAATGTCAGGAATGAATTATGTCACTTCCATAGTAACTTTGGAACGACTGACGTATATAAGCCACGCCCCCACCGATTTGTTGATGTTTTGTTTTCCAGTTCCACATCAGTTAATTAAAATGAATTTTCCTTCTGAATATCTTTAAAAATCCTTTCTTTCCTCTATGAACAGGTTCGTTAGCACAGTTGACAAAATCCAAATAGAAATGTTTTATCTCATGGCTGAATGCCATTCCCCAAATGCGACTGAACGCCACATAAAATAGTAAAATATCGAACGAAAGTCGCAAAAATAAAACTGGGCCATTTCCAATCGAAGATTTGATACAGAAAGTGATGTATTCATACGCGCTAATTTCAGAAGTATTTTCAGAGTTGCATTTGCTAATATTTTGTGTTGAATTATTTTTAATGAAAGACATTTTGGTCTAAAATGTCATTTACTAAAGAGAGTGACCCATTCTTATGGCAAGTTACGGTATATAATTCGCCTCGAGACAGGGCTATTTCGTATTTCCTTCCTGCTAATTTTAGAAATGTTTCCGTGTTTACACTAAATTGGATTATATCTGACAATAGTTTGGGTTGAATTAATATAGTAAAAGACCTCTTTATTCCAAATGTCATGTAAGAAACAGAGTAATCAATTTGTTTTGAGCGTTACGCTAAATAATTCATCTCGAGACGGGACTGTTTCGTAAATCACTCGTGCTACGCCCTCGTGATTTACTCACGTCCCGTCTCTCGATGAATTATTGGGGGGTTCTCACTTTGCCAGCAGGTATTGTTTTCCTAAAAAGGTGATAACAGGTTAAACAATAGGGATAAATAGTATAGTCTGTTCTATAAATTGGTGTGAATTTGAGAAACAGAATACCAACCAACATTGAAACTGTGCAAACATTCTTTAATCATTGATTGTTTTATAGTGTTATCTTAAACATTACATATACATATACCAAGTCAGAATATAGATACGACATTTTACATCCATTGAAAATAATTGTACATCCACACAGAAAATAAATTTAATAGTTTGAAAAAGTCACAATTTTTAATAAAATCACACAAATATGGATGCCATTAGACACTTGTACTATCACAATTTTTCACAACCCAACAAGGTGTGCTACAGAGTTGCCATATTCATATAATGTTTTGCTACCATCCAACAGCTGTCTTTTTTCATTGTCCAACATATGGTCAATGCGTCGATATTTCTTTTTGCGTGGCCTTAAGCTACCACCATTCTGAAGCTGTAGAATAGTGGCTTCGTTGAAGCCTTGTTCGTCTTTGATTAAGTTTATGAATTTATAAATGTTTGGATGACAAGCTCCAAGTTTGGATAGCTTGTTGTGCCATCCTTCAACATGATTTGTGGTCCTTGGACCTGTCGTTTCAAAATGGTTCCACATTAAACTGTCACCACCTTCTACCCATTGTTCCGTCACATAATCCGCAAAACTACGGACTCCTGGAATATCCATATCCACATTCTCAATTGCGTACCACCAGTAGTCTGATATGTCACCAGGTCGCAAAAGAGGAAGTGCTGAAGCCCTTTTCACGAACATTTTTACACTTTGGTCATTGTTAAACACCACTTGAAGACCAAACCGTTGTGCATTTTTCCAAATTGCCTGTCGATAATGAAACATGCAGTCTTTAATGTTGGTCTGAAACACATTTCTGGCTGCATTTTGTGCTGCTGTCTCGAAGTCAGTCATGATAGTAGATGGTGACAATTCACTGTTTAAGTGCTGTGCTTTCTCTTTCACTATCTCAAAAAACTGTTGATAAGTTGTCTGTTTTTTATTTGGCAATAGGCCATACACAAGGGGGAACATTTTTCCCTCCACAAACGAATGAATGGTATAAATTTGATAAAAGAGTGTTGGGCACATACTGAAAGTTCCATCACAGTAGTAAGTATCCGCCGAAGCAAGCATTCGAATATTTTCATCCGTAGCAAACACTAAAAATGAATTCCCGGGTGCGGCGTGTAGTAAAAAGTTGTGTCCCGTGATTGTCTCTTTATAAGTAGTTGGCAGATCGATCTGTTGTCTGACTTTTGGCACTTGTGGAAGAGTTTTAGATCGAGCCCTGTATAAACTTGAATGTACTGAATACAAGGTTGGAACACACTTAACTATTTCAGGAACATCATTTGCTCGTAAACAGTTCAATTCTTCTTTGTAAATGGCTGGGATAGTTCTATGGTCATGCTTGATTTTTTCTCTTATTTCACATAAAAAAGTGTCCACAACAATTTTCACATTATCAGGCTGATGGTTGTGTTGGATTCCGAAAGTAGTTATTAAATTGTCCTTTGTATTGACAGTAGCTGGGCATCCAGCTTTACAGCATTTCCAATGTACTTTGATATAGAAAACTCTGAATTGCCATCGTATATATACTGTTAACTGTAAAAATTGTTTTGTTTATACCTTTGAAGTGAGAACACTATTTACCATATTGTTTACTCTAGTGATTGGCTACTCATTAATTGATGACCAGTAATCATTGCTAACATGCTTGTTTTGACAAACTTTGCTGGTAAACTAAGAATCATAAACTGTGACTAGTCAACACTAATTACTGGTACTGACTATACTGAAGGTGTGAATTAGGTGTGCTGGCAAAGTGAGATTAAATCGAATTATTTACTGTAACGCTCAAAACAAATTGATTACTCTCTATATATCTCAATGATCAGATTTAATGTTGTCATAAGTAATCTAGGTTCTCTTTAGAAAGCGCTGTGGATGTCTCTGTGAAGATAAAAGCGTGTCCGTCTTTATTTCTTTTATAAAGAAAACGCTTTGACAAGTAGAGTTCTATTAAGCATTTCTATTCAGTTCTAGCCAAAATTCAGAATACAGTTAGGGTGGCTTTCAACAACACTTGGGTTGAATAATTAAGAACAGAAAACATTTTCAAAGAGCTGAAGTCAACATTATGTATATCTGGTCACACCCAGAGATTTGATAAGTTTTTAGGCTACCAAATACAATAGGCTAAATACAATGTGAGCTTGAAGGGTAACATCTTTTTCTCAGTTTACACTTTCGACATGGGAGCGCGGTGACTGTTGTTGGAACATTGAACATCAAATCCATAGGTCTACGGTTCGTTCCAGACCAGCGGTAATGCGCTGTGTCCTTGGGTAACTCACTTAATCCCGATTGCCCACGGTGGCGCGGTGTACTAAAGCGTAATGCACGTTGATGGTGCACTTGACTTCAATCAATGCTGGCCTTGCTTGTGCGGAGTTAGTACGTTGATGAGGCTTACAGTTGCTCGCGTCTGCTCGGTGGTTCTATGTGGATACTCCGGCTTCCTCGACCCGAAAGACTGTCCGGTACGAAGTGACCCTGGCTTTCGAAAGTATCGGAAGACTCTTTTAAATAAATAACTGACACTGTCGACAAACTTGTTACCTCAAAGTAAAACGCAGATAAATGATAACAGCACAGAGGCCAATTTTCAAATTTGAAACATCAAATGACTGAATATAATTTTCACGCTTCAAAATTATATTCAGTGGTTCTAAGTTTCGCTGTGTATACCGATCAAAGATACCGATACCGATATTGATTCCGAGTGGGGCTGTTGGAGAGGAAGAGGACGCTGTAAACAATAGGAGACTAGAGGAGTTAAATAGGGCGAGGTCCAAAAGTAAGTTGGTGGTTGCGGGAAGTAGCATAGTTCGGGGGATCGACAAGGTTGTCTGTGGTCCGGACAGTAAAAATAGAACAGTTCTGTGCTTTCCGGGGGCTAAAGTGGAGGACCTGAGGGATAGAGTGGACGGTATTGTAGCTGGGTCGGGGCCTGATCCGGTAGTGGTATTACATGTGGGGTCCAATAACATCAGGGAGAGGAAATCAGTTCGTTTGGTGGACACATACAAGGACCTAATTAGTAAGCTACTTAGCAGGAATGCTCGGATCATCGTTTCAGGGGTGCTCCCCGTTATGGGTGGTGGGAATGAGAGGAACTCGCGGATTATGGCGCTAAACGAGGAGCTGGGAGAGCACTGCAAAGACTTGGGAGTACATTTCATTGACCACTGGGATTCATTCTGGGGACAAGGAGAGTTGTATGGGCGAGACGGATTGCATTTAAGTAGGATGGGTACAGACCTGTTGGGCCAAAACATCTTACAGGTGGCTGGGCCTTTTTGGAGAAAAGGTAACCCAGAGTGGCACAGATGCTGGGAACATAGGAAGAACAACAAACATGCACAATACAGGGACATACCAGGGTTATAATAATGTGCCAGTGATGACAAAAAAACAAAGATTCATTAAGTTTGGGTACTGCAACATCCAGGGTCTGCACAAGAAAGTAAGCGAAATATCAACAATGATGGACGAAGGAGACTTCGATATAATGGGTCTAAGTGAGACGTGGATACGACGGGATGAGCGGGTTGATCAGATGAAGGGTTGCGTGTGGATAGGAGCTGGGCGAACTGAGGGTCAGAAACGGGGTGGGGGTGTTGGCATCTACGCTAAAGAGGAATTACAGCCCTCATTGATTACAGATCTCACAGAAGCAAGGACTCAGATTCCAGTATCCAACGAAATAGTCTGGGCAAAAATCAAGTTAGGAAGCAGGAGTGTTGCCGTTGGTGTTGTATACTTAGCAGTGGAGGGAAGTAAGCCCGAGTGGAATGATTCAATATATACAACTCTTAGATCGAATATCACAGAGCTTGGGAGCAGAGGGTTCAGTATTGTCCTAATGGGGGACTTCAATGGGCACATCGGGGATAAGGAGGAGGGCATACAGGGAGGTGATAGGAAAATTAACACGAATGGGAGGAAGATGTTGGACCTATCAAAAGAGCTTGGTTTAAAGATCCTGAACAGGGATGCGAAATGTAAGGGTAAATGGACCTGGGAGAGGAACGATAAGAAAACAATAATTGATTATATACTCACTGACATTAGCGTATGGAGGGAGGTTATAGATGTAGAAATAGATGACGAGGGAAAAAATGACTTGGGTAGTGATCACAACCTGATAACAGTTAAGATTATGGGCAAAAAGACGAATAGAGACAGAAATACCTTCAAGGAAGTTTGGGGACTAAAACAAGGAGCCGACTGGAAGCAGTTTCGGGAAAAACTAAAACCAAATCTTGAATGTATACCTAGGGATGCAAATGTCCAGAGTATTTCAGATGGCATAGTAAATAGCCTAACAGAGGCAGGGAAGGAGTGTATAGGAAGGGTGAGGGTCCCAACGAGAGAGCTTGGATACAGGGTTAACGAGGGACTGAAAAAGGCTATAAAAGAAAGGAAGGTAAAATGCGCTGCTTACAGAAGAAGTAGGAAGCTTAAAGGGGTGGATAACAATGACACGAGACTAATGAAAGGAGAATATGAACTGGCACGGAAAAAGGTGAATGAGATAAAGGATAATAATAGGAAGGAGCGCAATTGCAGTCTTGCCAGAACAATAAAGAAAACGGGGGGTTCGAGCTCAAACGTATTTTGGAACTGGGTAAATAAACGGGGGAAAAGTAGTGTGCAGAGTATCAAAGTGGATGGGGAAAGTACAGAAGATAAAGGCCGTATCGCTTCAGAGTTAGTCAAGCACTGGGAAAAGATAAACGATAGGCGATGGGGCAGTGGGTCCCCACCAAAAAGAAATACACTGGTGGAGGAGAACCTATCCAATCGTGTATGTAGCGAAATAACGGCAGAAGAAGTGCGGAACGTGGTCTCGAAATTAAAAAATGGTAAAGCGGGAGGGACTGATGAAATTCCGAACGAATTCCTCAAAAATGGAGGGGAGGCACTTATTGAAGTCCTGACAAACCTTTTCAACCTGGCTCTGCGAAAGCAAGAGGTCCCCAGAGAGTGGAGGGAAAGTAAGGTGTCGTTCATACACAAAAAGGGGGATAAGGAAGTTCTAGATAACTATAGGGGGATATCAGTTAGTAGTAACATCGGAAAAGTATTCTGTAAGGTCATATACGGTAGACTAGAGGAAGTTATAGAAGAGAAAGGTTTTTTAGGAGAAATTCAAAATGGTTTCAGGAAAGGACGAAGAGTCACTGATCACCTATTTACACTCACCCAACTGATAGAATCAACAAAGGCTGAAAAGAAAAAGATGTTTCTGGCATTTCTAATAATAATAACTCTTTGGCCAGCCGCTGATTCGTCGCGGTCCTCATAAGAGAAGGCCATCATTCCCCCTGCACCCCACCCCCTCTTCCCCTCCTCTCCTCCCAGCATTCAGATATAAACTGCTTAATAGTGTCCCTCACTTCCTCTTTTTCCATTTCTTCAATAAGCATTCTAACCCTCTCCCTCGTGTCCCCCTTCAGCCATCTATCCTTTGTTTCTTCACCCCACTTCTGCATTATTCTTCCAGTAAATTTTATTCTATGAGGTATATACTGTGGGCATTCCAAGAGAAAATGTTCCAGGGTCTCCACTACTCCAGAGTGGCACATTTGGCATCCCTTTTCCCCATCTCTCCCAATTTTTCCCCGAAGCTCCAGTGATCTTGATCTCAGTTTGAACAGCAGTGACCCTCCAAGGGTGCCATCTAGGTACTTCTCAAAAGCTGGCTTTTCTTTATATTGTAACCCCTGCAGTGATCTTTTCACGCTAACCCCTGCTCGCCAGTTTCGATTGCAGTCTTCCATGACTCTCTCTTTGACAAACCTTTTGCCTTCTTTCATTCCTACTTCTATGTTTGTGACCTCTATAGAGTAATTGTCCATTAGTTCCCTCACATGTTTTGACCACCCCGTTTCTATATTAGAATTCCAAATGGTATCGAGCATCAATTTACACCACCGGTTGTCAGGCAGGTTTCTCAAGTAGTTAAAGTAACACAGTTTTCCCAAATCTACCCTGTCCTTGATTTTCATCCACCCAAGCTCCCCCCTTACTGCTTCCAAAGCTGCAGCATTACTCGACCCTGTTATCCATCTGCCGGCATCATTCTGAGTACTTTCCAACTTCTTAATAACGGTTTGGTTTAATGGAATCACGTCCGTGCCATACGTTATACTTGGTAAACCCACCCTCTCCCACAGTGTTTTCCCCACAAAGACCTTATTGAAACTATTTTTCCCTAAAAGTTTTAGTTGGTTCAGAATTCTTTTCCCCTTCAGAATCAGTTTGGCTGAGTAATTTCTGTACACCCCTCTTCCCGTTATATTTATGCTTACCCCTAGATACTCATACTCTCCCGTTTCTCCTACAGTGATTTGTTTGCTTTCCCCTTCGGGGATTGAGAACTCCCCCACTCTCCATCTCTTCGTCATATCTACCTTGCGTCCAACGGGTATTACCTTGCTTTTATTTTCATTTAGTTCGAGCCGCCAAGTGTTCCCATATCTACCAACAATTTCCAGCAGTTTCTCTAGCCCCTGTTCAGTTCTAGACATTAACACCATGTCGTCCGCAAAGAATAAGCCTGGTATCTTTATGTCTCCAACATTTACCCCCTCCGCACTCTGAAATAGTTCGTCCCCTAAATCTTTAACATACAATGCAAACAAAATCGGTGAAAAGATACACCCCTGCTTGAGGCCTATATCCATAGGGACTCGTTTTGTAGTGATACTCCCTAGACTGAGTTGGCTTTGCACATCTGTATACAGTGCTTTCATGATTCCCACAAAGTCACCCCCCAGTCCGATGCCCTCGAGCTTTCGCCACATACCTTCCCTCCACACTCGGTCGTACGCTTTTTTCACATCTAGAAATGCCAGAAACATCTTTTTCTTTTCAGCCTTTGTTGATTCTATCAGTTGGGTGAGTGTAAATAGGTGATCAGTGACTCTTCGTCCTTTCCTGAAACCATTTTGAATTTCTCCTAAAAAACCTTTCTCTTCTATAACTTCCTCTAGTCTACCGTATATGACCTTACAGAATACTTTTCCGATGTTACTACTAACTGATATCCCCCTATAGTTATCTAGAACTTCCTTATCCCCCTTTTTGTGTATGAACGACACCTTACTTTCCCTCCACTCTCTGGGGACCTCTTGCTTTCGCAGAGCCAGGTTGAAAAGGTTTGTCAGGACTTCAATAAGTGCCTCCCCTCCATTTTTGAGGAATTCGTTCGGAATTTCATCAGTCCCTCCCGCTTTACCATTTTTTAATTTCGAGACCACGTTCCGCACTTCTTCTGCCGTTATTTCGCTACATACACGATTGGATAGGTTCTCCTCCTCTAGATGTGAAAAAAGCGTACGACCGAGTGTGGAGGGAAGGTATGTGGCGAAAGCTCGAGGGCATCGGACTGGGGGTGACTTTGTGGGAATCATGAAAGCACTGTATACAGATGTGCAAAGCCAACTCAGTCTAGGGAGTATCACTACAAAACGAGTCCCTATGGATATAGGCCTCAAGCAGGGGTGTATCTTTTCACCGATTTTGTTTGCATTGTATGTTAAAGATTTAGGGGACGAACTAATTCAGAGTGCGGAGGGGGTAAATGTTGGAGACATAAAGATACCAGGCTTATTCTTTGCGGACGACATGGTGTTAATGTCTAGAACTGAACAGGGGCTAGAGAAACTGCTGGAAATTGTTGGTAGATATGGGAACACTTGGCGGCTCGAACTAAATGAAAATAAAAGCAAGGTAATACCCGTTGGACGCAAGGTAGATATGACGAAGAGATGGAGAGTGGGGGAGTTCTCAATCCCCGAAGGGGAAAGCAAACAAATCACTGTAGGAGAAACGGGAGAGTATGAGTATCTAGGGGTAAGCATAAATATAACGGGAAGAGGGGTGTACAGAAATTACTCAGCCAAACTGATTCTGAAGGGGAAAAGAATTCTGAACCAACTAAAACTTTTAGGGAAAAATAGTTTCAACAAGGTCTTTGTGGGGAAAACACTGTGGGAGAGGGTGGGTTTACCAAGTATAACGTATGGCACGGACGTGATTCCATTAAACCAAACCGTTACTAAGAAGTTGGAAAATACTCAAAATGATGCCGGCAGATGGATAACAGGGTCGAGTAATGCTGCAGCTTTGGAAGCAGTAAGGGGGGAGCTTGGGTGGATGAAAATCAAGGACAGGGTAGATTTGGGAAAACTGTGTTACTTTAACTACTTGAGAAACCTGCCTGACAACCGGTGGTGCAAATTGATGCTCGATACCATTTGGAATTCTAATATAGAAACGGGGTGGTCAAAACATGTGAGGGAACTAATGGACAATTACTCTATAGAGGTCACAAACATAGAAGTAGGAATGAAAGAAGGCAAAAGGTTTGTCAAAGAGAGAGTCATGGAAGATTGCAATCGAAACTGGCGAGCAGGGGTTAGCGTGAAAAGATCACTGCAGGGGTTACAATATAAAGAAAAGCCAGCTTTTGAGAAGTACCTAGATGGCACCTTTGGAGGGTCACTGCTGTTCAAACTGAGATCAAGATCACTGGAGCTTCGGGGAAAAATTGGGAGAGATGGGGAAAAGGGATGCCAAATGTGCCACTCTGGAGTAGTGGAGACCCTGGAACATTTTCTCTTGGAAAGCCCACAGTATATACCTCATAGAATAAAATTTACTGGAAGAATAATGCAGAAGTGGGGTGAAGAAACAAAGGATAGATGGCTGAAGGGGGACACGAGGGAGAGGGTAGGAATGCTTATTGAAGAAATTGAAAAAGAGGAAGTGAGGGACACTATTAAGCAGTTTATATCTGAATGCTGGGAGGAGAGGAGGGGAAGAGGGGGTGGGGTGCAGGGGGAATGATGGCCTTCTCTTATGAGGACCGCGACAAATCAGCGGCTGGCCAAAGAGTTATTATTATTATTATACTGCAGTATGTTTAGTTTTTTGTTGACGTTGTTCGACAGCAAGACACACATTAGAAGCCTCACTTAATGTCTAAAATAAGAAATATCGTTAACTATAACGTAACTTCCATTTACATTTATTCTTCACATTATTATGTGACACTCCGATGTTTTTTATTCGTTTTAATGCTTTCTTAATGACACAGGTTTTTAATTATTTGTTTTAAAGATTTCTATCATGAAATATTTGACTCTTTGGATTAAATATTTCCACGAGCTTCTTTGTTTAGAAGGGTATAATGAAACTTTCAACAGCCTAGATCATATCGTGTTAGACAATTTTACGGGTTCCGCAAGCAGGAATACCTGGCGCCACCGTGCTTCCACGTGGACAGTCGAGTTTAAGTGTCTTACTCGAGGACACAACACAAATAACACGGTCGGGATCGAACCGTCCATCCTTCAGTCTGACGTGCAGTGCGCTAACTAACTTTATAAGTGGTCAGAATATTACAGATAATGTACTGTCGGTTCTCTTTCTGACCGTTTACTTTATCTGATCGTTTACTTTACGTGTCTTACCCGACTGCTTCCACGTGGACAGTCGTCGGGTTTAAGTGTGCTACCCGAGGACACATCACAGATAACACGATTGGGATCGAACCGTCCATCCTTCAAGCTGATTTGCAATGCGCTAACTAACTTTATAAGTGGTCATAATATTTTCAGAAACTGTACTGCCGGTTCTCTTTCTGACCGTTTACTTTATCTTACGTGTATTTGATCCGCAATTCCTGAATGCATCGTGTATCAGGAACTTCTATCTCACAACTGCATGATACAAGCGTGTTGCTACTATTTGTTAAGATTTGTTTATGCTACTATTTATAGACCACTCAGTGGTAGACTGTTGGACTTCTATGCTAGAGGTCCCGAGTTCGATCCACGTCCGGGACGATCCGCGTTGTATCCTTGGGCAAGGCACTTTATCCCAGTTGCCTACATGGGGGCACGATGATGCCGCAGTAACCCTGCTTGAGCGGAGCTTGAACAGAGTTAGAATGTTGAGGAGCTGACAGTTGCCCGGTGGTTCTCTCCGAGTACTCCGGCTTCCTCCACCCGTAAAACTGTCATGGTCACGATTACCCAATGTGCATAAGTATGTGACCTTAAACACCAATAAATAAATAAATATTTATAGACCATTACACGCTTCAGAAAGACATTTGCGACAGACCGTTAACGTTTCTATAGGCACAGGGAAAAATTCTTCTCAAAAGTATAATTATTAACCCCTTGTACCCGAAAGACCGCTTTTCCGTCCCAGGATCGTGGTATAATCTGACTTCATTAAGTAGATAGTTGCTCGGTGAAGTTGCGTGGTAGACCAATCAAGATTTTCAACGTGCAGCCGCACGGCTGCACGTTGAAAATATTGATTGGTCTTCCCCCAAGTAACGAATATAGACTCTTCCAATTGATGAAGCTGAACTGGCATGGAAGATACTACCGGCGTTCAAAGGGTTCAATTATTAAACCACATTACTTTCATGCGTCTGTGTCTGAATCGTTGGATACATTCGAGTTGAAACCACACGCCGTTTACCGCACACAGAGTTTTGGGAATGTTAAACAAATGTGCTCATTGAAGTCTATCCGGGGAATGGGAAAGTTCGTGGTAGCTGTATAACACAGTTTCCAGCGAAATGTTCTGCGTTTTTGGTGAAAATTTAATCTTAAACTAAAAGGCTAGTTATAAATCAAGTTATTAACACTACAACTGGAAATTGTAAGAAAAATCTATCATCACCATGACATATGTTTATGAACAAAATGTATTAGAGTCTCACTCTTGTTTCTAAGGCTATATCTCGACTCGCCTTCGACTCGTTGAGATTTAGCCTTAGCAACGAGTGTTCGATTCTGATACCAATTTTTTTTACATAATCATAATGGTGACAATGCATGTTATTGGTGCATAGAAGTTGCTGTGAATTTGTTAACTTTCTTACAATTCGAACTTTTTTTGAAAATATGCGGAGAAATGTGTATGGATAACCCCAATCCCCTGGACATCATCTGCATCTATGTTTAGTAAAAATTCAGCGACCCACAATTCTGTTCCCTGCTTTGGGGATGGGGAAGGGTGTTGTAGGTTAAAAAGATAAAACACAAGGTATGTTGGTAGCGGATGCGTATCGCAAAGTAGGATTTTTCTCTCCCAAATCATGTGAATTTCTTCCGAATCCACCACTATCACTATGTTTGAGTTTTAACCCTTTACCCAACGTAACGGCCTAAACCGGCCAGCGCTATTCACAAAAATCGCCAATTAATTTCCATTATCTTTTCATTTTTTGTCTCAAAAACATAGGTTATAACCCCTCTTTGGAACGAGCTCGTCGAGCTCGATCCAATGAGGGGTAATACCTATATTTTTTAGACAAAAATGAAAAATATTAGTTATTCAAGAATTTTGTTTGCAAGTGTCGTCTGCTTTTCATGTTAGATAAAGGGTTAAACAACCTGGAAATAATTTAGGTCTATTGTGGAAGATTTCATAAAGCATAGTCAGAATCATCCAATCGTCTAGTGGCATGGGACGATCTAGAAGGGGAAGTTATTGGTAAAACAGTTTTACAATATTAATGCTCCGTTTGCCTGTATCTGGTAACAACTACTACGAAATAAAATAGGGAGCAACAGACACGACAGTAGTTAACAACGTGGCACTTTATAACTGGTTTTTATTATGCCTCACGTTTGTAACATCAGCCGTGATTGGTTAATTTGACACCTTCTAAAAGTCATGGTACTGGTGTTTTGGGGCAAAATACGGGTACTATCGGAACGTTCTTCCCTGGAGACATGGGAACAAAGGAAATGTAAGCTCCACGTTCTTTGATCAGCGTCGATTACGCACGCTCTCATTGGAATTTGTCAACACCAAACGCTGGCGCCGTGTCCGTTTAACTTGTTTCGTCACCGATAGACACAAACTTACCAACAAATATGTCATCTTCAGTGTTTCAATTTTAAATGCAAACAATGAATTCAAAAGAATCAGAAATATTAAAAACCCACATGTTGTTCACCACTTTAGCGAATCCTGAATAAGAGTTATGACTTCAATCAATTACATTTCCACAAGTTAAGTACTCCTCGACCTCACTGCGCCTCCGTCTCAAGTTCAAAATAAATCGTTTCACTCCGCTTAATTCTGACAACTGTCGTCGTCCAAGAAACATGCTTTCATATTCTATTATACCACTTATCACAGAAGCATTAATACTGAATTTTAACATGAACAGCATGATGCAGTTGTAAACACTGAAATTTGTTGATATAGAAACCTACAAAGCGACGGCACTTCTAACAAGTCATTTTCGAATTTGGTGATCTGGAAACTCCTAAAAAGACATCAGGCGTTCGAAATGACGTCACTAAAAGCATGTTTCTGGATTCGACTAAATTGTTACAAGATTGGTGGCATGTTGCTTTTAACGCTTAACAATGAAAGCTATTTTTGGTTCGGAATAATAAAATAATTTGAAGGTTTCTTTTCATGTTCTATCGGTCGATAGTACCTGAGTTTGTGTGATTTCTGAAATAAAACCTGAAGCAGCTTCAGGTTTTACTTCAGAAATCACACAAACTCAGGTACTATCGACCGATAGAACATGAAGAGAAACATTCTAATATCATAATAACAAGTAACAGACGCCATGGTTTCAAAATTTCCGGATGATCTATCTTGAGAAATCTAAGGAAAAGATATCATATTTTTGCTGTATCTTCGCGTGGAGTTATTGGTGTGTTTTTTTAACCAATTTGCCCACAAAACATGTTGTTGATGCGGCACATGAAACTGTAGAACTAATAACTTTTTGGACGTTCTAGACGCAATAATGTGTAATAATTGTACAAAAACAAACAGAACTCTAAATAAGTTTGAAGACCGTTTTTTAATGAAACAGAGTTAAACAATCTAAAGCAGGCACTTCATTTAAGTAAGACAAAGTAGTGTAGTCGTAAGCCGATTCCATTCCTATCGCTCCCCGAAAAAAACAATGTCTGCCGATTATTCTTGGGAGCTCTCTCTGGGAGCTTTCCGATAATCATTATCAAAAGCTGATATTATGAACGAAGAAACAGTTATTTGGGTAGGTATTTATTTTTCCAAGCTGTTTTGACGTGTTTACGCATAATAATGCCTTTATAATTTGGTGAGGTGATTCGTCTAGCCAAATAAAAGTAAAGCGAATAAACATACTAGATTGGAATGTGTGTTATGGTGCACTCTCCTCAGATTTCTCGTCAAATGGTTGGTGCGTCCAAGTGTCACATTGTTCGTTAGTGATTTGGTCCGTGCCTCAAAATATGACACTTTCAGGTTTGTTTGTTTGATTCATTGAGGTTTAAGGAACACTTTCAACAGTCACAGTCACGGCGTGAAGAATAGTTTTACCGGCTGTAAGAAGCCAGAGTACCCAAAGAGAACCACTGAAAAGTGGCGAGCAACAGTCAGACTCCCCAATGTACTTACTTTGCACCAGCGGGGTTAGCAGCGGCTGAAGGCAAGTACACAATCGTCGTGTAATACACCTTAGTACACAGCATACACAGAGCCACCGTGCCCCTCTCCACGTGATCAATTGGGATTAAGTTATGGCTACACGCTATTTTAAACGGAATACCGGTATTCAAAAAGATACCGCGGTATACCGGTATATCGAATGACTGACTATCTGAACATTCGTACCGCAATCGGGACTTGAGCCATCACAATGGAACGAATTAGCATGCCTTGATGATGCAGTTTGAATAATCCTTTGCCAAGCGCAGAAGATATTAAACATTTTTATTTTAAATATTTGTTTCTCGAAATTTTCCAAAAATTTCAACAAAACAATATCATGTAACCCCTTATTGGAACGAGCTTGACAAGCTCGTTCCAATGAAGGGTCACATGATATTGTTGTGTGGAATTGTTTTGAAAAATGTTTTTTCAACTGCTGAATTTGTATATTACGCGGGAGGATGTGGTCGATTCGTTGGATATTCGAGACTACAGTTAAAGCTCAAGACATCTTGAAAATTAAATTGTGGATAAACAAATACTGTCGATAAACCTATATTTTTGTAATAGCAGCGACATTCAATCGGTACTGGCTTGGGTACCGGTATATATCGGTTTATTGATGCACCATGCAACCCTAGATTAAGTATCTTGCCCAAGGACACGACGCAGTTACCTCCGGTGAATGACGCTGATCGTTCGGTTTGAAGTTCAATATTCTAAGCACCATCGGGCACCCTCGTACTTTGAAATATTGAGCGCCAAGATGTCGAAGAACCGAATGTGCGATGAAACTTGTTAATTATACAGGAGTCATTAGTATTATAAACAGTTTGAACGTTAAATATTTGGTAATCTTCTTTTGATGCATGGAGGTGCAGCAGACAAGATGTCTCACGTTGCCCATGAAATTGTTTGGCATGAGAGGTCAAGAATGTTATAAAAAAAAAACTCATTATATTCTCACAATTGATACCAACTGAATGCAGAACACTGTCGAGTAGTTGAACTAGTGTGTGAAACAATTGATTACATCTTTATGGTAATTACGAATTATTCTGTTTTATCATATAGTTAACGCCTTCACAAACCACGTGGTACATTTAAAAACAAAACGTATTATGTGGTCTCGCGTAGCGACGTATTTTAATAAGAAATCATTTTCTTTCTAAGGCGTAAACAAATAAATGCTTCGGTTCAGGTTACCTGAAGTAGAAAATTGGGTCGGTTGGTCGGGTTGTATTTATATTTCATTTTTCGTACAGTCGTTTAACCCTTTACCTAACATGAAAAGCAGAAGACACTTGCAAAAATAATTCTTGAATAACTAATATTTTTCATTTTTTGTCTCAAAAACATAGGTTATGACCCCTCGTTGGAACGAGCTCGACGAGCTCGTTCCAACGAGGGGTCATAACCTATGTTTTTGAGACAAAAAATGAAAAAAATAATGAAAATTAATTGGAGATTTTTGAGAGTAGCGCTGACCGGTTTTGACCGTTACGTTAGGTAAAGGGTTAACCTTTTACCCAACGTAACGACAAAACCCTGTCAACGCCATTTACGAAAATCGCTATTCATAATTATATTACTTTTTCATTTTTTTGTCACAACAACATAGCTTATGACCCTCATCAGAACGACCACACCATGAAAATCACAAGTTATTCAGTTGTTTTAAATGTCGTCTGCTATTTGGGTTAGGCGAAGAAGACTACAAGACTATAAAACATTAACAAATCTCGTCCGCTAAAGCTCGGCTCGAAGCGAATGTAGTTCAAGAGACTTACTGAAGTTCGTTTTGAATTGTAACTAGTGATCTCTACACAACTGGATTGCTGGATCGTGTCGCAACTCAAACCGTCCTCCCAAAAGATGGTGTTAAGTCAATCAAAGCGACAACTCCTCCCACGTGAAAGCTACTACGCTGTGACTGCAATCACAGCTAACAGCTTTTACTTCCATAAACGCCATGGTGTTTACCTAGCGCGAAGGCTAGTAACATTGTCTCAACTTTCCAATCTCGGCCCTTGCGATCTTTCAGTAATGACAAAAATATGCTAAAAATATTCAGTTCATATTCAGGCGAAAAATGTGCACACCATTAACATATTCACACCAAAGACGAATGCGTGACGTTGGGGAAATGAAAATCTTCGGTTCTTTAGCATTGTTTATTAATAGCATCATCGCCCCTCCCACAAGATGGTGATGGTGGGGATACTTTTCTTTTTGAACCGTTCTAGCAATCCATTTGTATAGAGATCAGTGGTGGTGACTCATTAAAGTTCCTCAGTCCCCGCCGTGACGTGTACTACTCCTGTGTCATTCATTTGCCAAATGATGTCCCCGTTTGTTCTTATACAATATTTATTGGAGTAAAAAGAATGTACTGGGAAGTCATTGACAAAGAACAATGTAAGACCTACTTAGCCCCAACTCTAAGTGTGGGCGGTCGATTTTTTGCTCTCGTCTTGTGTTAACGTTTTGAGTCATATTTCCACCTTCATCTGCGGATTAATTTTGATTTTGCGACCGGAGAGGGAATATTATTGGCAACGTTGACACAAGACAAGTGTAGAAATGGAAAAACTCACTTATACAAGCAGTATGTGTGCTCACCACATTTACATCTCAATGTATGTCCATCCGGGTCAGTATTACTTGACAAAGACGATTTGAAGAGCAAACGAGTCTGTTAGTAGCAACCAAAACGTATTTCTCGCAAAATGTATAGTTGTCGTTTGTTTGATTTATTTACTAACTGGGACAAATTCATAGGCCAGAATCATGTCGTATTGGAGAGTGTTACGAGTAGCGAAACTAGAGTATCTAGAGAGAAACAACCAGTAATAGCAAGTAACTGTTAGACATTCGAACTTACTAATCTATCACTAATCCGGTGATCGAGGCGAGGCAGCCCCAAGGCGGCACGTTAAAAATATTAATTGGTCTACCCCCCAAATAAAGAATATGGACTCTTCCAAGTGCTTCCATTGAACTGATATGGAAGATACCACACGGTACAAAGGGTTAACGGCTTTGTTCCAATTTGGTGAATTTCTTGTCCTACATATAGAATACATCTTCAAATATAGTTTCAAACAGGCTTCTGGTAGTCTTGCTGTTGGAAGCTACAGTTTCGTGACAGTGTTTTTTTTTGTGAGGCCGTAGCTACTTGCACAGACACCCAATACTTGTCTAGAAACCACTGATAAATCAAGGTGTAACATTTCTTATGGAGAAGAAGAATTCCATTAGCCATTGTGTACACATTGGGAATAAGTGGCGCGAATAACATAAACTTGTTATCGACAATCAAAGTTGATTCCCATTTATTTCCTTGCGAGAATCGAGTCCACTCTCGCATAAATTTTAGGTATTGCAGTACTAAACATTTGAATTAGAGTTATCAAACTTGGAAAGCCTGAAATGATGCAATCTCCGAAACTTAGCAGCTATGAAAAAAATATAGGTTTAAAAAACACTGGAAGCATCTACTGAGATCTTGCATCATTGCTGAATATTCTAAAGAAAAAAGAAGGGTGATTTGATGAATTTTGAGGGTCTACAGTTTACCATTGGTGTGTTTTTGATAGGAATTCGCCGAAATTAGGCCCGGGACCGGAAGTTTCTTTCCTTTCAATTTTTCTCTATTGTCTATTGCATGACCCCCCCCCCCCCCCCCCCCCCCCCACACACACACACACACACACACACACAAACAGTTTTGCAAGCATCACAATACAATAAGAAATTAACATTGGAGAAAAACTAAGAAATTTCAATTGGTACTTGGTAGGGCTGGGCGGTTTTGAAATTTGCATTTCGGTTTGGTTTTGTACAAAAACTCGGCTTTTGTTTTTTCAAAATGTATTGTAGGAATCCACATTTTAGAAGATAATGTCTACATAAAATGGGTCTGTATTTGTCATCCAAGTCATGAGGCTCATACAGCATGTTGAGTCACCAGGGTTACTTAGTGTTCACCACTCTTCTTAGCTAATGGACAGTTTTGAGGGCATAAAATGTTGTCTGAAGGGCTATTCTTTACAAGATATATCATACCAAATTGAAATGATGCGATCATATATGTTTCATATAAACGTTATAATGGACGTCTATGAGGAAATATTTAGTACTGTTATACCTATAAGCCACGCAACTATCTGAATGCAACGGAATCGTTGCACTGAATCGGTCATAGATTAAGGCTGATAAACTTTTCCAAGATTGTAATGTCTATTTCCCAAACAAAGGAAACAATGTGAGGAAATTTTGTTAACACGCGACGACGATATGTAAAATGTTTCTTTTGTTTGTAAAACGGAAATTACAATCTTGGAAAAGTTTAAAAATCTTTATCAAACAGTATGTTCTTCTTTGGAAATAACCTTATTTTGTGTCCTAAGCTTTTGCTTACTTTTTGATGCCCTAAGCTTTTGTCGATGTCTTCACTGAAATTACGAGTCCATACGCTTATAATTTAATCATTTGCCCCGCCCCTGCGTTTGATTGGTTGAAAGCATACAGCGTGAAAATCGTCAAAATCGTATAAACCAAATCACGTAATGATTTGGAATGTCTACACGTTCGCACATCCGGTCCAACTTTGAAGACTCTGGAAGCCCCGCCCACTCAATCCAATTGTCACCGTGAGAGCGTGACGGCAGACTGATAGATGGATAACAAGCTTGTAAACAAAGATCAATGATCGATTTTTCGAGTTAGCGAGAATGTAATGATAATTTCTCGGGAACAATTGAATTTAATAAAATAATCCGAAGTGGGAGATGAATAAAAGATCATACATCCAAACATGATTTTGGGGGAATTTAAAAAAATGTTTTTAATGATATTGTTACGTGACTTGCTAAATATCTGTCGTCTGCGATCGCAAATCAAAACAACAAACAATTTGACAATGATTGACGTAACCTGTTTGCGGCACACTTTCCTGAGTTTGACTATTGTCTTTTGCGAAAATTAAAAGCTTTTCGTTCACGTACACATAGGTTTTATATTTTAATATTACCGCCGGATTAAATTATAAGAAATTATAAGAAATAACTGTTGTTTTCCTTCGGTTTATGCGATATAAACCGAAAACCGAAACTTTTCAGCACAAGCTTAATCATAACTCGCTACGCGAGTTATGAAGCTTGTGCTGAAAATTTTCGGTTTATATCGCATAAATCGAAGGAAAACAACACTTATTTCTTAAGTAAAACGTTTTTTTTTAAGGAGACTATTTTATTATCCCCCGCCAAAACGATGTTTGTATATAAAAATGGGTTCCGTCCGTCCGTCCGTCCATAACAACTTTGGACCTTCATATCTCAGCCAGTTGATGCCGATTTAAATTATCTTTGATATGCTGTTAGACCACCATGGGGAAAAGATATTCGCAATAAACAGGTTTTGTCCATTTTTGTTTCTAGAGTTATTGGCCTTTTCAACTTAGAATTCCCCTTTTCAGTGAACCACTCCTTGACGGGGGAGACCGGTGGCGTTGCACCTTGTCTGAAACTTTGATTTGTGCACCTTATGTATCAACACGCGGTTTTAGATTGATTGTGTGCTGGAACTCCATCATTCGGATGTTCCAATATCAGCGGTTTTATGCGTCAATCTTCTCTAAAAAGGAACTGCTCCTCATATTAATCAACAACAACAGCTTATATACAGAACGACACACGCGTGTGAATGGGTTAATCGATATGGCACGATGCCAGAGCGGAAGGATAGAACGAGAGGCCACTGGCCTCGAGCTTTAGCCTTCCGCGATGGCACAAGTGTCATATCGATTAACCCATTCACACGCGTGTGTCGTTCTGTGTTTATCACACGCCTTCACATCTATAAAACCATTATTAGAAGGACACTCGGCAATTCATTTGACAACAATTAAAACAGACAACGCATTTTATCGCCAACCAAATTTGCGAGGGGAACCCGTGTTAATATTTCGTCCCCTGAGTTGCAATGTGTTCTATGTGCCTAATGGTACATAGAACATATTGGAACTCAGGGGACGATTTTCAGCTATCGCTAGAGATTCAAATTGTGATTGCGTTGCACGATTTGTAGAAAATTCCAGTGAAATTTCGCTTCTATTTAAAAATAGTCCGCCAACGATTTCCCCTCCGCACATATGTGCGGAACAGATTTTTATTTTCCGCGCGGTTTAGTGTTGCGGCAGATGGGGATTACATAGAACAGGCTTGTAATAAATTGAGTTTCCGATTAACATCATGAAAGACAAACCCTTATATTGAAACAGTAGTAGTAGTAGTAGTAGTAGTAGTAGTAGTTCTTTATTTACGTGACATGTGCATACACTGAGTACTTAGGTATTCAAATATAGCATAACAAAAAGCACCCGGCCATTTTGGCCTATATGTCACGGGATTATCAGAAAGAAAAGAATAGGCATGCTCTCTCTCTCTCTCTCTCTCTCTCTCTCTCTCTCTCTCTCTCTCTCTCTCTCTCTCTCTCTCTCTCTCTCATACTTTTGATCATCATCATGAGACATGCAGAGACCATGAAACCATGAAACGTATTGATCCTATTCTAAGGGTAAACACACCTGAAATGCCACCAAGTGGTGGTTTCATTCAATTTTCAGCCTCACTTTTGAGCTTAATTCAATTGTCTGTCATCTATAAACATAATCTCTGCGTCTGTTGTAAGCATTAACAAGATATACAGCACATTGTCTGGGGTAGTGTTCTAACAAAATACTTAGGGTTTCGTTATCTGAGCTATGAAATCTAAGCTTATGATATGTGGATACACCTCTCATAAGCTTCTCTCTTAAATCCGAATAAAATCGACATTCCAAAAGAAAGTGATTCTCATCCTCAACATGAAAAACGGTTAAAATGGATGCTGCGCGTGAAATATTGGCCTTTTATATCCTCTGTGTCACGACTAAAATAGTCTAAATGAATGCTGCTCGTGTATTACATCTTGCCTTATCACAATATTTATCAACCTTTCGTGCAATATTTTTCTTATTTTTGTCTATATTATAAAACAAAATATATTTAATGGTTGCTACTCCTGTTACTGTGTCTTGTTTTATCACAATATTTATCGACCGCTCGTGCAATATTTTCTGTTATTATTCTCTGTATCATTATATAAAATATTAATAAATTCTGCCCTATTACATGTTTTATCACATATACCCTATGTGCACGTGAACTATTTTCCGTTATTAATCTATGTATGCTAAACAAAGTCTTAATGAGTGCTGCTCGTTTTACATACTCGTAATATCACATATTCTCCACCCGCTGGTACAATATTTTCAATGCCAAAAAAAACCCACGCCATTTATTAGAATTATTTATATCACACCCACAATTGTCTAGCCCAGACATGCTCCAGCTCCGCATTCTATAAAACAATTACCAGCTTTAGGATTATTTTTTTCCCAAAATAAACCATTTAGCTATTTTTAGAAAGCTTAAAAAACAGACGAAACCCAAGTTAGTAAAATCGTTATATGCGTCAATAGATAAGGTTTCGCACAGATCTTTTTTAATCCTTTATCCCATCCTTATCAAACTTTCTTAACGTATATATATCAAGTCCAGGCGACGAGACACGATAAGTCTTCCTTTAGATTGTTGGATAATTATCATCTTAAGGACACGTCTCTTTCAAATGAGGAAGTTTCCTCCATGCAAGTCTACTTTATCGTTTTTTTCTTTCCACGGCGATTATTGATCTGAGTGATATATCTATCTAGTAGCTTAATAAACTAATAGTTACTTTAATTGGTACTACAAAGGCCTATGGAAAACCATGAGGAAGTTGCTAATGGACTAACCTAACCCCTATAAGCGGAGTTCATCATTCTTGTGCGAGAAAAATGTGAACAAAATGACAGAAAACAAGGAGCATCATTAACTGTTTGAGGGCTGGATTATTTTTGGTTGTCAAAAATTTGTTATTCAAAATTTGTTTCATTACAAATTATTGGAGAGTGCCCATAGGCACTCTCCAATAATTTGTAATAGAAAAAAACTTACATAAACAAAAGTATTATTTGCATTTGACTGAATAAGAAACCTGAGCAAGGAAAATGTGGGCGGCTTTTGCTCTGAAACCCTCATTTTTATGAAAGCCCTGATAGTGGATTCTAATAATAATAATAATAATAATAATAATAATAATAATAAGACGACTTGACAAAGCGCCCATTACTGTTAACTCATGCACATAATGGATGAAAAACATTTTATGGCGCTATACAGTCACTTTCAGCTTGGTGATCAAACTGTGTGGAGCAAGCTCTCTTGAATTGGCAGGTTTTCAGTTTACTCCGGAATTTCTGAATGACTCACAAGACTTTACGTCATCTGAAAGAGAATTCCAGAGATGGGGCCCAGTAAAACCAAATGATCTGTCAGCAAATATAACATGCCTGTGAAAAAGTACTTTAAGTAAAGGTTTTGTACTGGACCTGGTGATATAAGACTTTGGTGAATGTTGGATCAATTCGGCTAAGTAAGATGGGGCTACATTATTTAAACATTTGTATACTAACAATTTTAAATTCGATTCTTTCTGCTGTGGGAAGGAAATGAAGTTCCTTCAGAGCTTCTGATGAACTTGAAAATTTCCATCTACCTAAAATTATTTTTGCTGTCATATTCTGTATTCTTTGGTATGGATTATGTCGGCATTTTGGTAGATTTACGAGCAGACTGTCACAAGTAATCCATGTGGCAGAAGACAAGGCCGTTGGCTAATTTTGTACATGTGTTGCGACAGAGGTATGGCCTGAGTTTTTTCAGTCTGAACATAGCAGTCGATGCATCCTTAGCTTTAAGAGAGACATGATGTTCAAATGTCAGGTTGGATTCTAGCACTCAGCCAGTTAATACTCATAAGGACTGAAGGATTGAATCATAAATGAACCTCCTTACAAACACAATGCGTATTCGCCGGTTTGCTGAAGGCATTAATGTAAACGGCGAACCTACATATGAACACAATTAACAACATCCACAGAAACCTTAATGCAATGGCAACCACATGTCGAAGATTTCATTCTGTCCCTGCGATTAATTGTGTGTTTATTGGGATTTACGGAAATTCAGTGAATTAATGTATTACCCAAATACAGTCCGGCCGCCATGGACTGGTCACTTTCGACGAGTGGGCAATATTTCCACGGACGCAATAATATAAGATTTCAAACACTAATTACAGGAATAATCAACAAAACATTAATTAATAAAGCACCGGGTACACCCGGTGCTTCATTAATTAAAATTTTGCTGATGATGAATTTTATTACCTGGTAAACGCATGCGTGGACATCACTGCCCATGCGTGGATTACGACCAGTCCACGGCGACTATACTGTACATCATGAAAGTGTGTTTATCGTTCTCTCGTGCATCTTTAACCCTTTGTCCAACGAAACGGCAAAAACCGGTCAGTGCTATTCACAAAAATAGCCAATTAATTTTCATTACTTTTTCATTTTTTGTCTCAAAAACATAGGTTCTGACTCCTCTTTGGAACAAGCCTTAGTAAAACAACCCTGAGTAATGATATATGACAAATTGGCATTTTTGTACGATTATAGTCTCATAACTCCAGATTAACAAACCTGAAAATCGTAAAAATTGAAAGGAGTGATGCCTTTACTGATTCTAACATTGCTACAAAATTTTAAGAGATTCAGTGAAAGCATCATTGAGTTATCATACACGTAAAAAATTGCCATTTTTAGCTCAACTTTGACGAAATCAAATTTGAGCTATTGTCATGGTCCGTCTGTCCGTCTGTCCGTCTGTCCGTACGTCAACAATTGGCTATGGCTCGGGCTAGAGGTCGTATTTATGAACCGATCTTTACGAAACTTCTTGTGTACCTTTGTTATGACCCTGGGACGGGAACGAGTGTTTTTAGGTGTGGTCCGAAATTCAAGATGGCTGCCAGTGGCCATTTTGTACCGATGATGCAAAAATCAGTTTTTTGTACAGAACTTCTGTATGAAAGTTCTGATTTGAATAAAGTTTTATATAAATGTTTAGTACCATGGGATACATCACATATAATACGGGTTTTTTTCTCGTGCGTAAATTATGCAAATTAGACTGACTTTGATTTATTTAGTGTTACTTTCAGAGCTGTAAGTGCAAAGCTGCTATGGCTCGGGCTAGAGGCCGTATTTATGAACCGATCTTTACGAAACTTCTTGGGTACCTTTGTTATGACCGTGGGACGAGAACGAGTGTTTTTGGGCGTGGTCCGAAATTCAAGATGGCTGCCAGCTGCCATTTTGTACCGACGATGCAGAAATCTGTTTTTTGTACAGAACTTCCATATGAAAGCTCTGATTTGAATAATTTTTTGTATGAATGTTTAGTACCATGGGATACATCACATATAATACGGGTTTTTTTCTTGTACGTAAATTGTGCAAATTAGACTAATTTTGATGTTTTTTGGGGTTACTTTCAGCACTGTAAGTGCAAATGCCAATACGGCTCGGGCTAGAGGCCGTATTTATGAACCGATCTTTACGAAACTTCTTGGGTACCTTTGGTATCACCGTGGGACGAGAACGAGTGTTTTGGGGTCCGGTCCGAAATTCAAGATGGATGAAGGCAGCCATTTTGTACAAAATTAGGTGCAATCAGATTTTTGCACAGAACTTCCATATGAAAGCCCTGATTTGAATAATTTTTTTGTGTGAATGTTTAGTACCATGGGATGCATCACATATAATACGGGTTTTTTTCTAGTGCAGAAATTATGCAAATTAGATGAACTTTGATTTTTTCAGTGCGACTTACACACAGTAAGTACACATGTCAATACGGCTCAGACTAGAGTCTGTATTTATGAACTGATCTTCACGAAATGTCTTGGGTACCTTTGTTATCACCTTGGGACGAGAACGAGTGTTTCTGGGTGCGGTCTAAAATTCAAGATGGCTGCTAGTGGCCATTTTGTACCGAAATTAGGTCTAATCAGTTTTTTGTACACAACTTCTATACAGCTCAGACTAGAGGCCATATTTATGAACCAATCTTTACGAAACTTCTTGGGTACCTTTGTTATCACCGTGGGATGAGAGCGAGTGTTTTTGGGTGTGGTCCGAAATTCAAGATGGCCACCAGCAGCCATTTTGTACCAAAATTAGTGCAATCAGTCTTTTGTATAGAACTTCTGTATGAAAGTTCTGATTTTAATAAATTTTTGTATGAATGTTTAGTAACATGGAATACATCACATATTGTAAGGGGTTTTTTTTCGTGCTGAAATTATGCAAATTAGATGAACTTTGATTTATTCAGTGCTACTTACACAATGTAAGCACACATGTCAATACGGCTCAGGGTAGAGGCTGTATTTATGAACCGATCTTCACAAAACTTCTTGGGTACCTTTGTTATCTCCTTGGGATGAGAATGAGTGTTTCTGGGTACGGTCCAACATTCAAGATGGCTGCCAGTGGCCATTTTGTACCGAAATTAGGTCCAATCAGTTTTTTGTCACAAGTTCTATACAGCTCGTATTTATGAACTGATCTTCGCAAAACTTCTTGAGTACTTTTGTTTTCACCTTGGGACAGGAACGAGTATGTTTTGGGGTGCCTTTGTTATCACTGTGCTATGAGAACAAATATTTTGGGGTTCAGTCAGACCCACTCTGGGACTCAAAGATTTTTTCTAGTTCAGCATCTGACTGTCACCCACCTTTACAATACTTTACCTATACATTTGTTACAGGCAACGGTCAGTATTTATGTACAGACCGTTACAATACTTTATATGTACCTTTGTTATCAGGTCATTACCTAGATGTTTGTCATTGCTGTGTCACATACTATACATGTACATGTCTGTGTCTTGACAAGTTGAGCTACAGTGTCATTGACACTTTCATTTAAAAATGCAAGTCCCATAACTCTGGAAAGAAAAAACAGAAAACCGTCCAAAACGAAAGGGAGCTTCGTTTGATCAATTTCAATATTGTGTATAAATATTATGAGAATTTGTCGAAAGAAACTTAAGTTATCGTACGCCATAGGAATATGCTGTCGGACACACGGACACACGAACAGACGAACAGAGTGATTACTATAGGGCTTCTGCGGAAAGTCGGCGGGGCCCTAATGCTATTTTGTGAAAACCATAGATTATGTTTAATATTCGTTCAATTTTTTTGTACTGATGTGCCTTCCGTTCCATAAGTTATCGTTAACTTTAGTTCTGAACCGACAAGTAAACGGCGACAGTGCAAAAATAGTAACAAAACAAACCTGTGTGTTTGCTATAGAAAGTGTCGGGTTTTTTTTTTCTTTATTTTAAGTGACAAAGACGATTATTTATTAAAAGCATAGTATAAATAAAACAAATAGGTACTAGGGCCGGTAAGCAGATTTAAACCACTCGTAGAGTAAGGGTTTTAACCACTCAACAAGCCGAGTGGTTAAAACCCTTATCCTACTCATGGTTTAAATCTGATTACTGGCCCCAGTACCTATTTATTCTATATTTAAAATCCCACCTCTTTACTGCATAAACGTTTACATAAAACATGTAAACGTTGATATACAGAGGTCGATATTTGTTTTGTAATGATTAACCAATCTTTATTCATTTATTTAAAATTTTATTTTATTTTATGACAACTACAAACAGCCCCTGAATACCATTATAGTTTGTCCATCAAATCCAGCTCTCCGGAAAACAAGAGTGTCAAGTTTTCCAGATCGTTATCACGCCTGTCTCAAACGAGGCGCACGTTATCATGCCTGTCTCAAACGAGGCGCACGTGACCGGACAGTTTCTACCAGTGATCTATAAATAAATATAGAACATAAGCACAGAATATTAATACCAGTGTCTCATCATTAAACTCTGTTGCCAAACATTCCAGTCGAGGTCTATTTGAAAATGCCGCGCTGAACAATTGTAAAATAACAATTAACAACTATTTTCAAGATCCGAATCCCAGAAAACGTAGGAGTATCTGTGTCATCGAATACGATTCCGACTGAAATACATGTCTTGGCACCATTATTTTGATTTTCAAGTTTCATGTTCGAAACAAACGTTCGATATTGCTACGCGTTTGAGATTCCCCAATTCCATAAACTGTTAATGGTTATTTGGCTAATATAATTCTTGCTGTATTTGATTTTTCAGTTGTTGTGATCAGTTTAAAATACTAATTGTCATATAATAAACAAATTAATACAACAGTCAATTGACCTGTGTTGTTGTATTCCGTCTCGTTGACGAGATGAGATCGGCCAGATCAAACTCGACGTCTGCGGCGTCTCGTTTGGTCTGGCCGATCTCATCTCACCAACTCGACGGAATACAACAACACAGATCAATTGACTGTTGTAGTATTCTGTATTTCTTTAATAATATCCGATTTCTTTGCATATGATTGGTTGAGGTGAGCATTTCATAATTAGGACTTTCTTGAAGGTTGCTCCAGATACTGGGACTTTGTTAAAACGTCGGAGGATGTCTTTGAAATATTAATTATATAACGGTATGGTTCAGGCTGGTTAAGAGAGTATATCAATAAGGCCTAAAAAGTTAAAAATTTGTTTCTGAGGCCCTCACGCATGGTCCTTTGGTTGCAAACTTAACAAAATACAAATTAATTGGTTTATGTCTGATATTTTACCCAAGTGAATAAAACTGATAAATTTGGCCTTTGAGTGCAACAAGGCTCTGCAAAAAGCCTTCTTGCATTCAAAGGACAAAATACGCCACCACCCATGATATTGTATAGATTATGAGGACTAAAACAAACCAAGGACATAAACTTTTGATGGCAAAGAAATAACTAAAAAACAAGAAAGATAGGTCCGTGAAGTCAGTTCAGTGTTCAGCGTTCAACATTCGTTCAACATTCGTGTGAAGTTAGCTCAGTGTTCAGCGTTCAACAAAACACTAAAGAATGTAGGGAAATTATAAAAAATTGGGAAAAGTTGGTATTTTTGCATAAACATTCGTGTGAAGTTAGCTCAGTGTTCAGCGTTCAACAAAACACTAAAGAATGTAGGGAAATTATAAAAAGTTGGGAAAAGTTGGTATTTTTGCATAATTTGTTGGGTCCGCTATTCTTCATGTTTACCACATTTTATATAAAATGGTTGTAACCTATAGGAAAGAGGACTGTCGTGGTGCTTTTGAGCCTACTCTACTCCTAAACATCCAGCCATGTTGTTTATGTCTTTACAGAATTTCTGCCAAAATAAACAGCAACAATTCATGCACAATCTGACACTTTAGCAGAATCAGGCTTTAGTTGTTGGCATTTATTTTGAAGAAAATTTGGTTCAGAAGAAAATGGCATGCCACTCACGAGTCAAGCTAGTCCTGGAGGATTGTCAGACTTATAGGATTTTGGAAATGTTTTATTATGTGCGTAAGGCCTAAAAAAATAAATAAAAAATCTGTTTCTCAGGCCCTCCCGCATGGTCCTTTTGGCTGCTACATGCTCTCTTTTTATAACCAATTTAAACTTTTAAAAAATTAAAATTAAATGTTTTATGTCTGATATTTTACCCAAGTTGAAAAAATTGATGAATTTGTCCCTTGAGTGCAACAAGGCTTTTCAGTGCTTTAGCATTGCAAAGCCTTCTTGCACTCAAGGGATGAAATACACCACCACCCATGCTATTCTATAGATAATACATGCCGCCCGACCACCCCGACCAATGTCGGGGCAAAAAATTGCTTATCATGACATTTTTGTGATCGACCTTCAGCCGAACGTCATTCATATCAAATAACTAAGCTATGATTTTTTAATTTTGTTCTGCGGATATCGGAAAATAGTGCGCGCATAGATCGCCTTGTTTCTTCAATATTAGTCACACAGTGGCGGCTATTAATGACTAGTTAACGTAAGATGGGAAGTTTTGGGGGCTACTTCTTTAGTATTATAACTGCTTCGGAAACGGTTGAAATACTAAAGAAGTAGCACCAAAATTGGTCTGAGAGAGGTCATTTTTCAAACATGTTCTAGGGGCAGGGCCGGATTTACGAATTGGCAGACTGGGTAGACGCTCAGGGTCCCCACATTCGTGGGGCCCCCACATTAAAGTTTGTCTCTCGAGGGAACATAATATGACAAAATAATTTTGTCATATTATAGGGAATTTTGTCATATTATGTTCCTCGAAAGACGAACTACATGCACTGTCATTTTTTTCTCTCCCCCAAATACTCGATGGCAACAATTCGAAAAAACAGAAGGGAGGGATTTGGGTGTTATGGTCGGGCCAATGTTTGGGCCGTTCCGGTGCCCCTGGCCTAAAACATATTAAAAAAACCCAAGAACATGAACTTTTGCTGGCAAAGAAATAATTACAAAAATCAAAAATAAAAAACCGCCCGCCCACATGCAATTTTACAACAAAATGGTCTGAGAAACAGAAAATCTACTTTGTGGGGCCTGTAGTGTATTTATGCGTGTGTGTTTCGTTTGTGTCTTTATCCACTAAAATAGCTCTACATGACACTGCGCCTCGGGAAGTACTCCCAGGGAGCATCCCAAGGATCAATGTCATGCGGATGTAATCGTGTATGAAGTTCAAAAGAATTGTTCGTAGGAAAATATGAGAAAAAAGTGAAATATTTTGGTGAAGGCCTCGGAGTACGCTTGACAACTTCCTTCAAGCTTCCTGGATTTTTCCCCAAAAGGTGGCATAGACGCCTTCAAAGAGAATATAAAAGCACAGGAAAAGTTTTGTCTAATAAGTTTTCGACTGGAACTCGAAAGGCCATTACCGAAACTGTGTTGTGTTCCTTCGAGTCATATTACAGAACTTGCCAGTTATTTTTCGGGTAAAAACTCAACTCCTTGTGTATTTCTGTTGTGGAGATTTCCTTTTTCCTGCACTGGCGATTTACCAGTTATAAAAGACGTTGCAGCAAAACGGTCAATATACAATGACTCCACTGTCACGAGTTATCCCGTATTGATCTGCTTCTCATGTAACGCGATAAATTAAATCATAGGATGAAACCGCTCTATTAAGAGTTTTACGTGCCTCGTACATCAATCTATCTGACACACCTCGTGTTTTTACGATCTGAAAGACAATTATTTCGTAATTTTGTTAGTCAGACTGGAAATAAATTTATCTGTAGATAAAACATGGTCAATCAATCTCGCAATCGCGAGACATTTGATGGAATAATTTCGATAAGCTTAGGTAATAAGGTTCGTGCCACTATGGAGGGGACGTTCAGTTTCATTATCCATTTCAGGTTACAGTTATGTACTTTATTTAAGGAATGATCGTTTCTTATTGTCTATTTCTTGAGTTATGAACCCCAAAAAACAAAGTCCATTTACACAGTTTGAACTTTGTTTTTTGTGGTTCATAACTCAAGAAATAGACAAAAAGAAACGATCATTCCTTATAATTAAACGTTCGCGACCCAAATAAATAAATAGTGTTAGTCGTCCTTTACTTCAGCGAACAAACACTTAAAAACTAAAACTGGTAGACATATTATTTTTCTGGCATAAAAGAGGGCGCATATTATTGAAATGCAGGTAGCAATTAACACACTTTCCAAGTCAAATGCACTAATGTCATTAAATTGTTTATTGGCCAATGAATTACGTAATGCAAAGAAAACGTCATAAGCCACGCCTCCCTCAAATTTCATTCAACTGTTCACTTCACGTAAAAGTTACGTTCCGTGGTAGGTGGAAGTAGGCCATCGGTATTACATTGTATTTTGGTTTTTGACCGTTTCCCGAGAGCTGAAAAACACAGTTTGTAAAAGTGGAGTTAGATATAAAGCCAGAAGACATGAAATTAATTGAATTCAATGTCAAAATTGCCGTATTCGTCGTGACCAGCCATTGTTTACAATCGATTTGGGTAAAACGATGAACGCAGACGATCACCCAGTGTGCGTAAAAATTGAAATGTCAAATAAATACAGTTGTGAAGAAAAAGAAAAATTGACCAACCACGGTCATTTAAATATTTTATAAATAATTTCATGGTGATAAATTAGTAATATAAATTTATTTTTCTTTTTCACATTTAGAACGTGCCAGTGTTCTAACTTCTACTGATTTGACACCATGTTGCAACTCCGAAGACTGGTATTTTAGGGGCGTGGCTGGAGGCGGACCTAATTGTGTTTTTTTCGGTTCACTGAGTTATGAAAAGAAAAAACAGAATCGTGTGAGCCAATCGTTTTATCTGAAAACGCATGAACCGAAAAAAAGTTTAATTATATACTGATGTATCCAATTATCCAAAATATTAATGTGACAGAACAAGATTCTCTGGGTTTAAAGTGAGAACATGAAATAGGAGAATGAATGATCCAGACAGAACGGCATTCGCGTTCGAACTATCATTTTTGACAGCACGAGATCGATTCGGGCGGAGGGATAATATTAAACGAGAAGCCGGAGCCCAAAATGATCGAGCGCGGTAAAAATGACAGTTCGAACGCTGTTCTGTATTTATTGCACGCCTTCAGTTTAGAGCTGTAGGTTTTTAAATTTCTTGTTCGGTTTTGGTTTTTCAGGTGGAGAAAAACCTCGGTTCGGTTTTCGGTTTGTTCATGAGGCCAAGTAAAATTCAATAAAACTCATTCTTATGTGCAGAGTCATAACTGGATGGTAGTGAAATTGAGTGAAACTCAATGAATGCCCGAAATAAGCTATAATACATGAAGAATCAGGAAGGCCAATATAATAATTACCTAAATATACAGAACTTTTATTGTGCTTGGCCATTTTTCGAGGTCTGACACCTACACGCAACTTGAGGAAAGCTGCAAACACAACTAAACTGAAATGTCGGAAATTCACAGAATGTAGCCTTCCCAGAGTAGTGAGAGTACCCAGACACTGGCTACATTCTATGAATTTCTGCAGCAAGAGCTGGCAAGAGAGTATTTAATAAAAAACGAAAAACCTTAGATTACGGGATGTCGACGGTTTCGGTTTCGGTTTTTTTAAAAAAACTAAAAACCTCGATTCGGTTTCGGTTAACCTACAGCTCTATTTGACAACAATGTCTACGTTGGGAACAGAAATGAAATAGACGCATCGATCAGGAATTATATAATTTCTTCGGCCTCCAATCACACACTTCTAATAACATCGAGTCTGTATAGCAGAACGAATTACATGTGATTACTCATAACAAGGTAACACAGCTTCCGAAAAAGCGTTCTCCTGTCACATCTGCATAATAATAAATGTATTTTGAACTGGATTCAATTCAAGGCGAGACACTACACTGTCTGGACTTTCTGTCTTATTATGCTGAATGTCCAAAAAAGCGATGATTTATACACAACAATTATAATTATTAACAACGAATTTCAGTCTGAGGCGAGATGAAATACAGGAACAACTCCACCAAGCATGGTTGATTCCTGTCCCTCGTGCTCAACCCGAGTTGTGTTCTGTATTTATACCACTAATAAACCTGACTTAAATGAATGTTGCTGATATTTGTTTAAGAAAGATATCACTGTCGTCGGTCTGATAATCTCTTTGACTGACACTGTTTTTGTGTCGAATCAATTCATTCACTTCACGACGCCACCCAGGGGCGTAACGTGCAATCAGGTGCGTTTTATAGTATGGCTGTCGTATATCGGTCACTTTCCACGTGTGGGCAATATTCCCACGGACGCAGTAATATTATATTCCAAACGCTAACGATAGGAATAATCATCAAAAATTCAATTAATGAAGCACCGGGTAGAACCCGGTGCTTCGTCAATTAAAATTTTGCTGCTGGTGATTTTTGTTTACCTCGTAAACGCATGCGTGAACATCAGTGCGCGTGCGTGGATTATGACCAGTCCACATTCCGCGCGGTGTATCCAGAACATTCTCAATGCGTGTATTGTAGTGCGTAACGTTGAATGCGATCAGAAATAATGGGAAAAAATTCTTTTCTCTTAGTATGTAGCCAAAGATTCACTCGTTTAACTTGTCTCTTCTGTGACCTTTAAAGTGGAAAGGGTGAACATTTGTGGCTCTATATTTAACAGATCTCTCCACCCGGACAAAATATTGTTTTGTTGAATATGGATCCAAAATGTGCATTTCCCCTACGTAGATGTGCGTTAGTCCGAAACAAAGCTTTGTGGATTGTATTCCTATTGTATTCCAACCATGCCACTAGATTCATGAGCAGGCCACTGATATTTTTCTCAGTGTGTGAGTGCCCTTCTGTGGTTGTGCGCACCCCCAAGTCCGAACTGTTTCGCACGCCCGTTTTAAAAATAGTCATTGTAATATCAGTTGCTCGATTATTTTTTCAAACGTTCAAAAACGATAAAGAAAAACGTTTCCCGCCATTTCTGCATATTTTCTCACATTCTGCATTTCTAAGTATACGTGAAGTTTAAAATTTAAACAACACTTATTTGGACGTACAAAAATGTTTTCATTCGTAGTTACTTTTCTGAAACAATTCTTCATGACAATGCCAACACCGTCGTCACACATTCAGTCAGCACCGTGACAGCGTTAGATGTTGTGGTTCTGCTGACTGTTAATGGTGTTGGCGAATGCTTCTTTAATCATTTATATGAAGAATTGTGGGTGGACGGGCGTTGCAAAGTCACTAGATATAAAACAAATATATGGCATATAAGCATTACTTATAAAAATAAATTTTAGTGATTAACGCTTTTAACACGAGAGGCCGCTTCAACGGTCCAGAAACATGACGCGTCATAATTTCATTAAGTAGGATGGCCGTTAAGTGAATGTGTGGAGTAGACCAATCAATATTTTCAACGTGCAGCCCCCCATGGCTGCACGTTGAAAATATAAATTGGTCCACGCTGAAAAAATGAATATGGACTCTTTTATATTGCTGCCATTGAACTAACATGGAAGATACCATCAGGGTTAATTCATAAAAATATGGAGTCTATTCGTTATGGTATAGGCGTGGCTTAAACACACTGTGTAATTTCTAATTATTATAATGAATTAAATAACACTTTTTCAAACGCTTCAAATAATGGAAGATGTTGTCTGTACAAGGGAGGTAATTCTTTTGCGTGTCAAAGTTGACTTCACAACTCTGCTTATTCCTCTAAAATATCTCTTTTGTATGTCATTGTGGTGTTGACATTGAAACAGGACACGTGAAACGTTATATTATCTTTGTACGAAACATGTCTTTTCCATCAAATAAGAAATCATCAGTGAAAGTCTGTTGTGTGTACTGCAAATTTTCTGTTATGAATAGATTCAAAATATTTGTATCTGAAAGCAGGACACATCGGAGTTTCCTGCACAGGCATGGGGGTCACGCAACGGTGCTGGTATTTGGGGGTTAACTGCTATAGAAAATCTACAAAAGTAATAATAAAACGTCCAAAAATACTGTAATCGCTGACCAGCACCAATAAGCCCATAAGCTTGTTATACCCCCCGCAAACAAAGTTTGGGGGGGGGGGTATATAGGAATCACCCTGTCTGTCCGTCTGTCCGTCTGTCCATCCCTATAAGCTCGACTCCTCCTAAACCGTTTGAAGAATTTTCATGAAACTTTACACAATGACAATGGAAGAACTCCATATGAAGATGTACATGAAGCAATATAATTCCGTTTTGACATTTCCAAGGGGAGATAATCTAACTTATACCATCTGTCCATCCTTATAAGCGCAACTCCTCCTAAACCGTTTGAAGAATTTTCATGAAACTTTACACAATGGAAGAACTCCATATGAAGATGTGCATGAAGCAATATAATTCCGTTTTGACATTTCCAAGGGGAGATAATCTAACTTATACCATCTGTCCATCCTTATAAGCGCAACTCCTCCTAAACTGTTTGAAGAATTTTCATGAAACTTTACACAATGGAAGAACTCCATATGAAGATGTGCATGAAGCAATATAATTCCGTTCTGACACTTCCAAGGGGAGATAATCTAACTTATACCGTCTGTCCATCCTTGTAAGCTCAACTCCTCCTAAACCGTTTGAAGAATTTTCTGGAAACTTTACACAATGGAAAAACTCCATATGAAGATGTGCATGAAGCAATATAATTCCGTTCTGACATTTTCAAGGGGAGATAATCTCACTTATACATTTCAGGCGTGGGGGGTATCACTTTGTGAGTTTGCTCACAGTACCTCTAGTTTTGAAAAGCGAATATGTAAACAATTATCAGGATTTGAGAGAATATTTGAGAGTATAGCACGTAATGCCCCGAACAGGGATGTCAAAACAACAAAATTCCAAGAAGTGAATGTTTCCCATAATGCAATACACGCGCGCCGGAAGCATCCGTGGGACAGGGGTATCAAAAAGGGTACTCCACTGTAGGTATGAGTTAAGAACGGAGGTTTACAACGTATCAGAAATTATAATGTGACACTCAATTGAATTAACATATACATATATTGTCGTCCCTTGAGAAGAACAAGGTGCCATCTGCAATGTTAAAGCATTGCAGATGGCACCTTGTTCCACTCAAGGGACAATATATAGCCTATGAAATCACCCTGTCAACTGTATGGCGTCTTTGGCGATTATAGACCAAACGCCGTCACTATACCCGAGACATCTTCCCAGCCCCCACCCATTGTCATTGTCACACGTAAAATACGTTATAAACGAATACTCGAGAGTTTAATGTCTTTTCTACACGTGCACTTACAGGGACCCCACCCAGCACACCCCACCCAGTAATCCACTTAGAGAATGTGGAAGGTACAATGGTTCGAACATACGCACAGAGTAAAATTCGAACTTCGGCAATAGTTTCATTTCCTTTAAGAAAAATAAAATGCTAGGAGGGAAAAGTATTGCCTTCGGACTTCGGATTTAATGTTATGCTTTCTCACACAATTAGAATTTTTATCCACCATCCACGAGTGTTTAGTGGCGATATCCCATCCAGGAAGTGTAGCTGCGCTGCACGAGCCTATTAAAACAGGAATAAGCCACAGAGTTCCATCCAATTAAATCGGATAGTATCGTAGCGATGATATTCATATGAGTTCAGTTTCAATTTCGATGAATTATTCAATGTTATTAGATTCATTTCAAAGACTATTTCCTCCATTTCTGTATTTCATTATATTCTAATTCTATCAAATGTCACATTACAAAGAGTTAAGTTAATTTCAAAAGAACATTATTTATGACAAGTCTGAACAACTCAAGGCAGCTTTTCACCAAGCGCCCCTTAATCAGCCATTGTTTAATCTAAGCTAATTGTTCGTAGTATTTTGTCGAGGTAGCGATCATCGCGCCTTTTGTTAATCTATTGTATAATTTATATGTATATAAACGCAGTTCTTGTATTATATAGAAACTATTCTGTTAGGGAGACGCCTCAGAAGGTTCATTCTTCTCGTTCCAGTCAGAGGCTCACGATTGTTTGTGAACCTTTGTTACTGCCGTACCTGGAGTTCCAGTACAGTCGCTGTAAATAAACGCTAATTCCCCAAGAACTCGTCTTCGGCTTCTATTTCAACGATACAGCTCTACCATATCACTAGTTCGTAAACTTCACGTTACGAAAATAGCTCTGTCACAACACAACAAATAGTTGTTATTTGTCTCTCAACGCAAACTCTGCGAGCAAGCAGTGACTTTGTTGTTTATGTTGAGCGATGCTGATGATGACAATAGTACAATAGTACTGTTGTTGTCTTCAGGCATGTAAAATCTGCCGCTTAGACATTAGAACACTGATGCCTGATGGTATATTCGATGCCAGTTCAGAGCCATCATCTGGCAAAGTCTGTATTCGTTACTTTGATGGAAGACCAATCAATATATTTTCAACGTGCAGTCTTGACCTCTGTCACACAAATTCATTGAGCATCTTTCAACTTTATGAATTCTGAGCGTTTCCGGATCCTGAATCGGAACAAACTGCATTTGGGTCCAAAGAATTAAGTATTATTGGTCACATCAGTTATTGACCTGATTCACATCAGTTATTGACCTGATTCACTGCCCTGACTGGAAAGTATAGTCTGCCTCCTGCAGGTTCAGTTCGGGTTGTAGTTGTAGTTACGGAGATGGTCTCTTTGATGGTCTTCATGTAGGTATAGCCTGCCACCCTTTTGATTATGTGTTTGCCCGATCACAACCCTCATTGATAAGTACATTCTCCCTCAGGTCAGTCAGGCTGTTGAGAGAAAAACATTGATTTGCTGATATGAATTGTGGGTGATACATCTTGAGTTCGGCTCTGTCTTCCATCAATGCGACAAGAATTAGAACTTCGCCTCCATCCGAGTAGCATGATGAAAATACATTTCGCAATATCAGAGAGACTGTGATTGTCATCATTCAGCTGCGGAGAATAGAACTGGATTGTGATATTCAAACAGTAACTATAGAAAAGAGCTAGACTCTATGTGACTGTTGATACAAAATGTAGTATCAATGACACATTTTTGTGTAACAATCATATAGATTTCGGCCTGAAAACCACGAGAAACGGTACGTATCACATAATGTGTTCCGATTGCGTATCATATAGACGACTCATTCTGATTCCGTATCATATAGACGACTCGTTTCCGGTAGCGCTACGGGCTATCATAACAGGTGCATGAATACATTCTATGTGCGTTTCAGTGATCGACCGAACATTATGTCCCAAAAATGTTTAAAAATAATTTAACCTATTACCTAACATGAAAAGCAGACGACACTTGCAAAAAAAATTCTTGAATGACTAAATTTTTTTCATTTTTTGTCTCAATAACATAGGTTATGTCCACTCGTTGGAACGAGCTCGACGTAAAAGGAACACTGGACGATATTTTTGATGAAACGTTGCAAAACATGAGAAACAGGCCTATATGATTTATACCGCTAAATTTAGCTTCTTCCGTAAGGCCTATCTGGCAATTATCTCCTATTTCTGAAAAATAGAAATATCATGACAATTCAAATGTCACATCTAAACTCTCATGATACTAATATCATTTCTCCTTATTAACCGTACATTATAGCTATGTAAGAATATTAACTAACTGTTCACTTTTTATACAAACAATTTCAGTTTTTAGTGTCTCTCTCCAGTGGAGCTACTCCCATCTATTGCTATATTTTGTATTACTTTATTCAATATGACGTATATATTTGAAAAGAAAAAGGTTGGTTACACTGCTTGGAACGTTCAAGGGTTGAAAAATAAAATTTCCGAGAGCTGCTTCCGCCAACAACTATTGCGTCATGAATTTATAACATTAACAGAATCGTGGCATTCAGACAAATCATGTATTGAAATACCGGGTTACACCTGTGTTGATTTACGTCGAAAAAATCCCCATGTCGACAGGGGTGGGATATGTTTCTATTTCAATACTAAATACGATCGTTTCATTACAAACATAAAACGGATTGGAGAATTGGCCTTATGGGTGGAATTTGACGGCCGGATGTTTAATCTTCCAGGTAAAATAATTTTTGTGTCGGTGTATATTCCACCCCATAACTCCACTGTTTGGCGACAGTCTCGATTAATGAACGCGTCAGTTTATCAGGATCTAGAAACCGAAATTCTAGCAACTGCCCCATCCGATATGCTCATTATAGGTGGCGATTTCAACTCTCGTACGGGTGGACAACCGGATTATGTTACAGATGACAGTGATATGCACATTCCTCTCCCAACAAATTACACTATTGACAACTGCAAAAGCAGACAAAGTTTAGACAAACAAACAAATGTGTTCGGCAGACAGCTCTTGTCTCTTTGCCAGAAAGCAAAGTTGAGAATTCTTAACGGTCGTTGCGCCGGGGACAGTTTGGGAAATTTTACTTCTTTTCAGTATAACGGCGCTAGCATAGTTGATTATATAATTATGTCGGACAAATATCTATCGGATGTCGACTATTTCTGCATCAAGTCACCAACGGTGTTTTCCGATCATTGCCAGCTCGTTGTTCACTTAGAATATTCTTCTCTTGATACAAAACTGAAAAATAAGTTTGATTACACAAAACAAAAATTCACTTTCCGCTGTGTTGAGGACAGTGAGGAAAAAGCCAAAGAAATTATGCAAAACCCGAGGACGAGAAATGATCTTCAACAATTTCAAATGAAAGTATTTACAATGGATAGCCAGGGATCTGAAACCGCGGCTGGGGACTTGATGCAGGTAATTAACTCAATAAATGTATTAGTTTGCAAACGATCTCCACTCAACAAATTTAAGAAAACACCTAAAAGACAATGGTTTGATACTGAGTGCAAGCATTTAAAGTCTGTGATGGAAAAAGTTATACGGGAAATGAAAGATAAACCTTTCGATAAGTCACTTCTCGGTAAATACTTCGCGGCGAAAAAAGCGTACAAAAAGGAAACTAAGTGGAAACGTAAAATGTACTATAAAAACATGTGTGATAAGTTGGAGTCACTAGAATCACCTGATCCCGAATGCTACTGGGAGATTATTAACCAGCTCAGAGCTAAAGAGCCTGATAATAACAGCCTTGATCCTGATACAACTGTAGAGTTTTTCAACCAGTTGTTATGTCGCGACATATCACCCATCGAGAACACTGAACACACTGACACTGTAAAAACTCACAAATTCCCTTTAAACAATGATCCGATTACTGCGGATGAAATATTTGCTGCGCTGAAACTTATGAAAAATAAAACTTCATCAGGACCGGATAATGTCTCTAATAAACTGTTAAAAGCGATAGTACCGTACATGATTGATGCTATAATCAAAGTTTTCAATCACATTTTCGAATCGGGACATTATCCGCTCGACTGGAGTCAATCATTCCTCACTACTATCTACAAAAAAGGTAACAGACATGATCCTAATAATTATCGAGCGATAGCCGTCAGTTCGGCTGTGGGTAAACTGTTTAATAAAATAATTAACGCCAGACTCAATCACTACTTGGAAAGTAACAAGCTAATTAGTGATAATCAGTTTGGATTTCGAGAACACAGTAGTACAATAGACAGTGCTTTTGTTCTCAAAACCATAATTGATAAATGTAAATTTTCTAAGAAACCTCTCTATGCAGTGTTTGTAGATTTTCAAAAAGCTTTCGATACAATCAACCGTTCACTTTTATTTCGCAAAATGGTAAATATTGGTGTTCATGGCGCGGTATCAAACATCATGCAATCCCTCTATGCATCGAGTTATTATCGAACAAAAACAAGTTCAGGACTGGGTCCACCTCAGCTCTCTACAATAGGCGTGAGACAAGGCTGCGTCTTATCACCCACGTTATTTCAAATCTTTATTGATGATATAAAAACATTTTTTGATGATAGTTGTGGTCCCCTTTCCTTACAAGACATGAAAATTAATCACCTATTATTTGCAGATGATCTTGTCATGTTTTCTCACTCCGCTTCGGGACTTCAAAATAGTCTTAACAAATTAGAAGAATTTACTTCACGAAATGACCTTACAGTTAATGTTGACAAAACCAAATGTCTAATATTTTCTCACAGAAAAACGAAGACTTTGTCAACGTTCAATCTGGGAAACAGAGCTCTAGAATTTTGTAATAATTACACGTACCTTGGAATAATGTTTTCAGATAATTGTAAACTAAATGAAGCCCAAAAAGCTTTATGTCTCAAAGGGAACAAAGCACTACATTGCCTGGTAAATTCCTTTACAGGAAAATATTTGCCGTCGGTAGAAATCCTCTCAAAACTTTTTGATAAATTGATAAAACCCGTTATACTCTATGGCAGTGAACTGTGGGGTGTGCAAAATCCGTTATACAAACTTGAAAAGATGCCATGCGAGGCAGTTCATACAAGATGTTGTAAGATGATACTTCATGTCAATAAAAACGCATCTAATCATGCAGTGAAGGCCGAACTTGGTAGGTATCCAGTTACTATTGACGCTTCAGTCCGTCGTTTAAAATATATTGCCAAACTGCAGAACAATGAATCAAATATGCTTCTTCACCACGCTTCCACAGAATCAAAATTATATGCCGATTTCAAAATACTGTCAGAAATGCTTAACCATTATGGGGTACCGAAAGTGGAGGAAATCACCAATTTGGGCAAAACACTGAAACACTTCACCGAAAAACTCAGGAACGAATATTTGAATTCTTTTAAAGAAGAAATGTTTAATGATAATAAACGAACGGGTAAAAACAAACTTCGAACCTATCGAACATTTAAGAGTGATTACGCTATAGAACTATTTCTCATTCATACAAAATCACATGAAGCAAGAATTAATTTTACGAAACTGAGAATTAGCAGTCACAATCTCGCTATAGAGAGAGGACGACACATGCAGCCCCCCCCCCCCCCCCATACCACTGAATGAAAGATTATGTCGCGTTTGCTCAACGGGAGATGTTGAAAGTGAAAAACACTTCCTCATTGACTGTCCAGCATACGAATCAGAGAGAAAGCAACTGTTTGATATTGTATCGAATGCCCGGCCGGAGTTCTATGCCTTGAACAGCTTAGACAAATTTCAAGTGATCATGAAAAATGACAATCCCTCAAAATGTGCTGCCGTCTGTAACATAATCCAGTTGTTCTTTATAAAGCGTAACTTTTTAATCAGTAATTAGAATATCCATGAACATGAATACATGAATCCATGAATACAATATCATTTTAAGCTCAGGGTTCAATTCATAGGCAAGCATTCAGTCCTGACTAAGAGCATAATTATCAAGCTACATATGTTTACATGTTGTGGAGGCATATTTTCACGCAGATAGTATTGTGTTCTCTGTAAATATTTGTATTTGTATATATTTCTTGAAATTTCCGTTTCATTTCCAACACTCTTCACATTTGTATGAAGGTACAAAGATTGTATTGTAATTTCAGTTACAAATTTATTCATAACTTACTTGTGTGCAATCTGCCTCATCGAAGGTGTTTTTTGCAATAAATCTAATCTAATCTAATCTAATCTAATCTAATCTAACCTATGTTTTTGAGACAAAAAATGAAAAAATAATGAAAATTAACTGGCGATTTTTGAGAAAAGCGTTGGCCGGTTTTGGCCGTTACGTTGGGTAAAAGGGTTAAGATTTAATCTGTATATGTGACAGAATTGTTAGATAAATGAATTATCACGATAATGTGCATGTCCTGTGATTTGCATCAGATTCTCGGTGGTATCCAAAAATGGGATCACAACACGCCAGCAAAACCGGCTCATTGAGATCCCATTCTGGACACCGCCTCGAATCTGATATAAACCACAGGACGTGCACATTATCATGATAATCTGTATTTATCGGAGCAAATTTAATATCAACAGCAACCCTTCATGAGAGAGATCTGTGATAGCCTCTCCAAAATTGATTGTTAACCAAATTCCTCCCACCTGGTTACAAATTGTCTAAATTATGGGCGCAAATATATATAATTATCAAATCGTCAATCTGAACTCCTCATGGAGAAAAATAAATGCGTCCATTAATGTAATGTATCAGCTCTGTGTGACGTATTGACTTTTAAATTTTAAATTCAATTTATTTCCCAGTGGGAAAGAATCTCTTGAAATTACGCGAAGATGATCCGACAGATCCTATGGTGGCTTAGATCCAATCAGTCATCATTCGCGATCCGGTACCACACAGAAAATCACAAGTGCTATCACGGAGAACAGATGGCCGCTGATATCCTTTCGATATTGAAGTGTCTAGCAGATTGTCAATTATATTACGCTGTCACAAGCTGAGAATAATTTTAATCTTTTTTGTTGCCCTGTCTTTCTCAGATGACAAAATAATCACCCAGAATGGTGATGAAAATGGTAATTCGGAAAATGTATAAATATTTCTCATTCCTGTTTTAGAATGGGAAGAAAATTTTTTGTATTTTCCATTTTCTGAATGCAATGATGTTAGTCTTGACCAAAGTGTGTTGCTTAACAACAGGATTTCATGAGCACTCTTGATTGGTTCCAGGGTATATCTACATAAGCGCATAATATAAGAGAAATGTTGATTTCTCAAGTGTTTTATGAGATTGGCGGAAAAATTATATTTGAAACCTGTTGTTTGCAAAAGGAGAATGTCTCATCATTGCATCTATAGTGTATAGGCTCTGCAAAGTGTATGTCAGCAAAAATGGACATATTCACCCCAACACAAACATGTTTCCCGACCCCCACCATACACACCTACCCTCTCTATGCAGAAGGTATTCATTTGCACCTAGCTGGCCTCTTCACCATGCATGAAAAGACAGTTTTTTGCAATTAGTTTAGTAATATTGTTTGTTTCTAACAAGGAAGGGAAGCGAAGAAAGGAAAATAACTAATTAATTAATTAATTAATTAATTAATTAATTAATTAAAATTAATCAATTAACGCGCTGTTTGTTTTGGGGGGGGGGGGGCATAATCAATAACGTTGTACTGTATTACTCGTTTTTTCGCACCTCCACAAATCTATACTTTATGAGAGTATGCAGGAGTATGTACCCACTGTTGTTCCCTTTCTTGACAGGGGGAGATAAGTTTTCTCATTACCCATATTACCTAAGTTATTTATTGAGTATGAGAACAGGCATGGATTGGAAATATAATATGTAACAGTAACACTGGTTAGCCGCTGATTTGTCGCGTTTGGACATGGGTATTTTTTGTTTGTTTTCCCGTTCAGTTCCGGTTTTTGTGACAAACCGAAAGAGCGAACCGCAAGTACAGCAGAAACCGGTGGAATAGTTTTACTGTGTTTGCATAAACTGATCAAAATGTCTTACTGAGACTAGGACTGGACTAGTAGCCCATCAAAATGTCTTACTGAGACTAGGACTGGACTAGTAGCCCATCAAAATGTCTTACTGAGACTAGGACTGGACTAGTAGCCATCAAAATGTCTTACTGAGACTAGGACTGGACTAGTAGCCCATCAAAATGTCTTACTGAGACTAGGACTGGACTAGTAGCCATCAAAATGTCTTACTGAGACTAGGACTGGACTAGTAGCCATCAAAATGTCTTACTGAGACTAGGGCTGGACTAGTAGCCATCAAAATGTCTTACTGAGACTAGGACTGGACTAGTAGCCCATCAAAGTGTCTTACTGAGACTAGGGCTGGACTAGTAGCCATCAAAATGTCTTACTGAGACTAGGACTGGACTAGTAGCCATCAAAATGTCTTACTGAGACTAGGACTGGACTAGTAGTCCATCAAAATGTCTTACTGAGACTAGGACTGGACTAGTAGCCCATCAAAATGTCATACTGAGACTAGACTGGACTAGTAGTTCATATGAACCCTCGTCACTCACTTAGTCTGTCCGACAAAGTGGCGAATACGTCGTGTTCACATTGTCACATCTTGACCAGAGTGTGTCGCAGAACAACAGGATTTCATGAGCACTCTTGATTGGTTCCAGGGTATATCTACATAAGCGCATAATATTAGTGATATTAAAATGTTTTAGTAAATGTTTCTTAACATACCTACCACAATTGTGTACAATTGGCTGTAACGTAAGTGCAAGCCCTACTTCGGAACTAACCCAAGCTAATAACTTTTCCAAACGAGTTGGAAAAGTGGAAGAGTGCAAAGGAACGAAAAAAGATCGAAAACGGGTCGAGAGAGACCGCCGCTCAACATTACAGGTACTCTCTCTGCACGCCTCTTGCATTTACCGAGTGCATGCGCAACAACCGTGACGTCAGTTCCGAATTTCCACCAACGAGAAGTTTGTGATTTATCGGGGAGGCAACGATATCAAAAGATATCCCCTAGGAGGGTGGACCTCCGGTAAACAATTGTGGTTGGTATGTTAAGAAACAAAATTTACTAAAAAAAATTAATTTCTTCTCAACCTACTCACAATTGTTTACAATTGGCTGAATAAACAATAGGAGGAGGTGAATCACGTAACCAATACCAACAAGTGCAGCAGAAAGAAATGCAAGGAGGGCAGAGAATAAAACCTGTAAAAGAAGAAAGAATGAAGCACCTGAAAAGAACAAGGCAGAGCGATGCACAAACCTGAAAATACATATTTAACGAGGGTGCACAACAGCCTGAGCAGCAACGAGAGGGCCTAAAGAAAAAAGGTCCTCAGATTGCTGCTGTAGGTGGAGGAGATAAACGGAGGAGAAAGCAGAAGCATTCCTCCAGTAAGCCGCATTCATAACGTCCTTGAGCGAAACAGAATTGAAGAATTCCCAGGAAGTAGAAATGGCACGAACCTCGTGAGCATTAAATTGGTTCGAAACAAGATCCGAAGCAAACAAACTGGAATAAGCCAGTTTGATTGCGAGACATATCCATCTGGAAATAGAATGGGAAGAAAAAGACTGCCTCCCAGGGATGAGAGACAGAAAGAATCTCTTCCGGCCCTTCCGAATGAACTGTGTGCGATTAATATAAGTCTTGATCGCACGAACAGAACGATGAAGAGGCTTCCGGCCATCGACAGCAGGGAGAGCCCGAATGCAGATGGGAGGAGGTACCGAATCTGGAAGTTGAATCTTGGACAGAAAAGAGCAATCAGTAGTGAAGTTTACACTGTTAGCCTCATTCCTGAAGAAAGCTGAATCAACAGAAAGCGCATGAAGCTCACTGACACGTATGGCAGAAGCAAACGCTAGAAGGAAAGCAGCCTTATATGTGAGAAAACGCATATCGGTCTCAGATAAAGGCTCGGACGCGCCCCCTCCAAACAATGTAACACCCATGCCAAGTTCCATTTGGGTGTAAGACGCAAAACTCGAGGCCTCTTCAGAGAAAAGTGCCGAATCAGTTTGGAGAGAAAGAGATTACGACCGATGCACCGCTTTCCCATATAAGAGAACGTATCTGACAGCATAAACCGATAGCCCTTAATAGTAACAGGCCGGAGGCCCGTGGAGTCAAAAAGGTATACCAGAAAATCTGCAATTTGAGCGATTGACGGATTTCGGTAATCCACATGTTGAGCTGTACACTTTCCACTTAGCAGCATAAGTCATGCCAGTGGAATGTCGCCGTGATGCAGAAATGCACTCCACTGTTCGTCTTAAAAAACCTCTACGTCGGAGACAGGACCTGATAAAATACAGGCGTGAAGGGACAGGCTCGCCAGGTTGTTGTGATACTTCCTGGGCCGACCCTGGGAAAGAAGATCGCTACGTAGAGGTAGACGAATTGGCCGATCTGCCAACAGAGGCCGCAGCTGATTGATCCACACCCTCTGTAGAGACAGGGGTGCGATCAGAATGACCCTGCAACTGCAAGCGCGAATCTTTTCCAACACCTGAGGAAGAATCGGTGCAGGAGGGAAGGCATAGCCGATCCAACCTGTCCAGTCTAGAGACAGAGCGTCTACCGCAAAGGCTAGTGGATCCGGACAAGGGGAGACAAAGGTCTCTACCTGATGATTCCAGCGAGTGACGAAAAGGTCGACAAGAGGACGACCCCCACCGCTCGTAAATCGTCTGAAACACCGACCGATGCAGCATCCATTCGGTGGGAAGGACACTGTCCCGTCGGGACAGGGAGTCTTCTAGGACGTTGAGATGTCCGGGAATGTGCCGAATGGCCACCCGAACGTTTACATCTCGCGCTAACAGCAGAAGATCCCGAGATAGCCGGGAATCGAATGCGTGCCACCTTGATTCCGGATGTAGGCCACCACTGTCGAATTGTCCGAAAGAAGCAGGTGTGATCCGACAGGTGAGAGACCCATTGCTGAAAACTCAACAGAAGAGCAAGGATTTCCTTTTGGTTGATATGAAGGGTCATCTGCTCGCTGTCCCACTCCCCGTGAGTAGACAGACCGAGAGGATCGGCACCCCAGCCCCGATCGCTGGAATCCGCAGTAAGGATGCGATCGGCCGAAGGAAGATCCAACGGGACACCCTGAGTCAACCAGGGAACATCGGCCCAAGGGTGGAGGTGACAAAGCAAGGACATAGGAATAGGAAGTTCCAGGCCCAGAGGATCCACATTCGGACGCCAGTGATCCAACAGGAAGTGTTTGAGAGGTCGGACGAACAAGCGACCCAGCCGAATGAGATCTGTCACCGAATCGCAAAGGCCCAGCATCCGAAGGAAAGTCCTGGCCGAGACCGAGGAAGATCGGAGCAGGTTCCGTGTCAAGGCGGAAAGGATCACCACCCGAGCATTGGGAACCGATACCACATTGTGTAAAGTGTCGAAATCCATTCCCAAATAACGAAATTGCTGAGAAGGAAGGAGATCCGACTTCTTGCAATTGACTCTGAAACCCAGCGACGCCAGCAGGCCAAGCAACCGTCGGACATCGGACTCCAGGACTGCAGCATTGTGATGCCGTTGGAGGGTGTCGTCCAGGTAGGCCGACGAAGTCACGGCCAACTGAGTACTGTGAAAAGCAAGCACATGTGACATCAGTCGGGTGAAGGCCCAAGGAGCCAGGTTCAAACCGAACGGGAGAGCTTTGAATTGAAAGACAGGATCCCGAAACGAGAACCGAAGGTATTTCCGTGACGCCAGGTGAATGGTACATGGAAATAGGCATCCTTCAGGTCGATACTGGCTGCAGAATCGCGCTGATGAATCGACCGTCGAACCAACCTGAAAATCTCCATGCTGAAATTTTTCTTCGGCACTAAGAAAAGTCTCGTGTAGAACCCCGGAGAAACGGTGTTCCTGACCACCTTGATCACCCCTTTGGAGAGAAGATTGTCGATTTTCTGCACCAGAAGGCCCCGACGCCGAGGATCAGAAGGGACCTGAGTCGGGAGGGGGCACCCGCGATAAACAGGGGTGCCGACGGAAGGACAGTCGCAGACCTGATTGGATGACGTCGAGGACCCAAGGGTCCAACGTTATCTCTGTCCAATGGTCGAAAAACAGCGACAGCCCTCCCCCGACTGGAGGCGAATCGACGTGAGGACCTTCATTTCCGGCCTCGACGAGGCCCCCGAGAGGAGAAACCACCCCCTCGGGAAGCAACAGAGTCCTGAGACTTTCCTCCCTGAGGCTGCCAGCGAGCTTGGCTGTGTCGGCGTTTCTTCTGAGCAAAAGGAGCGAACGAAGTCGAAGGCGTGGCCGACGTGGCCGACGCTGCTGGGCGCTTGGCGGGCCTGAAAAACCACCACCCGCAGCAGCAGGTTGGTCCAGCTGCCGTAACAAAAGCTGGTCCTTCGAATGACGAAGAACCTCACCACGGACAGCTCCCATGGAACCATGGAACAGCCGAGATCCAACCAAGAGGCAGATCTCAGAACAGTACGCTGTTCAGAAGAAAGGGATGGAGAAGTGTCCAACACTGCACCCCGGCGTGCAAGCTCCAAATTAGTCGTGTTGCGGGCGTGAGTGTGTGTTAGGTTTATAAGAGCCTGAGACACGCAAAGGCGCCTGAGCATCATCAAATTCCCATGGCGGAAAATAGGCAGCCAGGGCAGCGACGACGTGGTCCGCGAGAGACAACATGCCTAGCCTCGGGACAGGCCCACCATGGATTCAACTACCGACATCGGGAGAACTGCCGACTTAGGCTTAGTTAACCCGAGGGGAGAAGAATCCTCGTCCACAGTAGTCAACCATTGGAAGACTGGTGGAAAGACGGATTCGTAGACACGAAACCGCGATGGAGGCAGAAATGCATCAGATCGTGAAACGAAAGAACCCTTCAAGGCCTTGGAACGCACTTTGGCATCCAGGCCCTGGAAGGACTCAACAACCTGATCCGATTGCAGAGGGCGCAAAACCGCAGAGCTAGAAGGCTCGACAGGGTTGCGGCGCTCCACAGAGGACCGCGGCCGGACGGTCTCTGATGGCTGGTCTGAAGGCTGAATGTCTGGCAATAAGCCAAAAACAAAATCTAAAGCCTGCCCCAAGACTGACGAGGGGGCTCGTCGCCTTCAAGTAAATCGTCATCCTCCGTTGCAGAAGAGACGTAGCCCAATCCGGTCTGACCAACGGAAACCTCCTATGAATGCTGAACAGCATCCAAAGGGCCAGGCGAGGAATCTCTGCGACTGACCAAAGTAGGTTGTGCCTCAGGAGGCACAGGGAAGCCAACTTGAGGGTTGCTAGAAAGCAACCGGGTGAGCGCCAGAACGGCCTGTCTCAGCTCACCCCGAGAATCCGTTGGAGCAGCCGCGCCTGACGGAGTGTCTTCCCAATGGACCCTTCTAGAAGAAGAACCCAAATCCTCAGAAGAGACCAACGACGAACGTCGATCAGCAGACAGAGTAGGGAGACGGTGAGAAGACACCGGATGACAGTCCCAAGAGTGAAGCCCAGGGGCATTCACTGACCTCTGCAAAACAGAACGCCCTGTCTGCAAGTCCTCAAGAGAAACCGACGGCGTACGTCGATCGGTAGCTGGACCTGGGACACGGTGAGAAGACACCGGAGGATTGTCCCAAGAATGACAGGAACCTGCCATTGGCGTCTGCGAGACAGAAGGACCCAACTGCCATTCTTTGAGACCGACGACAAGCATCGTTCGACAGACAGACTTGGGACACAGTGAGAAATCACCGGAGAAAGGTCCCGAGAGTGACAGCTGACAGGAGCCGTTACTGTCCTCTGCCAAACAGAAGGCCCTGGTTGCCAATGTCCCAGCCCCATCCTGCTAGTCAGCTCACCAGCAGGGGAAGGCGGAACAACAAACGATTCGCCCGAGGAACGAGCAATCGCTGCCGAAGTGACCGAGCGTCCCACCCGGCCAGGAGCGAACCTAGCCAGAGGAGACGGGGCAGCCAGCAAACACGTACAGCTTCGCTGAGAAGCTAGGGAAGACTGAGAGCCCTGTGACACACCACCAGATACAGCCTCGGGCCCCCGAGACTGAATACCATCCCCGGAAGAGATGGCAGAAGCACTATCATGCAAGATAGGAGCAGCATGAACAATTTTCTCAGCAACTGCAGATGATGCAGGTGGCAAATCGGAGAGAGCGACCGAGCTGACCTCGGAAAAACTCTCAATGAAAACAATCGCCTCAAGGGTGACAACCGGAGCCAAAGGAAGGGAGACCGTAGTCCCCACTTCAGGCGTCCCACCACCAGCACCGTCAACAGTTGAGGAGGAACTTGCTACCGAAAAAGGCTGCTCCACATCCTGCATGACAGAGTAACCACGTGCACTCTCAGAAATATCTGAGGAGGCACGGCTACCTTTGCCCCGAGAATGAGGGGTTCTAGCTCTGATTAGAACCACCTTGTTAACGGAAGCCCAGAACTTGGAAGACCAAACCCCACAAACACCACAGGGATGGGCCTGAGAACTATTGTTGCAAGTGACACAAGTATTGTGAACATCATCGACATGTTTCACCTGCATACAAGAAGGACAAGGGAGTGTTTTCGGCATTGCCCAAAAAGGTGACAGAATAATTTCTTGTGGGAAAAATTCCCCAAAATAATCCAAAGATTCAAGCTTCCCACCGGCGGAAAACCGATCAAGGCGGGTTGCGTTTTCGCGCGCGGAAACGGCAAGATAAGCAAAGATAACACAAGCTAAAACGAGCATAATTATAAAGAAAAACACAACAATTTTGAGCTTGAGTAAAGGATACAATCCTAGAATGCACATATAACAATAATCGTAGCGAATTATTCAAGTTGTTCTCGAAGAAACAAGCTGAGTCACAAAAATTCCGACCATGCAGGATGACGGAAAAAAGGAATTGACGTCACGGTTGTTGCGCATGAGCTCGGTAAATGCAAGAGGTGTGCAGAGAGAGTACCTGTAATGTTGAGCGCCGGTCTCGCTCAACCCCTTTTCGATCTTTTTTTCGTGCTTTTGCACTCTTCCACTTTTCCAACTCGTATGGAAAATTTATTAGCTTGAGTTAGTTCTGAAGTATGGCTTGCACTTACGCTACAGCCAATTGTAAACAATTGTGAGTAGTTTGAGAAGAAATGTTGATTTCTCAAGTGTTTTATGAGATTGGCGGAAAAAATATATTTGAAACATGTTGTTATCAAAACGAGAATGTCTAATTATTGCATCTATCGTGTGTAGGCTCTGCAAAATATATGTTAGCAAAATTGTGTAGTAATCGTAATTGGTTGCTTGTTGATTGGTGTTTAAACTAACAAACTTTCAAGCCAAGAAATGGATCACAAGCGACCATTGAGCTCTATACACAATTGTATCGTCAGAAGGGCAGTAAAGTAGTAGAAAGCTAACGGTCAAACAACAGCGTATATCGTTCAGTCACCTTTATAAATCTGCCAATAGAATAACGCAAGCGTTCGTTTCAATTGACAATGTCTATGTCACAGTAAAAGAAAACCCCAAACACATTTAAGGGACACTTTAAGAAATACCTCGACTTTGCCAAATACAGTGTTCTCGTATACAAGTCCTCTTAGCAATACAGCAATTATATCTCGTTTTTTTAACTCTTTGAACACGATAGGCCACTTTTTCGGCCCATGAACACGATACGTCATAATTTCATGACGTAGGAGTTCTAAGAGAGTGTGGGGGGGAGATCAATCGATATTTTCAACGTGCAGCTCCAAGGCTGCACGTTGATAATATTAATTGGTCTATCCCCAAATAATAATATGGATTATTCCAATTGCTGCCAGTGAACTGACATGGAATATACCACTATGGTTCAAAGGGTTAATGCTCCCCTTATATTGATCATTTACAGATGTTATCAGTGCAGTGAAGTTTTCTGGTGTACTGTATCGTCTCGTGTTGATGATCTTCAGCCAAGCCGTGTCGCACGAATCGGCGTTCCTGACAAGTGTGGTACTGCTTGGTGAAGTTCTCGACGGTCTGTGGTACAACACGCCCGAAAACTCCACTGCACAGTAGAGCTGTAGGTTAACCGAAACCGAACCGAGGTTTTTAGTTTTTTTTAAAAAACCGAAACCGAAACCGTCGACATCCCGTAATCTAAGGTTTTTCGTTTTTTATTAAATACTCTCTTGCCAGCTCTTGCTGCAGAAATTCACAGAATGTAGCCATCCCAGAGTAGTGAGAGTACCCAGACACTGCCAATGACAGTGTCTGGGTACTCTCACTACTCTGGGAAGGCTACATTCTGTGAATTTCCGACATTTCCGTTTAGTTGTGTTTGCAGCTTTCCTCAAGTTGCGTGTAGGTGTCAGACCTCGAAAAATGGCCAAGCACAATAAAAGTTCTGTATATTTAGGTAATTATTATATTGGCCTTCCTGATTCTTCATGTATTATAGCTTATTTCGGACATTCATTGAGTTTCACTCAATTTCACTACCATTCAGTTATGACTCTGGACATAAGAATGAGTTTTATTGAATTTTACTTGGCCTCATGAACAAACCGAAAACCGAACCGAACCGAGGTTTTTCTCCACCTGAAACCGAAACCGAACAAGAAATTTAAAAACTTACAGCTCTACTGCACAGATGATCTGCCCTTAAGTTAGCGACTGTATTTCATAACTTATCAAGTCCATTTTGCACGAAAGCTGGCGAGAAACCTCTTGTTGTAATTGTTGCGATGGCATGTTCTTTATCTTCATTCCGGATAGAATGAACTCTATCTAACTCAGCATATCGGTACAAATTCAATGTAGTTCGACAACATTCGTTGAAAAAAGAACGAATGCTTTTGTGCAACAACGATGACGTAAAAATAAAGTATTTATAGTTTGTGGGTTTAGAGCACATTTTATGGCGCGAGGTGGAAAAAGAAGACATTATTCTCATCAAGCCTCGTTTTTCGATTTGAAGTTTCACACTATGTGCGTTTTCCAATATCAGCTGCGTCACACTGCAGGAGAGATCTTATGACAGAAATCGTGTCCAGATCAAGGATAGGTGTATCATAAATCGGTTTTTTTCTGTGGACACCAAAACTATCTCACGAATGGATATATGAACTGCAGTACAGCCACCGTGGACTGGTCACTTTCCACGAGTTGGCAATATTTCCACTTTCGCAATAATATAAGATTCCAAACACCAATTATAGGACTAATTATCAAATATTTAATTAATGAAGCACCCGGTTCAACCCAGAGCTTCATTAATTACTTTTTTCTGATGATGGTTTTTATTACCTGATAAAAGCATGCGTGAACATCACTGCCCGCGTATGGATTACGACCAGTCCAAGGTGATTGTACTGTATACAGCAATATGATCGAGTCGCGATAGAATTATGCCTGTAATAAAATACTGAAAAATTAAGAACGAGTAGAAAAAAAATCGGAAAATAGCATGACACATTTAATGTTCTTGCCTTTTTTGACACGTGAGATTCTATAGTGTTGTGAGGGGGAAAACTGATAGAGAGGTTTGACCAGCGTTCTAGCATTATCCAACAGGCATGGTAAATATAAGATTGATGTTAACTAAAAGTATGTTTGGTTCAGGCATATCAAAGTACCGCCGGTACCAACATAACCGGTACCGGGACGGGACAGCGGCTGTCCCGGCGAAACCAGTACCGGTGTAACAGGAATGGAAGTCCGTAGGAAAATTAGTCCCTCTGGACTATTATTCCGCGGAATTATAGTCCTAGGTCTAACATTTCTAGGAATAGTAGTCCGGTGGACTACTATTCCTAGAAATGTTACATCTAGGACTATAATTCCGCGGAATAATAGTCCAGAGGGACTAACGTTTCTACGGACTTCCATTCCTTTTACACCGGCACCGGGACAAGTCAACAATTGGGTGACATCACTATCAGATGGGAGAAATTCGTATTTAAACCGAACCAGTCCCCAAGATCGCAAAGACAAACATGGTATCGTACCACTTATTCTGCGGCGACATCAAAGTAATCATAAACCACGAAAACGTGCTTTATGATAACTTTGATGTCGCCACAGAATAATTTCTTTGAAGTAGCCGATGACGGTTGCTTTCATTGTCTTTGATGCCACCTTTGGAAAGTTAAAATGATCGGCCTTATCGAGATGGTGGTGCAGACAGAACATGCCCCTTTAGAGTGTTTTTATATGTTCATTCACAAATAAGCTGAAACTATGTCGTGAAAGTGCGCCATACACAATTCGTCCCCTGAGTTCCAATGTGTTCTATGTGCCAGTAGACAGACAGAACACATTGGAACTCGGGGACGAATTATTAGCCCGTTTACCCTCGTTCAGTTAGGAATTTCCCATAAAATAATTTTGTCCCGATACCGGCGGAACAAAAGCTTCAGTATACATGTGCCGGTTGGAGCATGAGGGAACCGGCGGTACCGGCTGACATGCCTGGTTTGGTTGTCCAACTTTAGAGTTTTTTCTGCAGCGGGTGAGCGTCAACGTCCTCGTTAGCTCGCTAACTACAACAAATATCAATTAATTTGGTTAATATTTGGAATGTGGGTGTTTCTTAACAATGACTTGAACGAGTTTGAGAACCGGTGCAGTTTGGCCATATCGTGCGGAGTTATGACCTTTAATTAATTAGAGCTGTAGGTTTTTAAATTTCTTGTTCGGTTTCGGTTTTGGTTTTTCAGGTGGAGAAAAACCTCGGTTCGGTTCGGTTTTCGGTTTGTTCATGAGGCCAAGTAAAATTCAATAAAACTCATTCTTATGTCCAGAGTCATAACTGAATGGTAGTGAAATTGAGTGAAACTCAATGAATGCCCGAAATAAGCTATAATACACGAAGAATCAGGAAAGCCAATATAATAATTACCTAAATATACAGAACTTTTATTGTGCTTGGCCATTTTTCGAGGTCTGACACCTACACGCAACTTGAGGAAAGCTGCAAACACAACTAAACTGAAATGTCGGAAATTCACAGAATGTAGCCTTCCCAGAGTAGTGAGAGTACCCAGACACTGCCATTGGCAGTGTCTGCGTACTCTCACTACTCTGGGATGGCTACATTGTGTGAATTTCTGCAGCAAGAGCCGGCAAGAGAGTATTTAATAAAAGACGAAAAACCTTAGATTACGGGATGTCGACGGTTTCAGTTTCGGTTTTTTAAAAAAAACTAAAAACCTCGGTTCGGTTTCGGTTAACCTACAGCTCTATAATTAATTAATTTTTACCCATTTTCAGCTCGTTGGCGTGATAACTTCAACAAATATCAACGGCTTTGGTCAATATTTGGTATATGTGACTTCATTAACAATGTCTTGAATGAGTTCGAAACCTGGTACTGTTGGGCCATACTGAGCGGAGTTATGGTCCTTAATTAGCCACTTTTTGCCTGTTTGTAGCTTGTTAGAGCGATAATTTGAACAAATATCAGATGGATTTGGTCAATATTTTGTTGATTTGTTTTCATAAACTCAATCTATAGTTTGATGAAATCGATCCGCGGGCGGGCCGGCGGGCGGGCGAGCACGCCGGTGGACCGGTGAGTGCTCGAAGGGGCGGGCAGACGAGCGGGCGTCGCCTATCTCGTTAGCTCGATACCTTTAACAAAGATCAATGGATTTGGTCAATATTTGGTGTGTGTGACTCTCTTAAAAATGTCTTGAATGAGTTTGAACGCCGCTGCAGTTTAATCATACTAAGCGATGTTATGGTCCTTAACTGGGTAATTGTTGCCTGTTATCAGCTCGTAAGCGCGATAGCTTGAACAAATGAATGGATTTGGTCAATATTTGGTATGCGAGACCTTTTTAACCATTTCTTAATGAGTTCTAAATCTGGTACGGTGTTATGGTCCTTAACTCGTTAACGTTTGCCTGTTTTCAGCTCGTTAGCGCGATAAGTGGAACAAATATAAATAGTTTGGGTCAATATTCGGTGTGTGAGACTTTTTTTTAATAACGCTTTGCTTAAGTTCGAAGACCGGTGCGGGTTAGCCATAGTGAGCAGAGTTATGGCCCTTAACTGGTTAATTTTTGCCTGTTTTCAGCTCGTTAATGCGAAATCTTGAACACATATCAATGGATTCGGTCAATATTTGGTACGTGATACTTTCTTATCAGTGTCTTGAACTAATCCGAAAACCAGTGTCATTCGATCACACTGAGCAGACTTATGACTCTCAATTAATGTTTGCCTGTTTTCAGCTCGTTAGCCCGATAACATGAACAAATAAATATCAATGGATTTGATTTTCTTATAATGACAAGCCTAACAGGTGCGAAATACTCAACCCCGCATCGGTGATGCGTGATGCTTGTTAAATATTGGGATGGGGTGCTTTTAGTTTTTATTATTTATTTTCATGGCATCAAACGGTGACAAGGGAAGACCTTTCCTGTGTACATGTATGTATTCATTAAATGTTAGCGTGCTAAATTATTTTCGCTCGTAAAAATTTGTCTTTCCACTCTCCCATAAATTGTCACAAGGCAAATCCATACAGAATAAATATTTTCATGTCAAGGATAATAATACGAGGAACATCCATAGAATATGAAGCATTTAAGTTAGAGTCCTACAAATCACATATTTTCTCTTCGAATTGAATCGAGTCTTTTTTCGAAATCGAAGCAAACCTCGTTTGAATACAGGTGCCTTGATGTTCCGACTGATAAAATTTTCCAATTACATCATCAAGGCATGCCTTCGTCGAAGGCATGCCTTGATGATGTAGTTGGAATGTTACCCATTAAATATTTTTGTTCAAAAACAGAAACGGTTGCGAGCATTCTAAAGTGGGCACTGCACGGCTCATCGTCGATATTGCTTGGGAAGTTTAAATTTGCTATCAGCAGTGGTAGTGTTTAGTGAAACTACAATTAGCGCAGATGGTGGCATGGATACAGACGTTTTTTAGCTCATCTTGACAAGGTCAAGCTGAGCTAATCTCATCGCTCTCCGTCCGTCGTCCGTCAACACCATCTTTTGGTCTTCTCCTCCAAAGCTACTGGGCCAATTCAAGTGAAAGTTTGTTTGAGTGATGGTCCCAAAGGGACATTTCATTTTTGTTCAACTCAACATGTCCAGCCCCATAGAGAGGGAATGGGGGAAAATGCTCCAAAATATTTTTAAAATGTTCTTCTCAATTTGCTATGGAGCTTCCATATGAGGTGTAGAATCAAGTTTGTTCAAACGAAGCTCGTGAAGTAATAGTTGGCTTTGTAGTGGGAGGGGTAAGATTTTTGGCCCCGCCGAAAATTTCTATTTTCTGAACCGATGGTCCGGTATGAACCAAGTTTGGTTTGTGGTATCATTGGGTCATAAGTACTTGACCCATGCAAAAAAAAATTCCCGCATCCCCATGGGAACCCTAGGAGCTAAAAATAGAAATATTTTCAAACGCCGATATTTCCCAAACCACACGGAACAGAGAGCTGTTATTTGGTATGAAGTATCCTTAGGAACAGTAGAATTGAATGGTAAAAACAAATTGCCATTGGTTATGTTAGGGTGTTCTGTAATGGGCATCGAAAAAATGCTGAGTCAGCACATTTGCAAAAAAATTTTAAAATCTTTTCTCCAGAACCAATCATCAGAATCTTTTGATATTTGGTATACAGCATTCATAGGGGGAGGGGGGGGGGGGGGTCAGATAAAAGTTTGTTGAAATAAAGCTCATTGGTTCATATTTGGGCTCTCTACAGGAGCCCGAACTTTTAACATAGGGTAATATGGGGAATATTCTTTAAAAATCTTCTTCTTCAGAACCACCAGTCAGAATCTTTTAATGTTTGGTATACATCATTATTATGAGGGCCAGATAAAAGATTGTTCAAACCAAGTCCATAGATTAATATATGGGTCCAAATTTTATCTTTGTTCAATATGGAGGGAAATTTAAAAAAATCTTCTTCTTCAGATCCACCAGTCAGAATACTTTGATATTTGGTATGCAACATCTCTAAGGGGATCAGATTTAAGTTTATCCCTAGGTGTATATTTGGGCTCACTGTGGTAGCCCAAATTTTTACTCAGTACAATATGAGGAAATTTCTTTAAAAATCTTCTTCTTCAGATCCACCAGTCGGAATGCTTTCATATTTGGTATACAACATCTCTGGGGGGGGGGGGGGGGGAGGGGGGGGGTCAGATTCCAGGTTGTTCATTTCGAGTGCCTAGGTTAATATTTGGGCTCCATAGGGGAACACGAAATTTAACTTAGTACAATATGAGGGAATTTCTTAAAAAATCTTCTTCTTCAGATCCACTCGTCAGAATGCTTTCACATTTGGTATACAACATCTCTAGGGGGGGGGGGGGGGGCTTAGATTCAAGTTTCAAATCGGATCCATAGGCTAATATTTGGGCTCGCTATGGTAGCCCAATTTTGAACTTAGTCCAATTTTGAACTTAGTGCAATTCGAAGAAATTTCTTTACAATTTCTCTTCTTCAGATCCAACAGTCAGAATGCTTTCATATTCGGTACACAACATCTCTAGGGAAGTCAGATTCAACTGTGTTCAAATCAAGAGTCTAGGTTAATATTTGGGCTCTCTATGGGAGCCGGAATTGGCCATTTTGCTGAAGAATTAAAAAATTTTGTATTCAGTACCCTCTAGAGGGGTGTAACTAAGATTAATCCACATAGGTTGTATCAAGGGGCTTCATAGGGGAGCTACATTTTACTTTATGATCAACTGAAGAAAAGGCATGATGCCCAGATTATTTTTGTCACTCCTGAGGGTCTCCAGGATTGACAGTGTAGCCTATGGAGATGGCTTGCTTAATGTAGACTCATTCGTGGACTCTGTTTAAATTGTGTTCTGTTCAAGATGAGCGTTCCAGGCCCCGTGGGACCTCTTTTTTTTTTTTTTTTTTAAACAATATTTTATTCTCTTGAAATGGTTCGGTAAACAGGCTATAAGCCTATATAAATACCTTACCGTTACATAAAAATACTTCTTTGATTTACAAACGATGGTGCATGAACAAGTGTGAAAATTGAGTAGAGTCAATCAGCAAGGTTTGGTATTGAATCTGAACGTCTTGAACATTACTTCAAACGTTTTACGTATGATAACTGATTCACTATCTCAGCAGGTGTATAGGTTATTTCGATGCTGTCTCGACGAAACAAGACAAATACAATATAATACAGCAAAACAAACAGACCAGAGTTTGGTACTTTCACACCTTGTCCAGTTTATGATGTCCGGAGTTTTACTTTTTCACGATCTCAATCTGAGCTCATGGTCACCTCTGGGTGTGACTTCTACGATGCCACTCCCAAAAGGACCACGAGCTATGTTTGGAAAGCGATAACAATATAGAGGAACATGAATAGTGATAATAATATTTATTATTATAATGACCAAGGTGGGAAATTATACTCAACAGTCTTCGAAGATCTATTGAGAATTGCGCTTTTAGCGAAACCTTCCCGTTTTAAGAATGAAGTTCTGTGTAGCAATGGCAATATTCCTGTTTTCTATATCTGACAGCATAGTACTGCCATATAAAAGCATTTCTGTGTCACATATCGTAGAATCTATGCTTTCAAATAATACTTGCCGCTGTGTGACATATTTAGGACAAGTTAACAGGAAATGCTCGGAGTCTTCATAGTTGAATCCACATGAGCATCTTGGATCGCTATCTATAAATCGTTCAAACATATGACCTTTCAGGTCACTGCACCTTTGTCTAAGTTTGCAGTGTAGAATTTGACCATTCCTCCCACCGACATAGTAATGCTTCGGAACCACTTTGTCGTTCCTTTTTAAATATTGCTTCAGAAGTTCTGTTGATTCACAGGATCTCGCAGTTGGGTCCAAAGTATTCCAAAGCTTTACCGCTGATGGCAGGAATGAGTCTCCAAAAAGCGAAGTGCGACATTGTACTTCACGTAGATTACACGAAGAGCGCAGAGGGTAAGTCGTTATATCAGACACTTGGCGGGGAATCATAGACCTTAGGTACAGGGGCGCATTTCCAGTAATAATTCTGTGCATTGTTGTGATTTTGTGCCGTCTTCTGCGTTCTTTTAGAGTTATGAACCCACTTTCTGAGTATATACGATCATGGCTTGTGCCTCTTGGAATTCCACATATTGTACGCAGAGCATCAAGTTGTAGATTTTCTAATACAATTAACTTGTTCTCGGGGCAGTTATCCCAGATGATATCAGCATAGTCAAAAAGTGGAAGTATAAAACTAACATACATTGTTTCCAAAGCTGACCTTGAGAGTCTGTATTTCAAGCTACGAAAACAATTTATCATGGGACTGACTTTAGTGATTATGGAATCGACATGAGCATTCCATGATCCTGAATAGTGAAAATTCAGACCAAGGTGTTTGTGAGTATCAGCATCGCCCACGGGAGTGTCTCTAAAATAGAGAGCTGGCTTTGGGAGGGGATTGCATTTCCTCGTAAAACTAAGCGCCACTGTTTTCTCTGGGTTAAAATTGACCTTCCACGTTTTCGCCCAGAGACCTATACACTCGAGATCTGTATTTAAAAGATTTGCGGCCTGAGTTGCATCTTCTACAATTAAATATATTGAAGTGTCATCTGCGTATAACCTAATGTTCGACTGGATATTGTCCACTATATCATTTATATAGATATTGAATAAAAGTGGGCCAAGAACTGAACCCTGAGGGACACCAGCAAGTATGTGATTTAGTTTTGAGCTGGTGCCATTTATTACGACTAACTGTGAACGATCAGTTAAGTAGTTTTGGAACCAAGATAACAAACTGCCCCTAATACCAATCGCATCTAGTTTATGTATTAGACCACTATGCCAGACTCTGTCGAAGGCTTTACTTATATCACAGAATACAAACCTAACTTCTTTACCCTCATCAAGAGAAGATTTAATAAAATTGTCAAGGTAGATAAGTTGATTGACTGTACTATCCCCCGGCCTGAAGCCTGACTGCAGGTCAGACAGGCGATTATCGTTTGTAAGAAATGAATAGACATGATTGAAAACTATTTTTTCAAGAACTTTACTTATGCAACATGTCAGTGATACTGGCCGATAGTTTTCTTTATTGTTGGGTGATAGTTTTTTATGAATTGGTATGACACTTGCCATTTTCCATTTCTGTGGAAATATTCCTGTCGATAAGGATATGTTAAATAGACGAGAAAGTGGATATGATAACTCACTCGAGAAACATTTTAAGATCTTATTACTAATTTTGTCGGGACCACAAGCCTTGGACGTGTCTAACTTAGACAATAATAATTCAACCTCTGAAGGATTAGTTTCAACACTGTTGATATAACCATCCAAACGTACAAGGCTTGGCAATTCCCCATCATTAGGTACTGTGCACTGGCTTGCGAAATAATCATTAAATATAGTAGCAATGTCAGCTGGGGCACTTATAACTTCCCCACTTTCAAGCAGTGGAGGAAAAATGTCACTAGTATTTGACTGTTGTTGCGAAAAATGCTTTAAACTCTTCCACCATTGCTTAGAAGATGGGTTTTTTGTGGATACAAATGTCTCTAACGTGAAGTCGTAGTTTCTTTTTGCTTCCCTCACACATGTTATAGTATTATTTCTTATTCTTCTAAACTCCTGCCAGTGTTCTGGGTTATTTGTTCTTTTAGCTTTACCGTGAGCCCTATTTCGATATCGTATTTGCCTTCGTACAGCAGTAGTCATCCACGGCTTGTCATTCGGGCGCACTAGTATTGACTTTGATGAAATAAATTTTTGGGCTGATTCCATGATGAAAGTAGTAATACTTTCGGTAATTGTATCAACACTCTCCGATCTAAAAAACTCGTCCCAGTTTGTATCAGAAAATGTCTGCGATATACCATCTGCATCCATATTTTTGAAGTCCCAGACGACCCTACTATACGGGGTGAAATGTGATTTCATACATGTGACACTGGCCGATATCGCGTGGTGGTCACTGCAAAATGGGGGAATGACTTCTACACTAGATATAAAGTCTGGACATGTGGTCAACATCAGGTCAATGAGACTACTTGAATTTTCAGTAACTCTTGTTGGCTCTTTGATGATCTGTGTGATGGTATGCTTTGTTTCTAACTGACTAATTTTTGGATGTGTTGTTGGTATACAATTAGCATTGAAGTCGCCAACTAGAATGCACTTGATTGCCAAATTGTTTCGTGCTTCAGATATTGATTCGTCGATCAGATCCCAGTAGAAGTTACGAGATGACGGTGGTCGATAGAACACACCCAAAAGAATCTTTTGGTTTGTACTTCTGACCTCAATCCACGTTGCCTCTAATCCAGGGCGCTCGAGTTCACGTTTGCGTTCATATATTAAACCTGATTTAAGATAGACTATGATTCCACCGCCGGTGCCATCTTTCCTATCTCTTCGAACTGGCGGATGTTGATAGCCAGAAAGTCTCAGACTATCCGAGGTCACGTTTTCACTTAACAGGGATTCTGTAATGGCAATAATATCAAAGTCGCTAAGTTCTGCTTGAATTAGGTCGATTTTATTTCGAATGCCTCGGACATTTATATGTACTATCGACATTTTACTGGTGGGATCACCTGGGTTTAGCTCCACATTTCCGCTGATTATCAACAGAAAATAGATGATTATTGCTAATCCAGCATGCCCCAACATCATATATATCATTTTAGAGTAACAGGTATGTGTCCTCACAAGCGATGCAGATTCAATACCCTTAACAACACCGAATGTCCCAATCCTTGCACGGTAAGTACTGATATCAACCGCCATAATAATTGTCAAGGTAAAACAATTTGGATATCAGTGATTGTGAGCAAGGTTGGGCAGTACGGTGATCATTCTTCTCTGCTGTAAGTGATTTTTTAAAATCACGGAGAACAGGTGGTGACTCTACTCGTAATATAACAATTGTGTATGTTCTATATACATAATAAGAATAAAAATAATAACAAATGAAATGTGTCATATAGACAGTAGTGTATGGTTACATCTGAGATTCGGATTTGCTTTGCGAACACCAGTCTTTGTCTATTTGTTTACTTTGTGCATCCCACAATGATACAAAGGGACTTCTTAGAGTCACGGTTCCGCAATGACTCACATTTAATTATATTCTTGATTACGTTTATATATTTAACTTATAGAATAATAGGGGTGATGGTATCGAGCAGTAAAACACATGCTCGCAACTGATAATTTTGAAAAGTTGGATAGGAGGCGCCTTAAGTTTGCAACAATATTAACCAGATGTTCTTATATGATGTCTTGCTCTAATGTGGTTTGGGAAGAGTTTCAGAGTGCCCCGTGTCCCTATTATTATATCACTTTATATATTTAACTGATATAATAATAGGGGTGATGGTGTCGAGCAGTAAAACACATGGTCGCAACTGAGAATTTGGAAAAGTAGGACAGGAGGCGCCTTAAGTTTGCATCAATATTAACCAGATTTTCTTATAAGAGTCCTTGCTCTAATATGGTTTGGGGAGATTTTCAGAGTCTCCCGTGGAGACATATACATAGTGTTAACCGGGTTAGAGTTCCGTGATCTCAGAAATTTAAAGCAGAGGTAAATCACACCCTAATAGGACTCTCCAGACCGACCCTGTCCACCTCTCCACAGATGTTTACAATGATTTGTATTTCAATCTCCCCTAAAGGGGCAAGGAGAACCAATCACCGAATGCTTTCTCCCCGGGCTCCCGGCCTGTGCAGATTACCAGTGACTCTGATAAGTACTAACGGGTAATGTTAAACAGCCGATGATTTGCTGATATTATGCTACTGGCCCTACCGTCATTTGAGACACTTAAATGAATCCACAACTACCCCCCTCTCCCCAATAAACATACAGTGATACAAGCATTCACGAGCTTGGCAACCTCCTGCTTACTTTACTTGCATTTGTCGGATCGGTACCTCAAAACACATGTTAATCCTTCACCATTCAACTTAAGTATCATCCGTTGTCAAGTAAACCAGCAAACGATCCCTCACTGACACATGCTCGTCAAACTTGTTTCATTGAGGGGCGACCAATCATGTTATTGAGACAACAAATATTTATTAAGGTATACGGGAAACTGTTTTGCAGACGTCACCCGCCATTTGTGTTAAGCAAAGTGTTAAGGGGTTGACCGAACACGTTAGGAAATAGTTTTATAAGTTGGTTATATACACAGGAAAATGTCGCACATCTCTATAATAATAATAAAATTAATAAGGAATATTATATAGCGTAAACTCACAATCTGTGCTCTAAAACGCTGCATGACAAATTGAAAGTGAAATCGAGCTCCTGACTATAAGCAATTCGGAGCATTACACTCCTTCACAGAAGATAAACAGGTTGATAAACACACATTTGGATAAATTGTTTTTCTATCTAGGGTGCATTCTGGGATTTCTGGGACCTCTTGTTTGTGTTAATATAGTGGAAATTATACTCGGTCTTCATTTCAACATTATTTAACTACAATTTCTATCTCAGCTGTACGTTTTGTGAGACAACTAAGAGAATGGTATCAAGCGAAATTATAATGAAAAGATTCGAAGGAAAACGAATCGGGGAGCCGATTTCGAATTGAACCGAATACCAAGTAGTGTTCAACCGATTACCAAAAATGGTCGGTTGACCGATTACCGGTTATTTGAGCTCTCAATCGGTCGATTCCGATGCCGATTCCGATTGTAATACCGTGCACTAGGAGTCGAGACTCGAAAGAACTACATTAAACTGAACATTTTTCGTTGTTAAACTTCGTTGACTGGGGTCGAAATAAAATTACCAGTCGCGCACACTTGGGCGTTAAACGTGGCTCTCAGATCCACGTTTACCCCGCAAGTGCGTGCGACTGGTAATTTTACTTCTGCCTGAGTCAATGGAATGTAACCGTCAGTCACTTTTCCAGTATGAACTAGCGATTTCGCCCAGTTGTAAGCTTTGCATGTTGTTTAACTTGTATGTCCCGTATCGGGGCGTCTAGAGAGATTAAGATTACACATTGTGGTTGTTTCTCAATTTTATTGAATGGTATCATTTTACATTAACAATTAAACAATTGCAGAAAAGAATAAAATGCGGTTAATGAATCATCTCAAAATGCTTGGCAACAATCGGTTGAACCGATATTCCAGGAGCCGTTGCCTTTGTCATCCGACTGCCCACAATCGGCCGATTGTGGTGGCCGGTTCCGATCATCGGTTGGACACAACTTCATACCAAGCGAAATTCGAGTGAAAAGATTCGAAGGAAAACGCAACGGGCAGCCGATTTTGAATCGAAACGAATACCAACTCAAGATTCGAAATCGAATCGAATTTCGAAGCTTCGCAGGGTCCTAATGTAAGGTTTTATGAGCTTCGAACGAAATGATTTTGCGCGCCGAAGGCGCGCAGGGACGGTATGGGGAACAAGCCCCTTTCGACCCTCGGTAACTGTATATGAATGGCTGTCACATGTCTTGGCGTGTTGAAGGAGGGAAAGGTTCCGGTACTCGGCAGGTGTCTCCTGTTGCGGCGTGGCGATGTCGTTGACTGATGTCGGTTGAGCCCTTGAGGACCAGTGTGGGAGGTTGGGTCCTCTCACAAAGGTACTACCTCTCCCCGAGGGTGCAGTCGATCTAGATTTTCGGGCAAGTATAGTCTGCCACTTCGGAGATGATTTTAAGTGAAGGCCATCACTGGCAAGTATAATCTGCCTCAGGCTGTCTCTGTTTGATAGGATGTCTTTGGAGGAAACAACAACGACCCCTTTCGGGGACCACCAAGAAGAAGACCCGAACTTCCCTGGTTCGGGGCAGGCCTGCATTGTAATCCTAATGGGTTGGGACAAAAGGATGCGCAATGCGCTTACAAAAAGGGGCAGAGGCGGGACGCAGGACCAGCGCTCACCTCCCTTAAAGTGGTCGACCACTTTTAGGGATGGAGTGGAGGATGTTCAGGAACCATGGGGGTTACCGTTTCTATAACGGTTGGACTGTCCATAGCGGTTATTGGGGTGCTGGTCAAAAAGCATCTTCTGTGTACCTGCTTAAAAGAAGAAGGCAGAATTAGTTTTCATTAGAATATGTAAAAAATAAAAAGATGAAAGTAGCACATTATGTTTTAATTGTGATCACAGTTAAGATGTTAATCTGCCTGTTAGATCACCTACATAGGGTGATAGTGAGTTTTTAGCGGGAGGGTAACAGGTTTAGACACTAAACCACACCCGATGGTGTTTCTGTTATGCCCTTCGCTGGTTTCGACCATAATGTTATGCCCTTCGCTGGTTTCGACCATATTTAGATTAGTTTTGAGTTTATTTTGGATCACGATTAGACACTGCAAATACCACCTCCAGCCGGGGGCGGGGTTTGCAGTGTCAATATGAGCTTCCCGCACTTTACCATTTAAATAACTTCTCGTCTTAATGAAATAATAGCATTAATTAATAGTAATTAATGACAGATTTATTGTCCATGTAACTGCCAAATGAGCGAAATAATATACAGGTGATGGTCAACTCATACCAAGACCGATTCAACTGCTGACGTTCATGGGTGCATGATGCAATAAAGAAAATCTGGGATGGGCCGTCTTTGTAATGTCGTCACTGTATCATCGGGGTGCCGATTTGATATAAAAAAAATGATAAAAAAAAGAATGTTATGACTGCCCGGCGGTCCATAAGCTGCAGATTGCTTGTTTGGTCTTCAGGTTATAAATTATCGAGAAAGTTTTGGATGGGATGATGGCTACTAGAAGAATGACCAAGTAACAAAGTACTCTGTACGTAATGGAGCTTCCATGTCATCAACGATTTACTCAGTAACATAATTTTTTACTTGTTACCATTCCAGCCACATATATCTATACAGCTGGATTGCTGGAACACTCGTTCATAACATACAGAAAAGTGCTTCATCGGCGGCCATTTTAGGGGGAAGAGGAGGGGAGGAGGGTAGTCGCTGCTATAAATTTAGGAATGCTCAACAAATAATAATTTCACGTTTCCGATCGCCTTTTGATGAGCGTACTTTGGTGTATGTGAAAAATGAATATATAGACGATGTGCTCACTTTTCGAGGCAATTTAACCTTTTGGACCCTGGAGGCCCTTTTTCCAGCCAAGAATATGATATGTCATAATGTCATTAAATAGGATGGCTGTTTAGTAAATGTGTGGGATAGACCAATCAATATTTTCAACGTGCAGCCCCGAGGCTGCACGTTGAAAATATTGTTTGGTCTACCCCAAATAATGAATATGGACTGTTCTAATTGCTGCCATTGAACTGGCATGGAAGATACCATTAGAGTTTAAAGGGTTAAATTGAATATTTATAACATATTTTAGTGATTATTGACAAAAAGAAGTACCGAGATTGGGAAGTTGATACAGTGTTACTGGTTTTGGTGCTACGTAAACTTTATGACGTTTGTGGATGTCAAAGCTGTTACTATGTGACTACAGTCACAGCGTAACAGTTTGCACTTTACGAAACGTCATCGATTGTGAGGAATTATCGCGTTGATTGACTTGACGTCATCTTAGTGGGGGAGGGGGGGGGGCGGGTTTAGCTGCAACTTTTTACCAGACGTTCCAGCAATCAAGTTATATAGTCCAAGCGTCAGCACTACCGAGTTAGGCGTCTTCTTAGAGGTACTTTGGATGTTGGAACAAAACTGTATGTCAGATTAAACACTGAAGCAGTAAGTAGGAGCTTGCCTATTATGTCTCTTTGTTATCGCGTCAATGCTATAGTTACATGCGTATGCAGCACACTTGGGTGCCAAATGATTCAAGCATGTGGTCCAGTGAATGGCTTCAGGATATTATCGTTAGTTCGGGATATATTTTTTCACTTCTCTGCTTTCTAATAGTTTTCTTGGGCGGAACTCAGAAGTGTCCGTCCCAATTACATTTGTGGATAAAATAGAAAAAAAAGGCGCAATTTTGAAGAAACTTTGGCGTATATCAAACCAATGTTAACAGACAAATTATGTTCCAAACAAACTGGCATTTACTCCTGATATCAGTTTTATCTATTTTCAATATTCTACAATCGTTATCTGCAAGTCTTATTTCACATAAAACATACTTTCTTCACCTGTATACGATCATACTTGGAGAGATGTAGCTGACTAACATCCATGAAACACGCCAAAATACGATAAATTGATACATTATACATGATGGAAATCATTTGTTGGAACTTTTGTTCTGTGTTAGAAAAGTTGCCAAGTCATTACTCAGCGGTAGCATTCAAGTCCCGATGGTAATGTCATATTTTCTGAAAGAGCTGGTTAGATATTAGAACCTTTCGTAACTCTCTACATTCCGAAATTAGAAAAAAAATATTTAATTTCTAATACACTTGAACGCGAAAAAGATTACGACAGTAGCCCGGCCGCCGTGGACTGGTCATTCTCCACGCATCGGTAAATTTTCCACCGACGAAATAATATTAGATTCCAAACACTAATTATAGGAATAATTATCAAAAATTTAATTAATGAAGCAACGGATACAACCCGGTGTTTCATTAATTAAAATTCTGCTGATTATGAATTCTATTACCTGGTAAACACATGCGTGGACTGCCCACGGGTGGATTGTGACCAGTCCACGAAGACTGTGCCGTAGGACCGTGGAAAGCGCTGTCAGAAAAAGGTCCGAATTTGTAATCACTATCGTAATACAGATTTTTTTTATAGATCTCGACATTTGCTTTCAGAGTGGAGAAATTTAATATATGCCGTATATAGGAAATTTGGTTGCTCTTTGGTCAATTGTATGGGCTGTTCCCCTGCATAATTGAACACTGACCACACCTTATCAGTTGGATCACATTTTAAACTTCTGAATGAAATATATTAGAACTCATTTTTTAATTTATGTTTTCTTTGCGAAGTAATTTTGTGAACTGGATGAGAATCCAAGACGAGGTAGATTTGTGGAAGATATGGCGTAGATAGAGAGAGTCATCGCTTGACTGGACTGGTTACGTGAAATAATTCATGAGAGGTGAGGGATGTTGTACAAACACGAGTGCGCGAATGCGCACGAGTGTTTTACAATATAGTCCCTCGCCTCGAATGAATTATTTCACGTAACCAGTCCAATCAAGCGATTATTCTGTTTATTACTTTTCATTTTTAACGATAATTATATTATTTAACCCTTTACCTAACGAACGACCAAAAACGGCCAGAGCTATTCTCAAAACTCGCCAATTAATTTTTATTATTTTTTCATTTTTTGTCTCTAAAACATAGGTCATGACCCCTCATTGGAACGAGCTCGTTCCAATGAGGGTCATACCCTATGTTTTTGAGACAAAAAATGAAAATAATAGTTATTCAAGAATTGTTTTTGCAAGTGTCGTCTGTTTTTCATGTTAGGTAAAGGGTTAAAAAAAAAACAACGAAGTCCCCATTACATCCACGGAAAAGCATCTTCGTTTGCGCGCACGGATACATGACGCACTTGTTGATTGCAAAATTCACTTGTTAAGTTATCGTTTTTTATCAAACCCGGAAATTCCAGTAAATCACACTTTGGAGAGTAATAAAATGTGATAACAAGAACTAATATACTTTCAAAGTTTGCTAATCACCAAATATTTGACACGTCATAGTGAAATTTGCCTGTGACATATTTGCGATATTTTTGGTGGATATGATTGAGGAATGTATTGAGATGGTCCCCAGTGTTTACATTAGCTCTCTTGACAGGCAGACTTTTCGTTGCAATCATCGAAAGCATGTACCCCTTGATTTTCATGATGTTTTCGTGTACTGTCTACATGTACATGACGTGTAGGGTATTTAATCTTCATTTCAACACAAACCCTTGTGATTTAATGATTGAATATGGCAAATGCAAATGTAAGAAGACATTTGTCTGAAGCAGAAATGTGGCGGGCTGTAGGGATGGTGAAGCAAGGGGCTACCCATCGTCAAGTTGGTAAAGCCTTTGGTGTGCACCATACGGTGATCACCAGAGCCTGGGCAAGATTTCAGCAGTATGGCACACCAGTAAGACGGCATGGTGGTGGCAGAGACAGGGCAATATCTGCAACTGAAGACCGGTGTTTGATCATTCAGACCCATAGGAACCACTTTGCCACAGCAACCCAGCCTCGCAGTGACCTTCAGAATGCATCCGGGGTAAATGTTTCGACGCAGACATCCGGGCAAGGTTGCACGAAGGTGGTCTCCGATCGAGAAGATCATGTATTCGCATTCCGCTGTCCCAGAACCACCGCCAGGCACGATATGAATGGGCCATGGACCACGTTGGATGGACCAGAGAAGATTGGCGACCTGTCCTTTTTACAGATGAGTCAAGGTACTGCCTAGACCACACAGATAGGCGTTCTAGGGTATGGAGAAGACCAGGAGAGCGATTCCATGCAGCCAACATTGATGAGCATAACCGCTATGGTGGAGGGTCAATCATGGTCTGGGGCGACATCAGCTGGGATGGACGTACAGATAGAGCTCTGTGTCCTTGAACGTGGTACATTGACTTTCACAACGGTACATTGAAGGCATCCTGGATGTCCACGTCAGATTGTATTCAGGTGCAGTGGGTGATAGATTCATTCTGATGGACGATAATGCCCGTCCTCATGTTGTCCATGCTGTCGGGGAGTACCGACAGAGGGAGGGGATTGAGCGTATGGACTGGGCGGGCAAGATCCCCTGACCTCAATCCAATCGAACATGTCTGGAATGAGTTGCAGCTTGAAATTTCAGCTCGTCCAGTCCAGCCAAGAAGTGTCCAGGAGCTTGGTGCCATGCTGGTCCAAGAATGGAACAACATCCAACAAAGGACCACCAGAAACCTGATTGGGAGCATGAGAAGGCATTGTCAAGCTGTAATTAACAATAATGGGTCTCATACTCGATATTGAAGCCAAACCAGTTCGCTCCGTCAACTTTTTGGCATATTGAAAAATTTCCTCTTTTACCAATAATATCCATTTTCCATGGTTATCGTATTCAAAATCTAAAAAATAATGTCAAACACAAATAAAATCTTAATTTCTGTACTTAAATCATTAAAGGTATAATTAAATAAAATATATATACACTTTTCATAACAATATTTCAACTAAAACGTAAAACAGGTAGTTGGATATACTTGGTACTTAGCAAACTTTGAGTAGTATATGTTCCATGAACTATTGAAGCTGTGTTTCATGCGAATACATCCGTAGGCCAATTAAATCCATAAACTCTAAAGCTGCCCTCGTATTACGGGCTTAATAAATCTCCGATGTGCCTACAAATACAATCGGCTTGCGTTTTTTTGGAAGTCATTGCCTACCGACCTGACTGTAGTTACAATCGGCTCGCATCTGTCGGCAGGGGTGGTGCCAGGGATTTCTCGACCGGGGGGGGGGGGGGGTGGCTGACCTCTCCGACAGGGGGGCTATAACATTTGACCTCCCAAACGAAGGAAAATGAGTGAAAATTGGTAAATTGGAGAACCAAAATAGAAGCAAATTGAGTATGTTTGTTGATTATTTAACCCTTTACCTAACCTGAAAAGCAGACGACACTTGCAAAAATAATTCTTGAATAACTAATTTTTTTCATTTTTTGTCTCAAAAACATAGGTTATGACCCCTCGTTGGAACGAACTCGTTCCAACGAGGGGTCATAACCTATGTTTTTGAGACAAAAAATGAAAAAAATAATGAAAATTAATTGGCGATTTTTGAGAACAGCGCTAGCCGGTTTTGGCCGTTACCTTAGGTAAAGGGTTAAAGTAAACATATTATAATAAGGTCGGGAAATATTTCATCTATAAAGCCAGTTTGGCGAACGACATTAAGGAATTTCGTGAGAATCACTATTCTCTATCAAAGTTCCAGTGCTGCACGGGTTAGAGACTGACAAAACGAGATATCTACATTCGATTGTCGGAAATTTCTCGTGAAGTCGGGTTTACGAGACTCTCCGACGGACTGACTAAAAATCTCCGACGGGGGTGGGGAGGGGGGTGGGGGCTGGACCTCTCCGACGGGGGGGGGGCTATAGAACCCCTGACCCACCCCCACCCCTTGGTGCCACCACTGTCTGTCGGACGTAATCCGCCTGCTGAAATACTCGCTCTTCCTCATCGTCAGTCGAATTGGGCTGAATATTGCGCAGTAAAATGTCATGTAGTGCAGGGGGAGGCCGCCAAAAATTTGCAAGACGTGACGTGGGGGTGGGTGGGTCTCTTGAGTGCGCCAAAAATGTGCATTTCCAATTTGTGCAATTTTTTGAATTTTTTAAAAATATATCAATATATCAGTATTGACCAATATTGATTGGTCTACCCCAATTACTGAATATGGACTGTTCTAATTGCTGCCATTGAACTGGAATGGAAGATACCATTAGAGTTTAAAGGGTTAAATTGAATATTTATAACATATTTTAGTGATTATTGACAAAAAGAAGTACCGAGATTGGGAAGTTGATACAGTGTTACTGGTTTTTGGTGCTACGTAAACTTTATGACGTTTGTTGATGTCAAAGCTGTTACTATGTGACTACAGTCACAGCGTAACAGTTTGCACTTTACGAAACGTCATCGATTGTGAGGAATTATAGCGTTGATTGACTTGACGTCATCGTAGTGGGGGGAGGGGGGAGCGGGTTTAGCTGCAACTTTTTACCAGACGTTCCAGCAATCAAATTATACAGTCTAAGCGTCAGCACTACAGAGTTAGGCGTCTTCTTAGAGGTACTTTGGATGTTGGAACATAACTGTATGTCAGATTAAACATTGAAACAGTAAGTAGGAGCTTGCCTATTATGTCTCTTTGTTATCGCGTCAATGCAATAGTTACATGCGTATGTAGCACACTTGAGTGCCAAAGGATTCAAGCACGTGGTCCAGTGAATGGCTTCAGGATATTACCGTTAGTTCGGGATATATTTTTTCACTTCTCTGCTTTCCAATAGTTTTCTTGGGCGGAACTCAGAAATGTCCGTCCCAATTACATTTGTGGATAAAATAGAAAGAAGAGGGGCAATTTTGAAGAAACTTTGGCTTATTTCAAACCAATGTTAACAGACAAATTATGTTCCAAACAAACTGGCTTTTACTCCTGATATCAGTTTTATCTATTTTCAATATTCTACAGTCGTTATCTGCAAGCCTTATTTCACATAAAACATACTTTCTTCACCTGTATACGATCATACTTGGAGAGATGTCGCTGACTTATAACCATGAAACACGGCAAAATACGATAAATTGATACATTATACATGATGGAAATCATTTGTTGGAACTTTTGTTCTGTGTTAGAAAAGTTGCCAAGTCATTACTCAGCGGTAGAATTCAAGTCCCGATGGTAATGTCATATTTTCTGAAAGAGCTGGTTAGATATTAGAACCTTTCATAACTCTCTACATTCCGAAATTAGAAAAAAATATTTAATTTCTAATACACTTAAACGCGAAAAAGATTACGACAGTAGCCCGGCCGCTGTGGACTGGTCATTCTCCACGCGTGGGTAACTTTTCCACCGACGAAATAATATTAGATTCCAAACACTAATTATAAGAATAATCATCAAAAATTTAATTAATGAAGCAACGGATACAACCCGGTGTTTCATTAATTAAAATTCTGCTGATTATGAATTTTATTACCTGGTAAACACATGCGTGGACTGCCCACGGGTGGATTGTGACCAGTCCACGAAGACTGTGCCGTAGGACCGTGGAAAGTGCTGTCAGAAAAAGGTCCGAATTTGTAATCACTGTCGTAATACAGATTTTTTTTATAGATCTCGACATTTGCTTTCAGAGTGGAGAAATTTAATATATGCCGTATATAGGAAATTTGGTTGCTCTTTGGTCAATTGTATGGGCTCTTCCCTGAATAATTGAACACTGACCACACCTTATCAGTTGGATCACATTTTAAACTTCTGAATGAAATATATTAGAACTCATTTTTTAATTTATGTTTTCTTTGCGAAGTAATTTTGTGATCTGGATGAGAATCCAAGACGAGGTAGATTTGTGGAAGATATGACGTAGATAGAGAGAGCAATCGCTTGACTGGACTGGTTACGTGAAATAATTCATGAGAGGTGAGAGATGTTGTACAAACACGAGTGCACGAATGCGCACGAGTGTTTTACAATATAGTCCCTCGCCTCGAATGAATTATTTCACGTAACCAGTCCAGTCAAGCGATTATCCTGTTTATTACTTTTCATTTTTAACGATAATTATATTATTTAACCCTTTACCAATCGTAACGACCAAAAACGGCCAGAGCTATTCTCAAAACTCGCCAATTAATTTTTATTATTTTTTTCATTTTTGGTCTCTAAAACATAGGTCATGACCCCTCATTGGAACGAGCTCGTCGAGCTCGTTCCAATGGGGGGTCATAACCTATGTTTTTGAGACAAAAAATGAAAATAATAGTTATTCAAGAATTGTTTTTGCAAGTGTCGTCTGCTTTTCATGTTAGGTAAAGGGTTAAAAAAAACAACGAAGTCCCCATTACATCCACGAAAAGCATCTTCGTTTGCGCGCACGGATACATGACACACTTGTTGATTGCAAAATTCACTTGTTAAGTTATCGTTTTTTATCAAACCCGGAAATTCCAGTAAATCACACTTTGGAGAGTAATAAAATGTGATAACAAGAACTAATATACTTTCAAAGTTTGCTAACCACCAAATATTTGACACGTCATAGTGAAATTTGCCTGTGACATATTTGCGATATTTTTGGTGGATATGATTGAGGAATGTATTGAGATGGTCCCCAGTGTTTACATTAGCTCTCTTGACAGGCAGACTTTTCGTGGCAATCATCGAAAGCATGTACCCCTTGATTTTCATGATGTTTTCGTGTACTGTCTACATGTACATGACGTGTAGGGTATTTAATCTTCATTTCAACACAAACCCTTGTGATTTAATGATTGAATATGGCAAATGCAAATGTAAGAAGACATTTGTCTGAAGCAGAAATGTGGCGGGCTGTAGGGATGGTGGAGCAAGGGGCTACCCATCGTCAGGTTGGTAAAGCCTTTGGTGTGCACCATACGGTGATCACCAGAGCCTGAGCAAGATTTCAGCAGTATGGCACACCAGTAAGACGGCATGGTGGTGGCAGAGACAGGGCAATATCTGCAGCTGAAGACCGTAAAGTGCATGGTGTTTACCACCGTTGATAGAAAAGAAAATTAGGTCAGTAGGTGCTTGGGTCATGTAATAAATACAAAACCACATGTATGTTTCAATGAGTTGTTTTGTATTCAATTCGTCAGATGTGCGTAGAAAGAAAACGTCTCGACCTTCGGTCTCGACGTTTTCTTCCTACGCACATCTGACTCATTGAATACAAAACGACTCATTGAAACATACATGTAGTTTTGTCTATATATGCTATGAAGTTTCCTTCTAAATGGCAGCAAACATACTCAAGTTGAGAATTTTTGTGAATTATCTGTTGAAGTCTTCAGCTGTTTGTAAAATGAATGAAAAAATAAAGGAACACACCACAGAGTATGTATTCATATGAAGTTATGTCGATGATATGTCTCTCGAGCAACAAAGTAACTTGGGAACTGTTTATCGGTGTTTATGTTGTATAATGTATGTATGATAACTGGAATTACAAAATGATAACCGTTATGTATGACAACTTGATCTAATTTGCACAGTGGGGACCTGTTAATTGAATAAATATTTTGCCAGTGGAAAATAGTGAATTAACAAGAGTATTCAAATAAAAGGATTTTTTCATTTTACTGTATTCCAGATACACTCTAAAATCAGATGAGTTAAAAAGTAACCCAAAGCAACTTGGTTTATTATCCCATATCAACTGGGTCAAAAAGCAACCCAACTCAACTGGGCTGAGTGTATATGAACCCATTTGGGTTCATATGGGTTCATATGAACCCATTTGGGTTCATATGCACTCAACCCAGTTGATTTGTTTTTAACACAACAGACTATAGAGCGTATAGACTTAACATTTATTCTATCATATCTTGACAAAACTCATGAAGCCTTGTCAAACAAGATAACACGCTAAAAACTAAAGTGTTAAAAACTACACTTGAAGTGCTGTATTTAACACTTACTTAGTGCCGAACTAGCACTTTGTTCAAGTGTAGATATCCCAGAACTTGACAGATGTTGACAATAATACCACTTGACAAGTGTAATGTCGCGACACTTAAAAGAACACAACGCAGATGACGCGGATCAGGCTCGAGAGTTCGAGCCTGATCCGCGTCATCTACGTTGTGTCCTTTTAATTATGTACCCACCAAGCGCAAATCAAATTATAGACGATTCAGGAAGAACCACCAATGCTAGACACATGGGAAGTGCCATCCATTCAAGTTTCAGATGTCTGACGATTGTAATGTCTAAGTGCTTAAAGCATTGCATTTTGAGTGTTAAAATCAAACCCTAAGAGTTAGAATGGGTTTAACACCTTGAAAGTGTCAGTTTTAACACTTTAGTTTTTAGCGTGAAGTATTTTATGCACTTTGCTGATACCTTTTCATGTGCGAACGTGGTATTGTATGATAATGTGGTTCAAAACTGTAATGAAATAAAATCTCAATCAGACGGAAAACAACACAGAACAACATTCTCGTTTAAAGTTCTTCATGTTTTTAAATTATCATGGGCGATCACTAGGATAACTCGATATCACAAATAGAAACGCCCCAAGCGATCACACTTGCGTGAAATTGATTCTCCGTATCTCTCGCTCAGGAAACATCGCGTTTTACAACTTTGACATTTTGTGGATAATTTACACTTGGGCGTGTAATTAATATAGGTAGCCACGCCGGTGAAGAGTTAATTTGAAACTTATCTCTCTGTCCAGTAGAGATCGAAGGTTTGATCTAAGTACCCTAAAACAATCGTGACCTAAGCTACATTAAACGGTAGACAGGGCAAAGGTGAGTTTTCACTTCGCTGTCGCCTCACTTTACAATTTTGACCTTTTATCCGACACGATGTACTATGGACCATATAAAGAACAAAAAGCTATGTTTCCTAAACAAAGAAATGAAAATGTTTAGTCATTCAGGTAATGTCAGGATTAATTGTCGTCTGCTATTTGTATTAGGTAAACAGTTAATGAAATATAAGAACAGATTAATTCAATTCTACTTCCCAAACGAACTTACTTACAACGTTACGACTTCTGACCTTATTCCCATATTACATGTGGTGTGAACGATTTTTTCCGTAATGACCTATTTGATGTTGATTATGTAATAAATATTGTTGTGAAGAAGGGAGATTAACCATTTACCTAACATGAAAAGCAGACGACACTTGCAAAAGAATTCTTGAATAAGTAATTTTTTTCATTTTTGTCTCCAAAACTTAGGTTATGACCCCTCATGAATTTTCGAGGTCTGACACCTACACGCAACTTGAGGAAAGCTGCAAACACAACTAAACTGAAATGTCGGAAATTCACAGAATGTAGCCTTCCCAGAGTAGTAGTAGGGTACTCTCACTACTCTGGGATGACTACATTCTGTGAATTTCTGCAGCAAGAGCTGGCAAGAGAGTATTTAATGAAAAACGAAAAACCTTAGATTACGGGATGTTGACGATTTCGGTTTCGGTTTTTTTTAAAAAACTAAAAACCTCGGTTCGGTTTCGGTTAACCTACAGCTCTACAGTCTGGGGTTTGTAAATGCTGGACTGCACAAGGATGAGAATAACAGCCTCGAAGCAATGCCCTTAAAAAGTGGGATTATCAAATACTTAAATTATAAAATAATTTTTTTAAGGTTCCAGAAAACCTTATTTATGATACGTAATGCAAGAGCACTAAGTGTGCATCCCAAGCGAGGGAAAAAAAAACAAATTCCACACGACAATTTTCGTCCAAAAATATCTCATTAGTGACCGCAACAGATATTTATTTTTCGCTCGTGGCAAACCACTCGCGAAAAAATAGACACTTGTCTCGGTCACTCGTGAGATAATTTGCGTTATCCACTCAAAAACACTAGATAACCTTTATTTATTATACGCCCAGCTTGGTATGTTAAATTCTAAAACTCCGTATCTCCAAGCGTGAGAAAAAGAAGAAAGGACTTCAGGACAGCGCAACGCTCAATGTCAGAGGACCGTGTCAGATTATACAGACTGGCGACAAGGACATCCATAAAACAGTTGAACTTTCGCAGAAAATATTGTTCTATGGTTCTTTTATTCTTATTATATTTTTCTTATAAAACAATTTTGATCCATTCGCGAACGTTATGTCAGAATACTTGTGAACCAAAATTTGCTGCACCAGTTTAAAAATAGCCGATTTATATACATCGATCAATCATTCTGAACTCAAATCATCTGGACAATATTTACCGACTCACCCAATCGGATAGCCCTATAGTCTTTCTAAAGCGTGCATAATAAAAGGAGAATTTAGTGTTTTGGCAAGAGGGGGGGGGGGGGGTGGCGGGGGGGCACTAACAATTTGCAAGACGTGACGTCCTATTTTTTATTCGGCTCCTTTTTACACCCACCCACCCACTACGTGCAAATTTTCTACTACCGTTCTCAGACACCCACCCCCACTCTCCCATTAATCCAAAATAAACTTATAAATTTAGTAGGCACAGCTGTCTTTAGGGGGTTTTCATAATGTTCTTAACCCTTTACCCAACGTACCGGCCAAAACCGGCCAGCGCTATTCTCAAAAATCGCCAATTAATTTTTATTATTTTTTCATTTTGTGTCTCAAAAACATAGGTTATGACCCCTCATCGGAACGAGCTCGTCACATATTCATGAGCCCCCTCATGAGAAATTTGTCACTATCAACACGCAAACATTATATTCCCGTTATGTATATTTTACATCGCGATATCTTTGTATAGCTACTGATATAAAACAACATTCATATGATTTATACTGAGTCAAAAAGAAAGTATAATAAACTTTGAGGAGCAATTTTTGTTAGTATTATCGACTTCAATCCCAAACAAACTATTGTAAATTCATATTTCGAGCCTAGCTGTATGAATTTGCATAATTTCATGTTCTTACTGTTGTCAGCGTCACGTCAGGACGTCGCAATTCAGACATGGGGAGAAATGAAAAGTTCATACATGCAGTCAGTAGCGTGTATGTCCATCGTTTGCCACTTAGATGGCGAGACATCGACGGCGCATGAACCTGGTAAGTCTCTGGATGTCACCCGTGGTATTGTGTTCCACTCCTGCCTTAGAACATTACGTAAACCGCCTAACGTCTGAAGATCATGAAGTCGTACTCGACGGCCCAATTGATTCCAAAGATGGTCGATTGGCGACAAATCTGGCGACAGTGGGGGTCAAGGAAGATGTTCGATGCTCTGCTCCTCAGGAAAGTCACGACTATACGCGCCACGTGACATCAGGCATTGTCTTGCTGGAATAACTGCAATCCGACGTTAGCATTGAACAACGGGACAACAACGACGTTAAGAATTTCGTTCCTATATCACTGTCCATTCAGATTACCATCGATGAAGATCAACTGCGTTTGAAGGTACAAGGAAATTCCTGCCCAAACCATTAAACTACCCCCGCCGAAACGGTCGCATTCCCGCACGCAAGCATCAGAAAACCGTTCTCCTCGTCGACGATACACTCTTGCCCCACCATCAGCGCGCTGTTGACAAAATCATGATTCATCACTAAAAAAAACTGTGATCCAACGCTGCTGAGCCCAGCGAACACGCTAACGTACCCATTCCATTCTGACGGTACGATGACGTTTGGTAAGGATTGTTCCGTGGTATGGACGCCTACGTCGGATGCCGTGTTCAGCGAGTCTGTTGCGGACAGTTTGTGCACTGATTCTATTGTTAGTTCTAACAGGAGTAATTCCTGCTGCCCCCGTCGCCGGAAGGAAGCGATCCTGCAAGTGAGACGTCCTGATGTGTCGGTCTTGTGCAGGGGTCGTAACTCTTGGTCTACCTGAACGCGGTCGGTCGGCAGTAGATCCAGTGGTTCTATAACTTCCAATGAGACGGTAAATAGTGGCCACAGTGACTCCAAACTCAGCGGCGAGCTCATCCGGAGGTATCCCAGCTTCATGCATACCAATGGCACGCAACCTCTGATTTTCGGTTAACCTTGGCATTTTTTAAAATGTCGGAAGACAAAAACTAGCGTGTTTTCTCAACAACACAGACTCTCAAGCACAACATAACACAAAGAATATCATCGGTCAGCAATTCAATTTGACATTCTCGCGTAGCACGTGCTATTTTGAAATCCGTAGAAAAAGGTTGTGTGGACAACAACAACATGCCATTAAACTCTTTACACGACTTCTTGTCCGCAAACATTAGAACTATTATATTTCATCCTTTGTGCTATTTTTTCACATTTGTTTCTATTATACTTTCTTTTTTGACTCAGTATATTTTATATCGCGACAATTTTGTATAGCTACCGATGTAATTTTATATCATCGCATTTTTGGATACCTAAAACAACAGTAGTAGTATGTCTCGTATGTTTGAGGTCCATTCTGGATGATCTCATTTGGATGATCTCATGTGACGTCATAGTCACGTGACCCAGTGGCGCCATGTTGTGTTGTCATGGTAACCCGCGTGAGCGGCCATGTTGTGACGTCATATCCACAGTGATACGTCGTGTGAGTGCGCATACGCAGCGCGTGTTGTTAGGGTGACACGTGTTTCCGTCGTCCATTTTGTATACTGGAGGCCGCCACCTTGGTTTCTATGGTAGCACGTGATTGCTATGTTACCTGAGGCCTACAATAAGACAGGGGTATGTTCGGAGGGTATGTTCGATTGAATCGGAGTATTTTCTGGAACGACTTCCCTGGATAATTACCACAAACAACCCGACAATCCCGCCAAATCACCAAAATCCCCCCAAAATCACCGAAGTTGACTTTATTTCCCCAATTTATCGGCTTAGCACGTAGTGCTATAGTACTAAGGGGGTATCGGGGTGCGTTCGATTGAACAGGAGTAATGTTCTGGCTTAGAATTCTCCCAGAATCCCTTTTTGGATCCCTATCCCATGACGTTTTTCCCATTAAAAGATACGTTCCTTTGGTCATTACCCAGAATTCTCTGCTTCTATCTATATATGTAATAGTTATCGTTTATCTGGCCATGTTCTTTTATTCTGGAGTATACTCCAGTAACGTAGAAGCGCCTATTAGTTGGAACAGTTTACCTTAATATTACTTTATTTAGCAATTTCTGGTCTATTCTTGTTAGTTCTGATCCTATTCCAAGCACTCTTGTTGTTTCATTTATATAACTAACCAATCAGATTGTTTGATTTCCCATAATCTGTATGCAGAGTTACCTCCCTTCTGTATAATAAAAGCCTATATCCAATGGCCATACATATCCCATAGAATCCCATTTTTTGCAAAACACCTGTGGCTATGGAATCCCTTTTTTGTCGTATGAGGCCATGAAGGCTATGTAAAAGCCCTCAATGAGTCCTCATTTATTATCCCTCATAGCCTCATTGAATTTTGAGGTTATGAGGACCATTAAAAATCCCTCAGTGAGGTATAATTTACTATGACTCTTAGCCTCATTTCAGTATTTGAGGATACCTATGGCCTGGTATTGTATTTTTCGAGGATACCTATCGAGGATATCTTTAGGAGAATCCCTGTTTTGTCGTATGAGGCCATGAGGGCTATGTAAAAACCCTCAGTGAGTCCTCATTTATTATCCCTCATATCCTCATTGAATTTTGAGGTTATGAGGACCATTAAAAATCCCTCAATGAGGTATAATTTACTACGACTCTTAGCCTCATTTCAGTATTTGAGGATACCTATGGCCTGGTATTGTATTATTCGAGGATACCTATCGAGGATATCTTTAGGAGAATCCCTGTTTTGTCGTATGAGGCCATGAGGGCTATGTGAAAACCCTCAATGAGTCCTCATTTATTATCCCTCATACCCTCATTGAATTTTGAGGTTATGAGGACCATTAAAAATCCCTCAATGAGGTATAATTTACTACGACTCTTAGCCTCATTTCAGTATTTGAGGATACCTATGGCCTGGTATTGTATTATTCGAGGATACCTATCGAGGATACCTTTAGGAGAATCCCTTTTTTTCGTATGAGGCCATGAGGGCTATGTAAAAGCCCTCAATGAGTCCTCATTTATTATCCCTCATAGCCTCATTGAATTTTGAGGTTATGAGGACCATTAAAAATCCCTCAATGAGGGATTTTTAATACGACTCTTATCCTCATTTCAGTATTTGAGGATACCTATGGCCTGGTATTGTATTATTTGAGGATACCTATTGAGGATACCTATCGAGGATACCTTTTGAAGAATCCCTTTTGTGTCGCATTAGGCTATGTAAAAGCCCTCAATGGGTCTAATGTAGTCTTACCAACCTCTTCCATCTTGTCGCCAAAGCTCCAAAGCCATTACAGGTCTATGGCCTATCTGTCCTATCATTAGCTTCTACAGCAGTCTTGTTCCATTGCGGCCTTGTACCAGTACTATTGGCTTTTGTTATTCTGCCCCATATCTCATCCATTACTTCCTAGTTATACCTATCTCAGTCTCGACTATAACATTGATCAAGGTTGAATCAGATTTCCCCTGTATACATATAAGGCATTCCGTTATTGAGATTCCTAGCCGAGTCCGTAAAATTTGGATTCCGTGTCTTAACATCGACACTCGAAGGTATTCCCCTTCCTTATTGGAAGAATTCAGTTTACTAGGTTGTAGTTCAAAAATTCATATCACCTTCGTTATATTTTCATTAAGTTTAAAAATTCAATCAGTTCAAAGGGTGTTAACATTGGGATATAGTTCGGTTTTATACTTCATTCAGTTCAAAGGGGTTAATTATATATACATTCATAAGGGTTATAGTTCATTCATTCAGTTCAAAGTGTGTTAATACCTTCATTAGGGTTAGAGTTCATTCAAACAGTTCAAGAGGGTTATATTTAGAGGTTATAGTCCTAAATTTTGTTCACTTTGTTTTGTTCACTTCCATCTTGATTGTATTTGATCAGATCTGTTCATGCTGTCCAACCAGTTCGATCAATCCGACTAGTTTGACCTCCTATCACTCTGTTTTGTTCACAATTGGTTCTGTTGGATCTGTACTTAATTGTTTTGTAGTGGTTGGTTGTATCTGTTCGGAGTCTTGTAGTCATTGAGTGTTACCAATCCATTTCCATACCCTCGAGTGTCGATGTTAAGACACGGAATCCAAATTATACGGACTCGGCTAGGAATCTCAATAACGGAATGCCTTATATGTATACAGGGGAAATCTGATTCGACCTTGATCAATGTTATAGTCGAGACTGAGATAGGTACAGCTAGGAAGTAATGGATGAGATATGGGGCAGAATAACAGAAACCAATAGTACTGGTACAAGGCCGCAATGGAACAAGACTGCTGTAGAAGCTAATGATAGGACAGATAGGCCATAGACCTGTAATGGCTTTGGAGCTTTGCCGACAAGATGGAAGAGGTTGGTAAGACTACATTAGACCCATTAAGGGCTTTTACATAGCCTAATGCGACACAAAAGGGATTCTCCAAAAGGAATCCTCGATAGGTATCCTCAATAGGTATCCTCAAATAATACAATATCAGGCCATAGGTATCCTCAAATACTGAAATGAGGATAAGAGTCGTATTAAAAATCCCTCATTGAGGGATTTTTAATGGTCCTCATAACCTCAAAATTCAATGAGGCTATGAGGGATAATAAATGAGGACTCATTGAGGGCTTTTACATAGCCCTCATGGCCTAATACGACAAAAAAGGGATTCTCCTAAAGGTATCCTCGATAGGTATCCCCGAATAATACAATACCAGGCCATAGGTATCCTCAAATACTGAAATGAGGCTAAGAGTCGTAGTAAATTATACCTCATTGAGGGATTTTTAATGGTCCTCATAACCTCAAAATTCAATGAGGGTATGAGGGATAATAAATGAGGACTCATTGAGGGTTTTTAAATAGCCCTCATGGCCCCATACGACAAAAAAGGGATTCTCCTAAAGATATCCTCGATAGGTATCCTCGAATAATACAATACCTGGCCATAGGTATCCTCAAATACTGAAATGAGGCTAAGAGTCGTAGTAAATTATACCTCATTGAGGGATTTTTAATGGTCCTCATAACCTCAAAATTCAATGAGGCTATGAGGGATAATAAATGAGGACTCATTAAGGGCTTTTACATAGCCCTCATGGCCTCATACGACAAAAAAGGGATTCCATAGCCACAGGTGTTTTGCAAAAAATGGGATTCCATGGGATATGGCCATTGGATATAGGCTTTTATTATACAGAAGGGAGGTAACTCTGCATACAGATTATGGGAAATCAAGCAATCTGATTGGTTAGTTATATAAATGAAACAACAAGAGTGCTTGGAATAGGATCAGAACTAACAAGAATAGACCAGAAATTGCTAAATAAAGTAATAATAAGGTAAACTGTTCCAACTAATAGGCGCTTCTACGTTACTGGAGTATACTCTAGAATAAAAGAACATGGCCAGATAAACGATAACTATTACATATATAGATAGAAGCAGAGAATTCTGGGTAATAACCAAAGGAACGTATCTTTTAATGGGAAAAACGTCATGGGATAGGGATCCAAAAAGGGAGTCTGGGAGAATTATAAGCCAGAACATTACTCCTGTTCAATCGAACGCACCCCGATACCCCCTTAGTACTATAGCACTACGTGCTAAGCCGATAAATTGGGGAAATAAAGTCAATTTCGGTGATTTTGGGGGATTTTGGTGATTTGGCGGGATTGTCGGGTTGTTTGTGGTAATTATCCAGAGAAGTCGTTCCAGAAAATACTCCGATTCAATCGAACATACCCTCCGAGCATACCCCTGTCTTATTGTAGGCCTCAGGTAACATAGCAATCACGTGCTACCATAGAAACTAAGACGGCGGCCTCCAGTATACAAAATGGACGACGGAAACACGTGTCACCCTAACAACACGCGCTGCGCATGCGCACTCACACCACGTATCACTATGGAGATGACGTCACGACATGGCCGCTCACGCGGGTTACCATGACAACACAACATGGCGCCACTGGGTCACGTGACTATGACGTCACATGAGATCATCCAAATGAGATCATCCAGAATGGACCTCAAACATACGAGACATACTACTAACAGTTATACGATAAATCATGGCATTGTACATCACAACACTGTTATATAGATACTGATGGAAAACAACATTCATAATGATTTATTTTATATCGCGACAATTTTGTATAGCTACCGATGTAATTATATATCATCGCATTTTTGGATACCTAAAACAACAGTTAATCCACAGCTACCTTATATTTATTTTATTCTCTGTCATGAAAACAAGCCCTATAAAATCACACCAAGTACGGTTTTGATGATAACAGTTAAGTAAAACAGTACCAACATCTGGATATTGGGACGGTTTTGAAACAGTCCCAATAACTAGATATTTCTACGATTGTCACGGTACTGTAATCATAACCATTCAAAAGTAAAGATGCTGTAAAGGAGGTGTGAAAAACTTTCTAACACATGAATTATCGACAAGCTTTTCTTGACAGAGCTACTGAATTGAGTGTTCATCGTGTCCAAATTATAATGAACTTTTTAATTTTTTGTTGCTTTTAATAACCAACAGCCCTGGTAACCTGAAAAGGACTCCTGTGGAAACCTCGGAAGTGAAGCAGTGCTTGTTTGCTGTGGTAAACAAGTTCAGTTTTACTGGTAATAGGACCTGGTCACTAGTGATCGGGGTAGAAGTCCCCTAAAATGGGCAGCATGGGTGTAAACGATTGGCTAAACTTGACTTTACACCTATTTTTGCGGTCACAATTAGCCATAGCTGCAGAAAAGTGACCTTAAACACCAGTAAATAAATAAATAACCTAAAAAAACGCCCCTTTCAAATATTAAGACGGCAATCAGGCACCACCAACCGCCACCCCTGAGGGAAAGCGAACCTCTTCTTCAGATAAAAAAAAGAATTATTCTTCCAAATGCTTTAAAAATGAACGATTATTAAATTTATCTGCCCCACTTTCGATGAGGGATTGAATAAGTGTTCCACCCTAGAGCTGAGACATTATATTAGCGGGAGAACAAATTACGTCATGATGTGAGTTCACATCGAAGCCACAGATCTGTTCACAATATCTGAACTCCTGACGCGTGTCATAATAATAATAATAACTCTTTGGCCAGCCGCTGATTCGTCGCGGTCCTCATAAGAGAAGGCCATCATTCCCCCTGCACCCCACCCCCTCTTCCCCTCCTCTCCTCCCAGCATTCAGATATAAACTGCTTAATAGTGTCCCTCACTTCCTCTTTTTCAATTTCTTCAATAAGCATTCCTACCCTCCCCCTCGTGTCCCCCTTCAGCCATCTATCCTTTGTTTCTTCACCCCACTTCTGCATTATTCTTCCAGTAAATTTTATTCTATGAGGTATATACTGTGGGCATTCCAAGAGAAAATGTTCCAGGGTCTCCACTACTCCAGAGTGGCACATTTGGCATCCCTTTTCCCCATCTCTCCCAATTTTTCCCCGAAGCTCCAGTGATCTTGATCTCAGTTTGAACAGCAGTGACCCTCCAAAGGTGCCATCTAGGTACTTCTCAAAAGCTGGCTTTTCTTTATATTGTAACCCCTGCAGTGATCTTTTCACGCTAACCCCTGCTCGCCAGTTTCGATTGCAGTCTTCCATGACTCTCTCTTTGACAAACCTTTTGCCTTCTTTCATTCCTACTTCTATGTTTGTGACCTCTATAGAGTAATTGTCCATTAGTTCCCTCACATGTTTTGACCACCCCGTTTCTATATTAGAATTCCAAATGGTATCGAGCATCAATTTACACCACCGGTTGTCAGGCAGGTTTCTCAAGTAGTTAAAGTAACACAGTTTTCCCAAATCTACCCTGTCCTTGATTTTCATCCACCCAAGCTCCCCCCTTACTGCTTCCAAAGCTGCAGCATTACTCGACCCTGTTATCCATCTGCCGGCATCATTCTGAGTACTTTCCAACTTCTTAATAACGGTTTGGTTTAATGGAATCACGTCCGTGCCATACGTTATACTTGGTAAACCCACCCTCTCCCACAGTGTTTTCCCCACAAAGACCTTCAATAGAATTTCTTTTAGTTATGCCCATTTTGTTTTTCGGGGGTAGAGCAAGCAAAAAGTGTTTTAAAAAGTGGTTTACTCGTGTCAAACTTTCTAAAATATAATTTTTTTGACTTTTGTTAACATTGAGGGGCTGTGGATTAAATCACATATATCACTATTTTGTGTACTACATGGGTAAATAATTGTACAGCTGTGCAGGTGTCCTCCAATATTTGCACTCGGCTTCGTACACAAAATAGTGAAAAATCTATTTCTTATACGATAAATCATGGCATTGTACATCACAACATTCGTATATAGATACTGATGTAAAACAACATTCATATATGATTTATTTTATATCGCGACAATTTTGGATAGCTACCAATGTAAAATGAAAGTCATATGATATATATATTCTATCAAGACATTTATGAATATTGATATTAAACAAGTCACATGTAAATTTTGTATTACAACATTTATATATAGCTACTCATATAAAACAATCAGTCATGCGATATATCACGACATTTATGTATGACTACTGATGTAAAACAGAAGTCATATGATATATTTTATATCACGACATTTAGGTATAATTAGGTATATAACACAACAGTCAAATGATATATTTTAAAACACGACAGTCATATCATATATTATTTGTTAACTGGTAGAGTGCTAAGCTTTCCTGACTACAAAATTTTGTTCATCATATATTGCTCTGTTTCACTTGAATGGATAGTGTCTGAAGGCACTATCCAATCAAGTGTAAAAGACCAATTTGTTGTGCACAATATCTAAATTATACCAGGTCCAAAAGGAAACTATCTTCAGTGGAGAATAATAGATAGGGCCATTTCCAGTGCTTATTAGTAAAGTCCATTTTGTGGCTTCCAGCACTCCACCAGTTAAGATGCATAGTTGTGCTCATTAATGGTCGTGGTGTTGGGTGGGGGAGGTGTGCGGGGAGGGGTTGGGTGGTTTTGTGTGTGCGAATGATTTGAAAAATTATGTACATATTATACAAAGAAATTTATATCGTTTATCAAGTGTCTCATAAGCCTTCACGGCTGGGTTTCATGCTACTTTACTCATCTGTATCAATGTCAGGGCTCAAAATAAGCGGTGTCGCGTCGCTTTTTGCTATGCAAAACTTGCAAAAAGCTGCACAATGTTCAATTATGTTTAGCATTTTGCGATACAAGATAATCAACTGCAGCCAATTAGGCTGCAGTTGCTTATTTTGTATCGCAAAATGTAAATGAAAATTTGCAAACAAATTTGAAAACTAGTTCACTGATGCTTTACTTCTTATTGTGAAACATTCCAGGCATAACTCAGATTAACTCTACATCAAGCATCATTAGCAACTTCATATGAAAGATGAATTCTTTTGGTTTAACTTCTTCCTGTTTTTACAACATTTTGCATAAAATGTCCATTAAAAATAACTTCAAGCCCATCAAATTAAAAATCCCAACTTCCATTTTGAGAACTCTGTTAAACAACTACGACGTCATTTGAAAATATCCAAGTCCACGCAACCCTTAAAGGCAGTTCAGTTAAAAAAACATAGTAAATGTTTCATGTGTTACAGATCATTTGGAAATGCCCAGAAATGGATGGAAACTGTTCTATCTACTTAGAAGTATTCAATACAAAACAGCATAACATAACTCCGGTATACAAAAATAGCTATGCAATTTTTACAAAATGCTATTCATTTTTTGGAAATGTGTAGCATTTTGCTACGCATAGAAAAAAAGTTATTTTGAGCACTGATCAATGCAATGTATTTTTTTCTGAAAAGATGTATAGAAACGTGACACTATAATAAAATAATTTACTACTACTATAATATATTTTACATCACGACATTTTGGTATAGTTGCTGATATAAAACAACATGCATAAAGGGTTAAATGCGACTGGAGTATTTTTCATTAGTTTTACTTCACGCCTGATCGATATGATGTGTTACCTGTCAATACATAAACATATCGCCCGTTTTAGTTTAATGCTTATCACTTCATTCCACAGTACTAAAATGGTAACGCCATCAAAATGTCATCAAGTAAATACGACAGTGATGGATGGTTATTTTGTCTTCATTGATGACAACGCTGCAACTCACATACACTTCATTACTGACCCATCTGTGTCAGGATATCTTGTTAAAAATGTTTCTGTCACAATCTGAACACCTGTTGTCGATTCTCGATTAAAGATAGAAGTGCGGCTTGGCCAGGCGTTGGTTGTCGTCAGGGATGGACATACCAAATTCTAGAGCTGTAGGTTTTTAAATTTCTTGTTCGGTTTCGGTTTTTGTTTTTCAGGTGGAGAAAAACCTCGGTTCGGTTCGGTTTTCGGTTTGTTCATGAGGCCAAGTAAAATTCAATAAAACTCATTCTTATGTCCAGAGTCATAACTGAATGGTAGTGAAAATGAGTGAAACTCAATGAATGCCCGAAATAAGCTATAATACATGAAGAATCAGGAAGGCCAATATAATAATTACCTAAATACACAGAACTTTTATTGTGCTTGGCCATTTTTCGAGGTCTGACACCTACGCGCAACTTGAGGAAAGCTGCAAACACAACTAAACTGAAATGTCGGAAATTCACAGAATGTAGCCTTCCCAGAGTAGTGAAAGTACCCAGACATTGCCATTGGCAGTGTCTGGGTACTCTCACTACTTTGGGATGGCTACATTCTGTGAATATCTGCAGCAAGAGCTGACAAGAGAGTATTTAATAAAAAACGAAAAACCTTAGATTTCGGGATGTCGACGGTTTCGGTTTTTTAAAAAAAACTAAAAACCTCGGTTCGGTTTCGGTTAACCTACAGCTCTACCAAATTCTAATTTGGTGGTGGTGAGGGGGGGGGGGGCGGGGGGGGGGGGGGGGGCAACAATTTGGCATTCATTAAAAGTTGTTTCATTGCCATCGGTTACTGGCGCTACTAATGTGGAAAATAAAATTATAACTTGAAATCATTTGGATACGGGTAAATACATGTTACAGGAAATACATTTTACAGATTGTTTCTAACAGACATCACAACTTCGGTAGGGCAGGGGGGGGGGGGGGGTCTTCCAAAAAATTCCGGACACAAGGCCGGGGTGGGTGGGTGGTCGGATGGGGGCCAAAACACCTTTTTTCCTTGAGTTGCAATTTTTTTCCTGGTGTTTTTTTTTTCAAATTATTTTCACATAACAAGGCCATATTGTTGTTTAGTAGTCTAATAGGCACCTGTTTGTCAGGTAGGCTTAGTGAATAAGGCCCCACTAGGCTGATTAGGGGATTTGTTCTCTTTTTTGTAAATTAAATTAGATGCATTAAAGAACTGTGTATTCCAGTTTGATTAAAAACAATCAGCGGAAATTTATGAATTTTAATTTGGGAATGGTTAACATAATTTTCATAGCTGAATCATCACGGCACAATTTGGATTTTACAATGAGTAGCAATGTGTTTAGCAGAACATCTAAAATAATGTAAAAAATTTACGGAAAATAATCTAAATGCCCAGTTTCTCTGAGTAGAGCTCGTGTAACCTGAAACTAATGAAAATTCTCACTGTGCATCTTTGATATAAAACCCCACTTACTTAATTCAAGCTCATAGTGATTGTACCAGGGTTTTCACAGAGGGTTTGTCTGGCTATCTTGTGAAAACATGAAACAAAAGTTACAGTTAATATTTGAATTGAAAACTGACCCTGACTGAGCCAGAGTATATAGATGAGTAGCTGAGCATAATACTATGCAGCAAAAGAAGATTATTTTAATCCTCTATTTGATGTTCACAAAAATAGTCTAATTCTTACATTATATGCTGTTATATGCAGAAATCAATGCTGACATTTTTTCGGAGACGGACCAGGGCGGACAGTGGGATTTACAATAGTGTTAGGTGACAGATTTTCAGCTTTCCTACGCTATCTACTATCTTTTGAGTAATGACAATATTATTGGTTGAAACCTCAAGCCTAGACACTTAGCCTGTAGTCAGGTCATTAAAATTAAAACTTCTTCGCTAAATTTAAACTGTTTCTTCAGCCTCGGAACTTAACACATGAATGATAATTATTATGAGAGCATGGAGGCCAGAACTTTCAGTTCAGCATTTGTAATTCACGCATTTCAATAATATTCCAGTATACACTACGCCATATTGTATATAGGCATATTATTGAAATGCATGAATTACAAATGCTTAACTGAAAGTTCTGTCATCAGGTATTAGATGCTGGTTGATGTGTACATAATTAGTTTAGACAGTAGATTAGGATTCAAATTAAGGCAAGGATTGACAACTGGAAGCTCAGTGCAATAATTTTTCATTACCCTCTGTGGTGATATACTGAAAAAATATAGGTGGTGGGGTGGGTGTCCAAGTGGTCAGAGGAAAAAAATATTTTTTTTACACGTGGGTGGGTGCGTGGGTGGGTGGGTGGTGGTCAAAAGGTGGAAAAAAATATTTTAGGCCTTGTGTCCGGAATTTTTTGGAAGACCCCCCCCCCCCCCCTCCCTGGGTAGGGTAGGGTTTTTACGGGTTTTATGACCGCAGGAAACGACGTGGTTGCAGGCCCATTGCAACCCTCCACTGGCGATATTTTTAAGGTTTCGCAGTTTCTTCTAGACTGGTGCCCTTAAATTACAGGTCCGTTCACAAATTGCATAGGATAAGACGTGTTTTATACTTCATGTCCAGTCTCATAAAAAAGTTATTTTAGCCTGAAAAAAAACTGGAGATTTCTATACATTCTTGGTCTATATCTTACCTCCTACAAGTATCTGGGAATTTCATTGGTTCAAAGATGACACATGCAGACTGCAAATAAAACCATATACTGCCTGTCAACATCACTATACGCTGACAGCTATGGGTAATCTCCCCTTTGTTCATTGATTATTCAAAATGGCGGCAGCCGATAAGCGCTTCAAGTTGAAAGATTGAGTGTTGGAAGCCCATATTTGGTCTGAAGTGCAGGTTTGGCAACTTAAAAGGCTTCATATTCTGTGGATGTGTGTCATGTTACCTTCGAAATTTAACTGTTTGGTATCTATGAATTTGTCTTGTTACAATTTATGGGAGAGTGCCTGTAGCCACGTGAACACATTGTGAGAATTCTCTCATTTAATTTTGATCTCTGTTGTTATTAGTTCTGTGCATCGATGCAGCAGTCGGTAAGATATATTCGATACACAGTTTGTTGTGGCCTAATATGGTATATATGGTGTCAGTTAATTCCATATTGGACTCGAGCGAACCATATTAGGCCACCAACAAACTGTGTAATATAAGTTACAGGACGTTCAGGTGGCGGATACGGTATCATATGAGGCGAGGTGAAAACAATATTGGACGAGGCGGTACGCCGAGTCCAATATTGTTTTTGCCGAGCCTCATATGATACCGTATCCGCCACCTGAACGTCCTGTAACGTATTTATTATGCCAGCGAAAACAAAATAACAATCAAATTTGAACGCCGGCACATTTTCAAAACTGGTGCAAAACGTTATGTAAGTTGTAACAAACGTGCACAGTTGTCTCCCTGTTTGTGTATAATTTCCTTGACAACACAGACAACAGCGATAGACGCTTTTTCTTCGTACTGCCACTTTGTCTTGAGTGTGCAGAAAATGTCCGAAACGTCCGATTTTACAGAATTCGAACAAAATAAATGTATCTCGCATCTTTTCCCATTGACTTTCATTCATTTTCCTACAATTTCATCATTGTGCAATCTTATAATTATTCAATGAAATTAAATCTATTTTCGAAGCGACGTTATCCATTTACCACAACAGAGACTACAGAATGAGCTCAACGCGAAAAAATGAAATTAATCTATTCCCGGGATAAGAAATTTTTTTATCAGTTTATTTATTCACACTATATATATTTTTCAACTTTCTAACAACGCATTTATGGGTTATATATTTTTTCTAAAGCTTTTAAAATATCGAGGCGAACACCGTACCCAAACTGTTGTGTGTTAGCCTCAATAAGCTTAGACCCTATGTCAAGTTAGGGCCAGGCCGACTTATCCGTTATCGGTAGATCGAATACAGTAGTATTTCTCACTTCAAATAATGAAATTTACATTTAGAAAATAAATTTCACAATAAATTTATTATAAAACGAGAGAAAATGAGACATATAGACACGGAGGGACGTTTGATTGTACTGCAATTTCTTCAATATGGATATAAAAGCACCGCGAGGTGAGGAATTTCCACGTCGAAACAAAATGGCGGTACTGACCTAATACGAGTTTCGTATTAGGTCACCTCGGGCTGCAGATGACCCAATACGGCTCAGTACCGTCCCACTATTCGGGGCTGTGATTGGCGAATTTCATTAGCTGGCATAATAACTAATAATATCCTGTAGCGTTGCAGTTGTTTCTATCAGCAGACAGTCAAGACTTTCCAAAAAACAACTGCTAAGGTATTTATAATATAACTTTCGAGTTTATCCGGTGACTGCATGTGAGGGCACACGTTCCTTTGCAGTAAAATGTTATCAAAGTTGGAATTACGCTCCATGGAGTAAATAGATATTCTGAGGTACCAAACAGTCCTCCTTTTTTCCACCCTACCCCCTAAATAAAGGTATTTCAGACAGTGAGTATGTACAAAAATATGTCTCCAATGGGGCTGAACTGCAACTGTTTTGAAAGGTCTGGAATGAGCCCAAATTAGTCTAATCTAAAGGCCAGTTCATGTCGCGCGGGCAAGACCAAAGACACAGCCTTTCGATCACATGCAAGCCGTAACATTGAGCCACTGCGCCCGTCAGGTACAACAATGAGTGATTTGTTATCCATCTTTATACCACAATACGCCGATGCTGTTACAATGTTTTAAGAAGACTTGTCAATGTTTACATTGAGAGATTTCATTGATTCGAACAGGCATAAGTCGATTTTGTTAGGGTTTGTGCATGTTGTTTTGCGAGCCGTTTGAACTATTGATAAGGAATACGTCAGTTTGCCGTAAGATAATTTAACATCTTCAACGCGCGACACATCGATGTTGCTTCTTAACATTTTGAAGCCGAGTGGCCCATTTTCTGGCCAGGATCGTTATACAACCCGAATTCATATCCTGGGACCAATACTATAAAACCTTTACAGTTCTGTCTTCTTGAATTGTATTTTCTAGTTTGGGCTTTAAATAGGTTGAAATGAATCATTAGCATTTTTAAAGATATGGCAATTTGCAAGTTGGCAAATTGCCACATCTTTTAAAATGCTAATGATTCATTTAGTTGGTTATATTAATGGGCTATATAACTAATGGAATTTTGTTAATTTTGAAATTCTCACCTCTCATATTCCTTAACTTCAGATTATATATACACAAATTATACATCAAAATAAAGGTTGGGATGTATAGAACACAAAACACGTATGTAATTAACAGATTTGAGCATGAAAATCCAAAATAAAACGTCTTAGAAAAAGCTATTAATGCAAATTAATTCTACAAAGGGCACCGAATTCTGAAAGAATAGTCATTTCAGCATCAGAAGACACACGTATGTGTCCCCGCTTTCGATTCAAAACTTTGATACGAGAGTAACCTAATTTCGTGGTATGAAATTTTGAGCGTTTGAAGTTTCCAGCCTTTCTATTGTTATTATATATATTAGGGGGATGGCATATATGAGGGCTATTTTGAAGCATTTGGCTATTCTCATGAGTTTCCAGGCGCCTCTGGCTTGACGTGATTAATTAGAAGACGAAGAATTAGTTTTACCGTTATAATCGCACGCCTCGTAAACGATGTCGCGTTTTTTCTGCTTTACACAGTTTACAAATATAAAGTTTGTGTGACGTGATCATTGCGTTTTTCTCTAATGATACACTTGAGTCTTTTGATACAATGTAACTATAAAACGTTTATCATTGATTTGTTCCAGTGCAATTCTTTATCCTGTGGCATTAGGGTATGAGATATCATCAACTCTAAGATAATTACATCCATTAGCGTCAAATATTTAAATACGCATTGACAGCTTAATGCATTGTTTGTGCATGCTTGACTGTGAAGAAGCTGAAGGCGTGACCGAGAGCATGGGATACGCATAACCAATGAAGGCATTATATCGGCTAATTACAATACGAGAGCCACGAAACACCACGGCTGTAATTTCATATGTTGCAACAACTGTGAAGTTCGGTAACGAGAACATCAAGGAAAAACAAAACGTTATGGGATTTGGGTCGTTATCCAGGGTAGTGGCGGGTAGAGGACCTGTAATTCATTTCCATGGCTTCGTCATTGGAAGAGATTTACGGCAAAGTTAGCTCCCTTTAATTTCCTAAAGCTGTCAGTAAATTTAGCTCTAAGGGAATGGGAATATCTTATAAAGATCGAAATATTAGCGAATTTGTATTGATCGATGTGCGCTTTGTTCCACAAATTTAAGGCATTTTCCAATAGAGAGGTATAAAAATACAGAAGGCGGATTTTTACAATTTTTTCCCCCTATCAGTTTGAACATTTCACTATTATTGTCTGTTCAATCAAATTTGAAAATAGGAAAATGGCGTTGTCGCCACCAGGGATGTGCCTAGAGGGTTTCAGCTGGGGGGGGGGGGGGGGGGGTGCCACCGGTGTAAATTCCAACTGTGATTGGTTTCGATAGGTGGTTGCACTGCAGCGCTGGGTGATATCTTTTAACCCTTTACCCAAGCACATATGACAAAAAGGGATTCTCCAGTAGGTATCCTCGATAGGTATCCTCAAATAATACAATACCAGGTCATAGGTATCCTCAAATACCCGTATGTGTCTATGTGATAGGGCATATTGTGTCACATTGTGACTTTTCACATAAGCACATATGACAAAAAGGGATTCTCCAGTAGGTATCCTCGATAGGTATCCTCAAATAATACAATACCAGGCCATAGGTATCCTCGAATACCCGTATGTGCCTATGTGATAGGGCATTTTGTGTCACATTGTGCCTTGTCACATAAGCACATATCGGCACATAAAGCATGTGCCTATGTGATAGGGCATATTGTGTCACATTGTGCCTTTTCACATAAGCATATATGACAAAAAGGGATTCCATAGCCACAGGTGTTTTCAAAAAGGGGTGCTAAAATTGGGGTGCCATTGGATATAGGATTTTGTTATACACAAGGGACATAACCCTGCATTATGGGAAATCAAGCAATCTGATTGGTTAGTTATATAAATGAAACAACAAGAGTACTTGGAATAGGGTCAGAACTAACAAGAATAGACCAGAAATTGCTAAATATAGTAATAATAAGGTAAACTGTTCCAACTAATAGGCTCTTCTACACTACTGGAGTATACTCTAGAATAAAGGAACATGGCCAGATAAACGATAACTATTGCATATATAGATAGAAGCAGAGACTTCTGAAAGAATTCGAAAGAATACAAGTTGTCGGGTTGTTTGTGGTAATTATCCAGGGAAGTCGTTCCAGAAAATACTCCGATTCAATCGAACATATCCTCCGAACATACCCCGTCCCATTGCAGAACAATTGGGTAACATAGCAATCACGTGCTACCATAGAAACCAAGATGGCGACCTCCAGTATACAAAATGGACGACGGAAACACGTATCACCCTAACAACACGCGCTGCGCATGCGCACTAACACCACGCGTCACTATGGAGATGACGTCACAAGATGGCCGCTCACGCGGGTTACCATGACAACACAACATGGCGCCACTACGTCACGTGACATGACGTCACTTCCGGGGTCCCCCACAGGGGTCCCCCAGAATAGGGGTGAAAGGTACATACACTACTACTAATGTTAATTTATTGAATTTCCAACTATTCGATTTTTGACCTCGGAATTTCCAACTATTGAAAAAAATTACTCCTAGCTGGGGGGGGGGGGGGGGTGGTGATACACCACCATCCCCACCTCCGCACCCCCCACCCCCACCCCCACCCCCCACACACACACACACGCACCCCTGTCGCCACATTCCTGGTCGCCACATTCCTGGTCGCCATCCATCTTTTGATGTTCTGTATTTTTTTTTTCTGTTCATTATATCAAGAGCGATATGACTTGTAGTTCAGATAAAGCATTTTTATCAGTCAGTTTGATATAGACATCTGTATATAAATTATATCGGGGGCCGCGGTGGCGTCGCGGTAACCGGTTCTCGTCAGATCACCGAAGTTAAGCAACGTCGAGCGCGGTTAGTAGTTGGATGGGTGACCATTTCAGCGACTGATTCGTGCTCCCGCGTTGTGTCCTCGGGCAAGGCACTTCACCCCGATTGCCTACATGGGGGCATGATGACGCTGTGTACTAAGGCGTACTGCACGTCGATGGTGCGCATGTCTTCAACCAATTATTTATTTATTTATTGGTGTTTAAGGTCACATATTTCTGCACAATGGCTAATCATGACCACGACAGTTTCACGGGTGGAGGAAGCCGGAGTACCCGGAGAGAACCACCGAGCAACTGTCAGCTCCCCAACATACTAACTCCACACAAGCAGGGTTAGCATTGGTTGAAGACAGGTGCACCATCGACGTGCAGTACGCCTTAGTACACAGCGTCACCGTGCCCCCCCCCCCCCCCACATGGGCAATGGGGGTGAAGTGTCTTGCCCAAGGACACAACGCGGTTGCCGCAGGTGGGATTCGAACCGAGGACCTCTCGGCTTACAGCCTGCACCCCCGCCAACTGAGCCACCGCGCCCCCCTCTTCGAACAATCTAACCCTGCCTGTGCCGCGGTGCAGAATTCCGAGTTACGATGTTGGAGAGCTGACAGCTGCTCATCGTTGCTCGGTGGTTCCCTTCGGGTACTCCGGCTTCCTCCACCCGTAAAACTGTCACCGACATGATATGACTCTGGCTGTTAATGTGTCGTTACACCCTAATAAAAGAAAAAAAAAATATAGATTATGTCATCTTCCTAATTCCACTCTGATGTCGTAAATATTCCACTCTGATGTTGTAATATCAGAGTGGAATTAGGAAGATTATATAATCTATATACATATTGGTACTGTGATATGAAGTACGTTTTGCGGCAACCGCGTTGTGTCCTTGGGCAAGACACTTCACCCCCATTGCCCACGTGGGGGCACGGTGACGCTGTGTACTAAGGCGTACTGCACGTCGATGGTGCACCTGTCTTCCACTAATGCTAACCCTGCTTGTGTGGAGTTAGTATGTTGGGGAGCTGACTGTTGCTCGCCGTTGCTCGGTGGTTTTCTCCGGGTACTCCGGCTTCCTCCACCCGTAAAACTGTCATGGTCATGATTAGCCATTGTGCAGAAGTATGTGACCTTAAACACCAATAAATAAATAAATAAATAAATAAATATAATATATGAAGTACGTTTACCTTTAGGGCTGTCACGATTAATCGGTTAATCGATTGTCGATCGATTACTCCGAAATCGATTAGTATTTTTCTTTGTCGAACGAAGAATCGGTAAATTTTACTCCGTTTTAGACGTTCAATAATTAAAAACAAATTTGATGAAAAAACTATTGTTTCTAAAGGTAAAAGGTCAAGAACATCGACGTTAAACCCCAAAAAGCCGTCAGAAGCATTTGTCTTTTAGGTGCATTTAAAGCTTTGATGTTCTGAACTTTTGAACCGTCAGTGTAATAATCAAGACCGGTCGGCAGTTGCGGACGTGCGAAGTTCTAACACTCAACAATTTAAACCTTTACCCATCGCAGACGATATCAAAATTTATTATTTTAAATATCATTTTTTTAAATTTTTTAAAACATTTCAACAAAACCATATCATGTGACCCTCGTTGGAACGAGCTCGTTGAGCTCGTTCCAACGAGGGGTCGCATGATATGGTTTTGTTGAATTTTTTTGAAAAATAATATTTTTTCAACTGCTGAATTTGCATATTACTCGGGCGGATGCGGGCGATTCGTTAGGTAAAGGGTTAAAATGCTTGAAAAGCTCCAACACTGCTCGTCGAGTCGTGTTCCCCCGCACACAGCCACCTTTGTGTTCTGTCTTACTAAATAGCGATTGGTCCCAATTCCAGTATTAGAGCGTTTTGGTTTTCTTTTCAGGTTATCTCACCTAGTGGCTTCGAAGAGGTCAAATCTATGGTCATGGCGGCATTTGATGAAAATCAAGATGGTAAAATCGACATATGTGAGGTAAGTAGTAATGTTCACTAATAGATTTGTAATCAATTCTATGAACGGCACAGAATCTTGACAGAAAAAAAGAACTTTGAGATTTCTTTCTTACGGTGTATCTATTAACTGGTTGAGGGGTAGTTTATTTTTGGTGCTCTGAATTTGTTCACCAAAATTAGTTTTATTACAAAATATTGGAGAGTGCCTAAAGGCACTCTCCAATAATTTGTAATAAAACAAATTTTGTATAAACAAAATATTATTTGCGTTTGACTAAATATAGAACGTGAGCGAGGAAAACGTTGGCTTTTGCTCAGGTACCCTCATTTTGTTGAAAGCCCTGATTATGGCTTCTGGTACTCAACCAGTTAACCACATATTATCAAGAAAGTAGCAATATACTAACAAGAAAGTGAAAATACAGGAATTGTCAGTATCTTACCAGTAACATTGAGTTTATTCGTTCAATGAATAACTATCCACAACTTTTAGAACTCTTTTCAGCGATGTATAGTATAAACATTTTAATATAAGGAGATCGACAGATACACTAATAAAATAGGTCGAGCTCGTCCCAATGAGGGGTCATAACCTATGTTTTTGAGACAAAAAATGAAAATAATAGTTATTCAAGAATTTTTTTGCAAATGTCGTCCACTTTTCATGTTAGGTAAAGGGTTGAAAAAAGCAAAAAAAATACAAAACAATGAAGCCCCCATTACACCACGGCAAAGCGTCTTCGTTTGCGCGCACGGATACATGACACAATTGTTGATTGCATAATTCACTTGGGAAGTTATCGTTTATAATCAAACCCGGAAATCCCAGTAAATCACACTTTTAAAAGTAATAAAACCCTTAAATTAGGGACCCTAAAGTAGATGTTTTCTTATTTTTATTTCACGTATTATGAACGGTAGATGTTAAAGCAAAGAAACACATTTTTAAAAGTTTTGTATAAAAAGTACACATTACAACGAATTTACCCTTTGTTAACACCTTCCAACAGTATAACACTGATTTATGCAGAACGCTTTTCATAGGTTCCTTGAGGAACGAATTTTGACACTGAGTCCATTCGCAAACCCACAGACAGTATTTCCAACGGATATGGGGAAGTGTGGTTAGCTTGGCGAATGGACGAAGTTTTAGCGGGTGTCAGCCTTTTGAACGTGTTTGTCCGGGTACACAATGATTTGAATCCAGGTCACCTTGACCGAACAAACCTGTACTGTCATACTTCTATTTGAGGAAAGGGCGGTTAGTGTCTTGTTCAAGAACGCAACGCACGTGGCGCGGATCAGGATCTAACCCACAGCCTTTCTATTGTAGTTATGACGGTGAAAAAAACATAACAGTAATCTGTGTAATAAAACAGAGATATTTCTCACATTCAAAGAGGTTGTGATACCAAAACAGTTCATTCGAATAGCTCTTTCCTACGGGGCAGCGCAGAGCTGCATGCCACCATCAGTATTGTAGGATACACATAGAATGTTTCCATTCTGCACGATGGTATATTCGACAGATAATGTTAACCCTTTCAACCCTAGCGGCCGTTTTTTTTTTCGGCCAGCAACATGATACGTCATAAAGTCATTAAATAGGATGGCTGTTCAGTAAATGTGTGGGGTAGACCAATCAATATTTTCAGCGTGCAGACCCGAGGGCTGCACGTTGAAAATATTAATTGGTCTACCCCAAATAATGAATATGGACTCTTCTAATTGCTGCCATTGAACTGGCATGGAAGATACCAGTAGAGTTCAAAGGGTTGAAGATATACGAAATATTATGTCGACTGGGAGATTTGAAAAACACACCCACAACCACGAAGCGAACTATTTCTCATATTCAAAAATTACTAGGGTCCTGCGAATATTCGAGATTCGATTCGATATCGATACCATACGTATGCTTCGAGATCGATTCCGAATCAGTCTCAGGATCAGTGGCGGCGCTACGGGGGGGCATGGGGGGGGGGGGGCATTTGCCCCCCCCCCCCCCAAACGAAGGCTTTGCCCCCCCCCCCCCCCCTAGTTGCCCCAACCATCTCGCATGCATTTCCATCCACCCTCACACACAAACACATTCAGTCACTCTCTCTCACACACACACACACACCTCTCTTTTTTTATTCCCAATGATTTCCCATACACACTTAGCCCAAAGCCTCAGGCTAGCTGATGAACACATCCAGGCAGTAGAGATTTAAAGACTCGGATGCAGATACTTATAAGTTATAATTAAGTTATGAGCCAACAAAGGCATGTCTATCCATATCCCTTGTCTAAAAAAATTCATGGATTTCGCATTATGACAGACGGGCATTATGAGTCTCTCTCTCTCTCTCTCTCTCTCTCTCTCTCTCTCTCTCTCTCTCTCTCTCTCTCTCTCTCTCTCTCTCTCACGCACAGACCCACCAGACGCGGATCCAGGATTTTTTGAAAGGAGGACCGCTAATTACCATTACATTTAGTCGAAACTTGGACCCAAAGTCCGTAATATAATTTTTTGGTTTGGTACGTCCACAGGGCGTACCAAACCAAAAAAGTATGTTACGGACTTTGGGTCCAAGTTTGGACTACCTCATAACAAAGTAATGATATGATCCTTTACGTACTTGCCCCCCCCCCCCCCTTTCATGGGAGTCTGCCCCCCTAGTTGCCCCCCCCCCCCCTACAAAAAAATGTCTGGCGCCGCCACTGCTCAGGATTCGATTTTTTCGAATCTCTCGTACTAACTTCAATTTGTTACATTTCCAACAAAAATAGGATAAAACTGTCCTTAGAAAATTCATTCATGTAGGCTCAATTCCTATTTAATTGAGTAATTGACAATGTTTAATTGTTGTTAGGTAAGGTGTGAATTTGGCCCAGAACATTATCCATAGTTTTGGTTTTTGAAGGCTTAACTTGTTACTATTCACGTTCTTAAGAACAGTATACTAAACCTACATTTGCATGAAACTCCTAAAATGGTTAAATCGATCTTTTGTTTACGTTTGAAGTATACCAATCATGTCAATTCAGCGCAAATCTCACGAACGTCATTACCACGTGCATTCCGTCATTCAGTCATTGATTAGCAAATTCAAGGATTCCGCGGGGGCTTGGTGAACTTTTTCTTAACCCTTTACCTAACATGAAAAGCAGACGACACTTGCAAAAAAAATTCTTGAATAACTAAATTTTTTTCATTTTTTGTCTCAAAAACATAGGTTATGACCCCTCGTTGGAACGAGCTCGACGAGCTCGTTCCAACGAGGGGTCATAACCTATGTTTTTGAGACAAAAAATGAAAATATTTTGAAAATTAATTGGCGATTTTTGAGAATAGCGCTGGCCGGTTTTGGCCGTTACGTTGGGTAAAGGGTTAACCACCGTTTCATATTTCATTTTGGGTATGTAGACAAAACTGAATGAAGGTAAAAACGAAACCAACGCATATTATTAATTTAACACATTCTATGATATCCGTTGTACTCTATAAGGGGAAAGAAAAATAAAAACTCGATCGAAAACATCTAATATCAGTTTGCCATGTAAGAAGCGGGTAGGAATTTGTAAGTGAATAACTTTTCCCATTCTCGTCGTCAGAGGAGCCAGAAGTACTTCACGGCCGGGGGTCAGACCCCGGGAAAAGTAGTACTAGCCCCTCCCCCAACCTCCCATAACATACCGTAGAACGCATGTCTCCAAAGCGTGAGATGGGGAGTTTGAGAGGAGCTGTCCCCTCCAAACGGGGCAGGGACAGTCCGACACCTCCTCCCAAACACCCCCAAGAGCCTTGAATCCATAACAAAATTCAGCAGGGTCCCGAATTTCCTCTCTCCTGCCCTGGCTTCTCGTCATGTAATGGATCCTCCATGTAATGTATTGTCGTCCGTGCATTCTGTTACATTATAAATATCATCCAGGTATTCTATTGATTAATAAATGTCATCAATGCATTTCATTGTATTATAAATGTAATCCGTGCATTATATTGTGTTACAAATACCATCACTGCATTCAATTTCATTATAAGTAGTATCCATGCATTTTACATTATAACTTTGAGCACGTATAAGACGTCTCAACGGGTCATAAAGTAAGATACCCAAATGCGGTGGATAACCGGATAACATAATTACCAAGCTTCAATTGACACATGACATAATCGTTCGCGTTTCTAGAATAGTTGTCGCGCATCTTGTCTATAGCACTTGTGTTTGATTGTGCACTTTTATCTACTTTATCGACCAGGACGAGATATAACATCGCAGAGGTCTATTTGTTACAAGAATATTAATCGTGTTTTGTATAATGGTCCTTGGTAGATTTCAATAGATTGGCGTTGTCTGTCTGCTGCTCTAAAACCGATACGATCAAAGAAGAAAATACCCTTTTATACATATTGGCCACGCATTAGTTTTACAAGCTTTTTGATACATATAGGTTACTACCAACATGTGGGTTTCCGAGATGGTGTATTGAAGTCAAAACATCGTCGCTGACCATATATGGACGGGTCCTTAGGATGAGTTGATATATGACCAAGCAGCGAGATCGAAACTTCAATATCCATCTCGGAAACACACTTGATGGTAATAACCAGTTTATCCTACAGTATTCCCCCCTTTCTTCACTTGTTCGCATATATTTTGACAATCATTCAGGGTCTAGGAGTTGATTTGTTTATGATAGAGCTGTAGGTTAACAGAAACCGAACCGAGGTTTTTAGTTTTTTTTTAAAAACCGAAACCGTCGATATCCCGTAATCTAAGGTTTTTCGTTTTTTATTAAATACTCTTTTGCCAGCTCTTGTTACAGAAATTCACAGAATGTAGCCATCCCAGATAAGTGAGAGTACCCAGATACTGCCAATGGCAGTGTCTGGGTACTCTCACTACTCTGGGAAGGCTACATTCTGTGAATTTCCGACATTTCAGTTTAGTTGTGTTTGCTGCTTTCCTCAAGTTGCGTGTAGGTGTCAGACCTCGAAAAATGGCCAAGCACAATAAAAGTTTTGTATATTTAGGTAATTATTATATTGGCCTTCCTGATTCTTCATGTATTATAGCTTATTTCGGGCATTCATTGAGTTTCACTCAATTTCACTACCATTCAGTTATGACTCTGGACATAAAAATGAGTCTTATTGAATTTTATTTGGCCTCATGAACAAACCGAAAACCGAACCGAACCGAGGTTTTTCTCCACCTGAAAAACCAAAACTGAAACCGAACAAGAAATTTAAAAACCTACAGATCTAGTTTATGATTGAAGATCGTCATGGTATTGCGATCTTGAGTTGTTCATGACGTAATCTCCATTCACTATTCCACTTGTACTGTAACCGCCGAAGTTTATAGTGGTATTTCAGCTGTGTGTTTCTTTCTTTTATTTTTCAGCTTTAACGCATGGTAGCCTTATATAAAAAAATATCACAGGGGCAAAAATTGATCTATTCTAATTTATTTCGCTAAGTTGGTGATTTATTTGCCATGTAATTATTGTTATCAAAACGGTGACATCTTCTTACAACCGTCAATATTGTCAGTTTCTACTCAAGTGGATATATAACGTCGGCTCGTCTGTTCGGACAAATTAAATTAACCCTTTACCTAACACGACAAGCAGACGACACTTGCAAAACAAATTCTTGAAGCACTAATCTTTTTCATTTTTTTGTCTCAAAAACATAGGTTATGACCCCTTATTGGAACGAGCTCGTTCCAAAGAGGGGTCATAACCTATGCTTTCGAGACAAAAATGAAAAAAATATGACAATTAATTTGCGATTTTTGTGAATAGCTAGTCGATTTTGTCCGTTACGTTGGGTAAAGGGTTAAAATAAGCGAAATACTCTAGAACTGAATCCAAGCAGGTCATAACCTCCTTGAACTCCTATTCAGGAGACTTGATGATAGGAGAGGAGTTCATTGGGAGCTATTTGGTAGGATTTTGAGAACATCTCGAGGATTATAAAATTTCCGAATCAGCGCGACTTGACTTCAGTCAAATCGAATCAGTGCTTTGCAGGGCCCTACAATTGTCATATAATAAACGGATTTATTACAACAGGTAGTTCATCTAGGCTGTCATATTCCATTTCTTTAATGAGAACAAATCGGTCAGATCAAACAGGATGACCCCATGATGTACTGCTTTATTTATTTATTTATTTATTTATTTATTTATTTATTTATTTATTTATTTATTTATTTATTTATTTATTTATTTATTGGGTTTAACGACACTTTCGACAACCAGGGTCACCTCGTGTCGGACATTTTTACGGGTGGGGTAAGCTGGAGTACTCAAAGAGAACCACCGAGCAGCGGCGAGCAACTGTCAGACTCTCATCGTACTAACTCCACACAAGCAGGGTTAGCCTTGGTTGAAGACAAGTGTGCCATCGGTGTGCAGGACGCCTTAGGACACACCGTTACCCTCACGTTCAATCGATATGAAGTGCCTTGCCCAAGGGCACAACGCAGTTACCCCTGGCGGGGATCGAAACGTGTTCTTTCGGTGTGAAGTGCAATGCCGTAACTACTGGGCCACCGCGATCCAATAATCGATCTGTATACATCACGTAAAAGGAAAAGATACGCAGAGAATGCTCGAGATGCTATTCCTTTCTGGAATACATAGGGGTCCCGAATTAACTCCCTTTATGCTGCTGGTGGATATTCCTGCCCAGGAAGGATTTCTCTTGCTACTGAATTAAGTAAACTGTTATCAGTTTTAATCAAATTTTACTCCTGTAAACTGATTGAATTTTTTCATCAACAATCATGTTAAATTTAGATGAATTTTTAATCAAACCTAGTGATAATGGATGGTGTGACGACGCCATGGCGAGATCTGATGAAACATATCTTAAAAATACTCAGTGGGTTAACCGTTTACCCAACGTAACGTCGACATTTAATACTATCTCTTCACCCAGCATTAGAGCTGTAGGTTAACCGAAACCGAACCGAGGTTTTTAGTTTTTTTTTAAAAGCCGAAACCGAAACCGTCGACATCCCGTAATGTAAGGTTTTTCGTTTTTTTATTAAATACTCTCTTGCCAGCTCTTGCTGCAGAAATTCACAGAAAGTAGCCATCCCAGAGTAGTGAGAGTACCCAGACACTGCCAGGGGCAGTGTCTGGGTACTCTCACTACTCTGGGAAGGCTACATTCTGTGAATTTCCGATATTTCAGTTTAGTTGTGTTTGCAGCTTTCCTCAAGTTGAGTGTAGGTGTCAGACCTCGAAACATGGCCAAGCACAATAAAAGTTCTGTATATTTAGGTAATTATTATATTGGTCTTCCTGATTCTTCTTGTATTATAGCTTATTGCGGACATTCATTGAGTTTCACTCAATTTCACTGCCATTCAGTTATGATTCCAGACATATAGAATGAGTTTTATTGAATTTTACTTGACCTCATGAACAAACCGAAAACCGAACCGAACCGAGGTTTTTCTCCACCTGAAAAACCAAAACCGAAACCGAACAAGAAATTAAAAAACCTACAGCTCTAATCAATACGTCTAAAGCCCGTGACTTAGGCGTAAAAGCAATGAACCATATCCCGAACATTTCGAACATTTCGTTCCACAGATAACAGCAACTTGCTCTTACCTATCGAGTAATATATTTCCGTAATTGTTCTTAACGGGGGGAGAGGGGGGGGGGGGCGGTGGCTCAGTAGGTAGAGGTCCTCGGTTCGAATCCCACCTTCGGCAACCGCGTTGTGTCCTTGGGCAAGACACTTCATCTCCATTGCCCGCGTGGTGGCACGCCGTGTACTAAGGCGTACTGCACGCCGATGGTACGCATGTCTTCAACCAATCTAACCCTGCCTGTGCTACAGTGCGGAGTTACGATGTTGGGGAGCTGGCAGCTGCTTGTCGTTGCTCGGTGGTTCTCTCCGGGTACTCCGGCTTCCTCCACCCGTACCCGTAAAACTGTCACGGTCATGATTAGCCATTGTGCATAAATAAGTGACCTTAAACATCAATAAATAAGTAAATAAATAAATTGTTCTTAACCTTTTACCCAACGTAACGGGAAAAACCGGCCAGAGCTGTTCTCAAAAATTGGCAATTAATTTTCATTATTTTTTCATTTTTTGTCTCAAAAACATAGGTTATGTCCCCTCGTTGGAACGAGCTTGTTCCAACGAGGGGTCATAACCTATGTTTTTGAGATAAAAAATGAGAAAAATAGTTATTCAAGAATATTTTTGGCAAGTGTCGTCTTCCATTCATGTTAAGTAAAGGGTTAATGATCGCTTCCAGGGACTGACTAATAATTTTTATTACAAGAATTCCTCTCTTTCCCAATTTCCAATCCATTAAAGATTCACTACCAAGGACAGTTAAAGACATAATCTCGTTTTTCATTGGAACTTAAAGAGAAACGATAAAATCAACTCATGTTGCGGCGTGCGAAAAGAAGAAACTTTTATTTCCTAAAGTCAAAAAGAAGTTATGAACACCCAATTCAGAAGCATAAGCAGCCTATCGTCCTTTTTTATTCCTTTTTGGACACCGTTAAATACTTCCTCAGATTTCGCAAATTAGAGTAAACTGACCTGTGGCCAATACCATGAAACTTTGACAATTGTATTTTCTTGAATTGTATCTTCCAGTTATGATTTTGTATGGGCTGAAGTGAACCATTAGCATTTTCGAAGATGTTGCAATTTGTCAGTTGGCAAATTGCCACAACTTTTAAAATGCTAATGATTCATATTCGTCTGTTATATTAGTACGTAGAAAATACAATTCTAGAAAATACAATTGTAAACGTTTTATAGTGTTGGCTCCAGGTGTATCGACTTCTGTAACAATGGCGCGAATTCGCTCCACGATAACATTCGCTCCACCGATCTCATGTTATACGACGCGTCATCGCTAAACCCGTTGAATGATATTTGTGCTTTTTATCTTATAGATTTTATGAAGACACGCTTATTGTTGTGTTTCTCTAATACCCTATTCGTTTTTCCTATTTCAGCTTGCTCAAATATTACCAATGGAAGAGAATTTCCTGCTTCTATTCAGAAGAGAGAATCCACTAGAATCCAGTGTGGAATTCATGAAGGTGAGGTCCTTTGTATGTTATTTTCTAAACAAAAGCCTCAGAATATATTGCCTTTGATATTGAATTTTCTTTGTCAGGTATATTTGTTTTATCAGTAATGGGGAGACAAATTGGTGGTAGTATCTAAACATGCGGTAATTACACATCTGTGACAGGAAGTCGTTTGACAAAGAGGAGACATTGGTGTCTGTCGATGACAAAATTGCTGTCTAGTTTCTATGGTTGTGTCTTATTTATTTACAGTTCTTAACAGACAGATAATTACTACCAATTACTTCTTACAGACTTTCAAAACTTGATGGTACATTTTAACTCGTTAGTGCACGAGGTGACAATTTTTGTAGGCGCATGTGTTCAAAAACTCTTCATCCATGATACATGGCTTAATAAAACCGGTATGGTTGACCCTGTGTGAGAAATATGGAAGCTGTGTGAGACACCGAGCCGCGGTACGCGAGTCCGAATTGGGGTTGGTTTGGAATGGGGTGAGGCGTTGTCCGATCTTCCAATGCAGAAATGAGTTACTAAAGTCACGTGTGGAATGGCACATCCTGGTGCAATCTTCGACGAGACACAAGGTTTTTTCCTCACCTACTGGGAATTTCTCGAGTGGGCGTTCGCGCCATGTGGTGGGCAGAGTTGGCATACATATATAGCGGATATCTAGTGTTTTTGAGTGGATACCGAAAATTATCTCATGAGTGACCGAGACAAATGTTTATTTTTCGCGAGCGTTTGCGCGAGTGAAAATTACCTTTTCTCTCGGTCACAAGTGAGATAATTTTAGTTATCCACTCAAAAACACTAGATTTTCTTTTTATTATACGCTTTTTATAATAATCTGATACTTCCACTCGCTTCAACCATGAATTGATGCATGAAGGTGAACGGTATCTGGACATAATGTCCTTAGGACAAAACGTCCAAGGACATTATGTCCTTGAACAAAATGTCCTTGGACAAAATGTCCAAGGTCGTTCTGCATAGGTGGACAAAATGTCCTTAGGACATGATGTCCTAAGGACAAAATGTCCTCGAGACAAAATATCCTCGACTAACTTGTACTGCTGGACTAAATACCCTCAGGACAAAATACCCTTAGACAATGCAAATCGAATATAAATATTGTAAAATAATATAACAACGAAATAATATATAGCACAGTTTACAGTCTAATCACATGGCGAAAGGAATTCAAAATTTCTGTGATGTTTTTCTTTTTGTCCTTAAAGTCAATGCACAGGTTCTTGAGGCGTTGTGGTAGCCCTTTGTCACTCGATTAACCCTCTTCTTTGGCGGTTCGTCGAGTGACTCTTTGTACAGATGTGTAATTGCCATGGAATGGTCCTTTCTGGTAGCGTCAATCGTAACCCAGACAGATGCATGATTGTAACCTATGAACTTACTGAATGCACTGTTCCAAGATTCACAGATACTATTTGTTCTGTGATCGTCATTTAGAGTAGAATCATTAACGTTCCAAAGAGGGGGTGGGTAAAGCTGGTACATGGCGAAACCTAATGCTTGGAATACCGTCAGAAGATGATGCTGCTGGAACATTTATGTGCCGATAAGGACCAGCCACGTACGTGTTGTAGAAATAAACAGCGCATTGAATCATTGATAAGCGGAAGTGATGTGATCGATACTCGGAACAGATAGCGTCTTGCGATCTGATTCAGTTGGCGGGTTTCTAGTCCAAACATGGCCTGAATGTGAATACGTGTTGAATTGTTGCTGGAAATGATCGGTATCCCAAGGGGGGAGGGGGGGCGCACTAAAAATTTGCAAGACGTGACGACCTATTTTTTATTCGGCTCCTTTTTACACCCACCCACCCTCTACGTGCAAATTTTCTACTACACCCACCCCTCACTCTCCCATAAAAATCCAAAATAAGCTTATAAACTTAGTAGGCACAGCTGTCTTTAGGGGGTTTTCATAATGTTCTTAACCCTTTACCCAACATGGCGGCCAAAACCGGCCAGCACTATTCTCAAAAATCGCCAATTAATTTTTATTATTTTTTCATTTTTTGTCTCAAAAACATAGGTTATGACCCTCATTGGAACGAGCTCGTCGAGCTCGTTCCAATGAGGGGTCACAATCTATGTTTTTGAGACAAAAAATGAAAAAAAATAGTTATTCAATCATTTTTTGGCAAGTGTCGTCTGCTTTTCATGTTAGGTAAAGGGTTAAACTGGTACCACCAATTTAAACCTCTGTAGGCTGCTGTGGGTCCCAATCTACAAATGACAAGCTGTTCATTATCAGGCTTGGCCAGAGCAGGTGTACATATACGGGAACAAATTTTCATTTGAATTGTTCCCACAATATTGTCTGCACATTTTCTACATTTCGAACAAGACACCCACCCCTACTAACGTGTGACATTTTCCCAGTTTAAGCCCAATGTACTCACATATAAAGCCTCCTGATGTTGTATTTATGTTAAGAGTGTGATGTACAACATCATCTTTAAGGTTTCAAACACAAATGATGGTATATATTAGCTGATATATTGATATATTTTTAAAAAATTTAAAAAATTGCACAAGTTGGAAATGCACATTTTTGGCGCACTCAAAAGACCCACCCACCCCCACGTCACGTCTTGCAAATTTTTGGTGGCCTTCCCCTGGGTATCCACTCAAAAATACTAGATTTTCTTTCAGTATACATTTCTGGAACAAACTGATCATTTCCAGTGATAATTTGACTCACTTTCACCTTGAAGTGATGCTTTGAAATTCACCATTTTGATTGATACCGTGAAAGTGAAAATTTCTGTATCTTCAAAGTTGGGGATACGATTTCTATCTTTCCGCAGTTTCTTAGATAATCTGTGGTTTAGCGTATGATAATTTTTTTTTGTATGTGCTGCATCAACAGGGCGTCGCTATCTGACTTCTCTTTTACAAGCTTGTCCATATGTATTTATCTGAAACTGTGAACATTGGTACGACCACCAAACCTTCCTGCCCCTGAATATTATATAATTGTATCCCGCATGCGCAAGTATTTCTATCCCCCTTGGTACACATGCGCAGAAATCAGAGTTGTGCGAACCTCAAAATTGACCTAGAACTATAATGATAAAATACATGACATAATAAGCCAGAACACAACAGGGTGGAGTATGGGGGACTGCATCAGGGCTTATATTTCGTCTAAATTTGTGAGAATCCATTTGGATTCTCGTGAAAATGTTTGCGAGCATCCATACCTACTATGAGTGTCCCAGGATCCCATGACGCCACCATGGTTGAACCACTGTTGTGTACTGATTACACAAGTTATACCTTAATGTTTAAGGTATAACATGACGCCACCATGGTTGAACCATTGTTGTGTACTGATAACACAAGTTATACCTTAATTTTTAAAACTAAATTTGATGATTTTTAAACAATAAATAATCAATAAATGATAAAATAATTAAATGAACAATATTTACCAAAAAAATCTTACAAATATGTCTGTCGTTGGAACCGTCTCAATGAGCCGGTTCCAATGACAGCCATATTTGTAAGATTTTATTGACAAAGTGTCAGGATATTTCAGGTAATGTTAGCCTTCTGCTGGTTAATTTGTTGCCGCTGTGTTAAATAAAGGGTTAAGTTGACTCAATTCTTTTCACGCGAATCCTAGCAGAGGTGCAGCAAGAATCTACATGGATTCTCGCCGGTTTTATTGCGCGAATCTTTGTGCGAATCGATTCTTGGATTCTCGTCGAAATTTTAGCCCTGTGCAGTCAACGCCCCGAACCGGAGTTTTCCTGTATTTCAAGAGCGCTGAAGGCGCACGTGACATACAAAAAAGAGTTCCAGCAAGGGTCATTGCTTTCTGCTCCAGTACTGTACCCGAGTTGTATTCTGAATTCTGTATTTATATCACGGTTCTACTTGAATTAAACAAATAAGGTTGATTGATATTTTTGAAGACAAATATCACCTTCAGCGATCTGTTTACATTCTTGCTTGACACCGTTCCGTGTCGAAGTATTTCATTCAAGTCATGACGTCACTTAGATGCGTAACGATCAATCAGATGCGTTCTTTCATGACGTTCCTAAACTTAGGTCCGATTCTACATGTGATGTACCTAGCATATTTCTCAGTGACTGTATTGCATCGGGAAACGTTGAATACACAACAATCGTTGTTTAACCTTTACCTAACACGAAAGGAAGACGACACATGCAAACCAACATTCTTGACTTACTATTTTTTTTATTTTTCGCGTCAAAAACATAGCTTGTGATCCTTATTGGAACGAGCTCAATGAACTCGTTCCAATGTGGGATCATAAGCTATGTTTTTGAGACGAAAAATGAAAAAATAATGAAAATTGAATTGTGATTTTTGTGAATAGCGCTAGCCGATTTTGGCCGTTACGTTGGGTGAGGTGTTAAAGCAGTATCTTCACACTACACCATGAGACCAATTCTTTACCATCCGACTTCAGACTAATTTGGTAGACGTCACCTATCATAACTTATCCACATGGTCGTCCTACAATTCGATCAAATGAATTCATCAATTTCAAACCAAGAACATCAAAATTGTTCATTAATACGCAGACAAAAATTAGAATACTTATATTATTGTACTGTGGCAACGCGCGAATTACTTATTTTTCACACAGATTCCAAAGAAAATGTTTACGGTGAGGGCGACAGCTGGTAAACGGGTGTCCTCAGTTTTTCGTCGTACATTGTATTGTCAAATTGCCATCATTTTTATAGTGTTTCCATTTGTTCTACATCATAACAAACGCGTTCCTTTTCAAAATTCCAATAAACCTTATTGTCTTACAAGAAGTATGTACTGAGTCCCTAATTGGCCGAATACATCGCGGTTGCTAGGTACATTACGTGGAGAGTGGATTATAACTAAATCACCCGTGGAGTGGAGTTGTCACCCAAGCTATAACTTTCATTTTGTGTACATATCAACAACAAATACAAGCAATGTTTCAGCCAATGGACCTCCGGGTTTAACACGGAGGTCCATTGACTGGAACTTTGCTTGTACTAGTTGTGCTTTGCAACAAATTTGCAATTATTGCTTGGGTGTAATCTCCACCCTGTGGGTGATTTAGTGATAATACACTCTCCACGTATTGTACAAGCACGTGCTTGGATTTGCTAACAACTGGCAGGGACATTTTTTTACAATAAGTATGTAATGAGTCCCTAATTGGCCGAATACATCACGGTTGCAAGGTGCAAGCACGTACTTGGATTTGCTAACAACTGGCAGGGACATTTTTGGAAATATGCATAATAGCCAGCCGAACAGAGAAAGGTTACTCTTACATTGTCCACTGTGTGCATAGCTTACTATTTGCAGGAATAACGATCTCTGTCTTGGTATAAGAGATTTTATGTCAGTGTATGTTCCAATAGGACGAAAATACTCGCCCTCTGATTGGACGATAGCTCTCTTAGTTTTTTCTATGTTTACAGTTCCAGTTGCATATGTTACTGTCTGACGTCGCCAAGTGAAATATTTGAAAAAATGATTACAATGGGGGGAGTTTCAAAGTGCATACTGCCTAAAAAATCTTATTTTTCAAGGCCAGTGCTCATTCTATGAAAGTATACTTCACAACCCACTTATAAAAAGGTCAAGGATTTCCCGATGTATTCAAACCATAGATGTAACACTTTGACCGAGCCGAGAAAATACAACTTTTACTTGGTATTCTGACCGAGTTGATGTGATCACCACTAACAGCAGCTGATGATATTTGTCACCTTCATTACATCCATCTGTATAGATCCATTCATATGCACTATACTTAGATTTTGTTTCGGCATATTATTGTTTGAACTGCAGAGAGTTTGTCTCGGATCTTTTTGAGGAAACAAGGTCCAAAATTACAGACATTTTCCTGAGATGCCAAGGAGGAATATGTGGTTCATGACCCAAACGCCATATATTCAATAGCGAAAGAAGAATGTCGAATTTCCATCATAGGAGGAGAACCACACACTTGGTGACGCCCCATATGCCACAGCGATACGGTTGGAATATTATACACAAAGCTATGTTTGAGACCAACGTAGAGCTGTAGGTTAACCGAAACCGAACCGAGGTTTTTAGGGTTTTTTTAAAAAACCGAAACCGTCGACATCCCGTAATCTGAGGTTTTTCGTTTTTTTATTAAATACTCTCTTGCCAGCTCTTGCTCGCAGCAATTCACAGAATGTAGCCATCCCAGAGTAGTGAGAGTACCCAGACACTGCCAATGGCAGTGTCTGGGTACTCTCACTACTCTGGGAAGGCTACATTCTGTGAATTTCCGACATTTCACTTTAGTTGTGTTTGCAGCTTTCCTCAAGTTGCGTGTAGGTGTAATACACCTCGAAAATGGCCAAGCACAATAAAAGTTCTGTATATTTAGATAATTATTATATTGGCCTTCCTGATTCTTCATGTATTATAGCTTATTTCGGGCATTCATTGAGTTTCACTCAATTTCACTGCCATTCAGTTATGAGTCCGGACATAAGAATGAGTTCTATTGAATTTTATTTGGCCTCATGAACAAACCGAAAACCGAACCGAACCGAGGTTTTACTCCACCTGAAAAACCAAAACCGAAACCGAACAAGAAACTTAAAAACCTACAAAAATGTGCTCTTTTCTCGACTTTAAGGGTTACAGAAGAGGCAAATCATACGAGGAAATCTTCGATTACATCTTAAGAGTATCCATTTCCTGTTAACCCTTTACCCGACGCAGACGATTTCAAAATTTATTATTTTAAATACCATTTTTTAAATTTTATCAAACCCTTTCAACAAAACCATATCATGTGACTCCTCTTTGGAACGAGCTGCTGAATTTGCATATTACGCGGGCGGATGCATTCGATTCGTTGGGTAAAGGGTTAATTCTCAATACGATTGCCATGACGGAAACCCAAATGAGAAATACAAGTTTTAGGTGGTTGCACACTGATTTACTGGTGGTGGGATTATGGTGTAAAATATATTGGTAAAGATGACCTACATCTGTCTGTCTGTCTGTCTGTCTGTCTGTCTGTCTGTCTGTCCAGCTGTCTGTCTTCTGTCCAGCTGTCCGTCCGTCCGTCCGTCCGTCCGTCCGTCCGTCCCCCCTCTCCCCCCTCTCTCTCTCTCTCTCTCTCTCTCTCTCTCTCTCTCTCTCTCACTCTCACTCTCATTTATTTTCAACATTGTACAAGGTACCCTGTATTCGACAGCTAGTTACTGTGTTTTGAGAAAACTGTCTCCTATAAGCTCTCAACTTTCTGTCGAATGTACAAATTTTTTCACTTAAGCAATTCTGCTTATTTGACTATTTTGGACATAAATGTGGTTTAAACTCATTATAGAGTGAATATTTTTGTTAGTGTTAAGTTCCACGTGTATAACATGAAATATAATATCATGTATGGATTTCAGGCTATAAACTCAAAATCAGTACGATAAGATCATACAAATCCACTTTCTAATTTAATAAGGAAGTTGGTAGTGGAATATAAAACTGTCACGGTCACGATTAGCCATCGTGCATAAGTATGTGACCTTAAACACCAATAAATAGTAATAAATAATAATAATAATAGTGGAATATAGTACAAACTAAACAACCATCTCACCTGGCAACCCAGTAGCAAGAGCGGGGTAGCTCAGTTGGTAGAGGTGCAGGCTGCAAGCCGAGAGGTCCTCGGTTCGAATCCCACCTGCGGCAACCGCGTTGTGTCCTTGGGCAAGACACTTCATCTCCATTGCCCGCGTGGGGGCACGATGACGCCGTGTACTAAGGTGTACTGCACGTCGATGGTACGCATGTCTTCAACCAATCTAACACTGCCTGTGCTGCAGTGCGGAGTTACGATGTTGGGGAGCTGGCAGCTGCTCGTCGTTGCTCGGTGGTTCTCTCCGGGTACTCCGGCTTCCTCCACCCGTAAAACTGTCACGGTCATGATTAGCCATTGTGCATAAATATGTGATCTTAAACATCAATAGATAAATAAATAATAATAACCCAGTAGCATTCATCTTTTAGTGTAAAAATCTTTATTTTATTTTCTGTTATCTCAAATATCTCCTGATATAAAACAACAATGACCATAAAAGTATAAAAAAAAACTCACACGTCATTCCCGGTTTACACATAGTCTCTTTATATTTGATGGTGACTGTTGTTTTATATCATCATGGAACAGTATGATTTTGTATTCAAATATCTTAAAAGACACATCGTCTCTTGTTGCACTAATGGGACGATATGTTCTTTGAAATAATTGCGTGAAATTAGATTAGAAGATAATTTTTTTCCTGGCGGAGATTTGGACACTCACTACCTTATTGCGCTCACCATCAAGCGTGGTACTTTATCCTTAGCGGCCTTGTACCAACCACTGTACCAACCACTTTTGTAATACAACCACTTTTGCAATAAAATGTATTACAAAAGTGGTTAACGCGTACCAACCACTTTTGTAATAAAACCACTTTTGTAATAAACTAACCATTATTGTAATAAACTCATTTTGGTGATAAATCACGGACGTCCATTTTATAGTCGGACATTGGCGTGGGGTTAGGGACAAGTTTACCTAAACATGTTTGTATGTCGTTCAATGGAATAACGTGTCCATTCCATTCACCTGTTGAAACTTGGAAGTGACTGAAGTAACCACTTTTACAATAAACTTTATTACAAAACTGGTTATCGCGTACCAACCACTTTTGTAATAAAACCACTTTTGTAATAAACTAACCATTATTGTAATAAACTCATTTCGGTGATAAATCACGGACGTCCATTCTATAGTCGGACATTGGGATGGGGTGAGGGACTAGTTTACCTAAACATGTTTGTGTGTCGTTCGATGGAATAACGTGTCCGTTCACCAGTTAAAACATGGTAGTGACTGAAGAAAGTACGCAACCACTTTTGCAATGAACTTTATTACAAAAGTGGTTATCGCAGTAGTAGTGCTCGCACGTTTCAGGGGCTATTTGGATGACCCCGGAAGTGACGCCATGTCACGTGACCCAGCGCCGCCATGTTTGGTTGTCATGGTAACCCGCGTGAGCGGCCATGTTGTGACGTCATCCCCATGGTGATACGTGGTGTAAGTGCGCATGCGCAGCGCGTGTTGTTAGGGTGATACGTGTTTCCGTCGTCCATTTTGTATACTGGAGGCCGCCATCTTGGTTTCTATGGTAGCACGTGATTGCTATGTTACCTAAGGCCTACAATAGGACAGGGGTATGTTTAGAGTGTATGTTCGATTGAAACGGAGTATTTTCTGGAACGACTTCCCTGGATAATTACCACAAACAACCCGACAACTTGTATTATTTCAAATTCTTCCAGAATTCTCTGCTTCTATCTATATATGCAATAGTTATCGTTTATCTGGCCATGTTCCTTTATTCTAGAGTATACTCCATTAGCGTAGAAGAGCCTATCAACTGGAACAGTTTACCTTATTATTGCTATATTTAGCAATTTCTGGTCTATTCTTGTTAGTTCTGACCCTATTCCAAGTACTCTTGTTGTTTCATATATCTAGATTATAACTAACCAATCAGATTGCTTGATTTCCCATAATCTGTATGCAGGGTTATTTCCCTTGTGTATAACAAAAGCCTATATCCAATGGCACCCCAATTTTAGCACCCCTTTTTTGAAAACACCTGTGGCTATGGAATCCCTTTTTGTCATATGTGCTTATGTGAAAAGGCACAATGTGACACAATATGCCCTATCACATAGGCACATGCTTTATGTGCCGATATGTGCTTATGTGAAAAGGCACAATGTGACACACTATGCCCTATCACATAGGCACATACGGGTATTTGAGGATACCTATGGCCTGGTATTGTATTATTTGAGAAAACCTATCGAGGATACCTACTGGAGAATCCCTTTTTGTCACACGTGCTTATGTGAAAAGGCACAATGTGACACAATATACCCTATCACATAGGTACATACGGGTATTTGAGGATACCTATGGCCTGGTATTGTATTATTTGAGGATATCTATCGAGGATACCTTTATAGGATACTTATCTGAGGATACTATATAGGCTGTACATATCCCTATAGGTCTCTTGCTGGCCCTTAGTACTATTAATCCACCTGATGCATTATGTTATCCTATGACTGGTATAGGTAGTATGCAATGCTAGGCATAGGGGTATTGTGGTGGGGTACTGCCTGGTAGTTTACAACGGTACTATAGTATGGCGGTATATACACCTATAGGCCCCTGTTAGTGCTTGGTACTATTAACCAACCGATTGCTTTGTTTTATTGTATGGCTGGTATATGTAGTACGTTATGGTAGACCTAGTGATTTTGTGGGGTGGGGGTAATGCTTGGTAGTTTAGAACGGTAGTATAGCATAGGCTGTACATATACCTGTAGGTCTCTTGCTGGCCCTTGGTACTACTGATCCACCAGGTGCTTCATATTATTGAGCGGTATTCTGGGGTGGGGTCAATGCCTGGTAATACAGAACGGCAGCAGAGTATGGTTGGTATATTCCCCTATAGATCCCATCCTAACCGTTGATAGTATTAACCTACCAAATGCTTTGTATCATCCTGTTACTGGTAAGGTGGTACGTAATACCAGTAGTTCCTACCTTATTCCGAGTACTCTTGTTGTTTCATTTATCTAGATCATTTATACAAATTATAATTAACCAATTAGATTGCTTGATTTCCCATAATCTGTATGCAGGATTATCTCCCTTCTGTATAATAAAAACCTATATCAATGGCAATTTCCCCGGCACCCCAATTTCGGCACCCCTTTTTTAAAAAGCATAAGACCTTTGGCACCCCTTTTTTTCTGAAATGAGGATAAGAGTCGTATTAAAAATCCCTCATTGAGAGATTTTTAATACGACTCTTATCCTCATTTCAGAAAAAAGGGGTGCCGAAGGCCATATGTGTTTCAAAAAAGGGGTGCCGAAATTGGGGTGCCTTCTGGAGAATCCCATTTTTCTGAAATGAGGATAAGAGTCGTAGTAAAAATCCCTCAATGAGGTCTAATTTACTACGTGTGTTTGTGTGTCGTTCAATGGAATAACGTGTACATTAACCTGTTGAAACTTGGAAGTGACTGAAGAAATAAGCAACCACTTTTGCAATAAACTTTATTGTATAATAGGTTAGGTTTGTCATTCAACGTAACCGATGACGTAATAAATTTATTGCACAATAGGTTAGGTTTGTCATCCAAAGCAACCGGCAATTTAATAAATTTACTGCATAATAGGTTAGATTTGTCATCCAAAGCAACCGATAATGTAATAAATTTATTGCACAATAGGTCAGGTTTGTCATCCAAAGCAACCGATAATGCAATATACTTTATTGTATAATAGGTTAGGTTTGTCATTCAACGTAACCGATGATGGAATAAATTTATTGCATAATAGGTTAGGTTTGCCATCAAACGCAACCGATAATGTAATGAATTTACTGCATAATAGGTTGGGTTTGCCATCCAACGCAACCGATAATGTAATAAATGCATTGCATAATAGATTAGGTTTGCCATCCTACGCAACTGATAATGTAATAAATTTATTGCATAATAGGTTAGGTTTGCCATCCAACGCAACCGATAATGTAATAAATTTACTGCATAATAGGTTGGGTTTGCCATCCAACGCAACTGATAATGTAATAAATTCATTACATAATAGGTTATGTTTGACATATTACGCAACCGATAATGTAATAAATTTATTGCATTTGCAGTTAAGTTTTCCATGCAAGACAACCGCTGATGTATTAAGTTTATTGCATTATAGGTTAGGTTTGCCATCCAACGCAACCAATAATGTAATAAATTTATTGCACAATAGGTTAGGTTTGCCATCCAACGCAACCGATAATGCAATAAATTTATTGCATAATAGGTTGTATTACATTACCGGTTGTAACAATGCTTATCGAGTGGATTGTGTGGGTAATTGAAAAGCGCGTAGCTCACGATACATGGTAAAATAGACTGCTGTATTGTTGGGTCAGAGGGGGTATGTCTACCGCAGCATATGTCTGGCGGTGTAATTCCTATAACGAAAAAAAAAAAAAGGAAAAACAAGTTACACAAGTTATCAAAATCTGTTTAATAGGTCACTCGAAAAAGACAGGACAAAATGCAAAGGGGCATGTTTTACTTGTCTTGTTGCACGCGGAGAGACAAGACCAGAGGGATAACGTGCAGTTGAGTTTACTACTGAATACTCAATATTTGTTATATTTGTTATGTTCATTCAAAAAAACAAAAAAAACCCCAAAACGGCCAAAGTTTAGATTCATGTGTCAGAAGTGATATGATGTGAGCCCCTTTTCACGGTTGCAGAGTCAGACCTGCTATCACATCCCCAAGAGCAGCCGTTTAGTACAGCAGTAGACCAGTCAAAGGCGCACTCTTGTAATTCAGATGAATCTTGGAAGTCACGTCATGTCACGTGACTGCGGGCGCCCATGTTGTGTTGACATGTAACCAATGTGCGTGGTTATGTTGTGACGGCATTGCCATAGCGATACGAGGTTCGAATGCGCGTGCGCAGCTTGGGTATATATGGGGACACGTGTTTTGGTTGTCCATTTTGTGTATAGGGGCGTCATCTTGATTTCTCAAGTGTCACGTGGTTGCCTGGTGACGAAACCTAACCTCTTGGTATAAGATCGGGGGTATGTTTGGAGGGTATGTTTGATTCGAGGGGAGTATGTTCCGATAGTATAGAATTACACAAATAAACCCGACTTTCGTGTATTTTAGTGGATCTTACTCTGGTGACCATGTTAATGTTGTAGCTGGGACGTGGAAATGTTCGGGATCCAATGTTTGTACGGAGTGTGTTTTGGGAAAACATGGAATTACCCCAAACAACCGATATTAAATATAAAATTACCCAAAACAGCTTGACAATGTCTAAAAAACTATCCATGGATGGAATTTTTTCTGAAAATATCGCGTCTTCCAGACACGATGGACGGCACCGGCATGGACAAAGGGGACCAGGAGCTCTCGGATGAGGCGGCAGAGGCGGCAGGGAACCAGAGCCCATTGGGGTATGGGCGGCAAGGGGCGGTCAGGTAGCAGAAACAGGGAGGCTAGGGGCGCTAGAAGCGGCGGAGGCTCCTCTTCTTCCATTTTCCCTCTCTGTTTATTGTTTAAAAAAAATAACAAGAGTTACCTCCATTGAAAACAGAAAGTGCTTGTATGTAAAATGATTTTGCCTTAGAATCCATTTAATGAATCCTAGTTAGTGACTCGGTGGATCCAAAAATATCGAAATGAGGCTGTGATACGTATGATTTTTCACGCATTGAACTCATTTTCATAATCTTAATTTTGAGACATATGATTTTGAGCGCAATGTGCTCATTTTCACAGCATTCATTGTTCCATTCGACGAAAAACGGTATTCAGTGGGTTTATTTATTTATTTATTTATTTATTTATTTATTTATTTATTTATTTATTTATTTATTTATAATTTATTAATTTATTTATTTGTTGGTGTTTTACGACACTTATATAGTCTGAGTCATTTTGTGTCGGTGACAGCTTTATGAGTGGAGGAAGCCGATGTACCAGAAGAGAACCACCAAGCAGCGACGAGACCCTATAACCTCTTCAACGTCGCATAAGCCAAGACTGCACTACGCACTGTACATCAGTACTACGCACTGCACAACACAGGCAGGATAATTAAGGTTAAGACGCGTACACACCAGTCCATCTCAGAACACAAGGGCACGAAGTGTTAAACCAAATCAATCACTGAATGGTCACCCCATCAATAGACTAACCGGGTTCAACGGAGCTTAACTTCGGCGATGTTGGTGGCTGATGCACGTCCACCTGTATTGTGATAATTTACTAACACCAGTCAATAGTGTGTAATAAAATTTCTAATTTTCTCGCCTCATTTGGGGTTAACAGTGTGCGGAAGAATTCAACCCGACCTATAAAAAGGGACAACAAGATCGATGGGAACTACGGGGTTTAAGACAAACTGCGCCCGTAGGAGGAATTCGGGCAGACATATCAAAAGCGATAGACGTCAAACCCAGCTTTCCCCATCCATCCATGTGCAGTAAGATTTTAACGCCCACCAAATTTGGGAATAGATTTGACGCTACTTTGTGCTACCCCCTCTCCAAACAAACACACCGTCCGGCCATAAAATGGACGTCTGTTACGACCCGTAATGTAATAAATGCCCATAATGTAATACCTACCCATAATGTAATACAAAAACGACCCATAATGTAATACGAACCCATAATGTAATAAAAAACGACCCATAATGTAATAAATGTAATAACGTGTAATAAATGTTAGGTACCCATAATGTAATAAAAATTTTAAAAAATTAGATACAAAGTACACTTTTCCAGGCCCGTAATGTAATAAAATTCTAAGCTTGATTTTTGTTTTTTCTCTTTACTCCAGCAGTGCGTTCGGCTACTTATGACACATCCTGCGCCTTCATCAATGCTGCCAATGGCCCCTATGCCGTACACAGCCAACATGTGTGGGTGTGTTGGGATTACGATAGAGAGTATTCCGGGACCTGGGGCGGGTATACTCTGCTATGAGTGACAGGCATTATCCCTCTTCCATTTGTACCACCCACGCAAACGACTTCCTCGATAGCCTCTACTGCCCTGCCACAATCATATAGGTCTACCTTACAAGACATTCAATAATTTTGATTCCAGGATGGTCATTTATAACTGCAATCATCATATTCGACCGGCTGTTCACTTGCATAAAAGCAATGCGGGTAGCAGGTTCCTATACTGTTAATAAGTGCAAGCAATTCTGGCCAAAGTTGCTGAGGCATAGGGTGTAGTGGGGTGCAGTGGGGTTTGGGTGCACAATAACCGGATAGTGGTGGGGGGGGGGCGTATAGTGTGGGATACAAGGAAACAGATAGAACAGAAGCAAGACGGTGAGTCAACCGGCGCAGAGGAATATCGGGAGGCGATATGGTGAGTGTACTTGTATTGGAATGGGGGATATCCTATAGCTCGATGGGATTTGGATTAGGCTACTTTGCTCCAAATTAAGCGTACAATCTATCCTCTGTCTCTCCAATTTTCACTACCTAAACAAATTAGTAATTTCCCTGTACTGTACTACTATAAGTTCATGTCGCACCCTCCGCACCTTGAAACCAATGAGCCCGAGCCCAGGACCACACTTAATAACGACCACATCATATTCCCGGTCCTGTGATCACATGTGTCAAGTAATATTATCAAATGCTTTCCAGTCAAATAGTTTGCACTTCGCACATGCAAGAAAGACCATACATTTTCAATAAAAATTGTATCAGTTTCAATAGTGACAGCCCTGAGTGAAATGGTTTCAACTCCTCTCAGTGTTATTTTTCTAAAACCTCAACACACCACAGATTGAACACCCTCAATTGATATGAACCGAAGCAAGTTAAACGCCTTGTAGACTGCTATCATCCACGCAGGTCACCTTTGCGAGAAGATTGGTTAAGAGTATGTCATGTTCACCTGTGGCTGTGACCAGCAACTGAGTCGAGTTAATGTGCACATCACTTGGTTGTACAAAGCAGCCTCTTTGTATTGAGCTCAGGGGATTGCATTCTCAAATAAATTTCACCAGTGGTGTGGCATCACTCATAGTATGCACAGGACGAATGCAGATCTATAATAGAGAGTAGTTTTGGTGGTTCTTGAGATTATGTTGATTGGAAAAGCATTCCACAGCATTTTCTGAGCTGTGGGGACTACCACTTAAACCACCTACATTTCCTGACAGTTCCTGGCGGTTGGCAGGAACTTCCTGCCAACCGCATACTCTATCACATCGATTATTCGCGTGTTCATCCCCGCTATTGTGTCATTTTCTCCTAGGCTACACTCAAACAACATACGTAGCTAAACACCAGGTGTAACATGGGCATATCCGTTTGACCGTGAGGTGTGACCTTGACCATCAATCCGGTGACCTTGAACCTGTGTATGGGCCGATTTTTATGAAACTTGGTGTGTGGTTCGGGCGCCCAACAATTTTGCCACACCCGATGCCCGTCATGTGTGACCTTGATTGATATTCACACCGTTGACCTTGAACCTATATCTCGGCTCATGTTGGGCCGATTTGCGTGAAACTTGGTATGTGGGGGTAGTTCGGGACTCTCTCTCTCTCTCTCTCTCTCTATATATATATATATATATATATATATATATATATATATATATATATATATATATATATATATATATATATATATATATATATATATTGAGCGTCCTGAACTACTCCCACATACCAAGTTTCACGAAAATCGGCCCAGCATGAACCGAGATACAGGTTCAAGGTCAACGGTTTGAATATCAAGGTCACACATGACGGGCATCGGGTGTGGCGAAATTGTTGGGCGCCCGAACCACACACCAAGTTTCAGGACAATCGCCCAGCAGGAGCCGATACACAGGTTCAAGGTTTCCGGTTTGATGGTCAAGGTCACACACCCGGTCAAACGGATACGCCCATGTTACTCCTCGTGTCTAGCTATGTATGTTGTTTGAGTGTAACTTAGGAGAAGATGGCACAATAGCGGAGATGAACACGCGAATAGTCGATGTGATAGAGTAGGCGGTTGGCAGGAAGTCCCTGCCAACCGCCAGGAACTGCCATGACTGTAGGTAGTTTAAGTGGAAGGCCGTGTGGTGGACTAATAATATTAATTGACACATGTTATCACAGGATCGGGAATATGATGTGGTCGTTATTAAGTGTCATCCTGGGATCGGGCTCATTGGCTTCCAGGTGCGGTGGGTGTGACATAAACTTATAGTAGTACAGTACAGGGAAATGACTAATTTGTTCAGGTAGTGAAAACTGGAGAGACAGAGGAAGATCGTACGCTTAATTTGGAGGAAAGTAGCCTAATCCAAATCCCATCGAGCTATAGGATATCCCCTATCCCAATACCAGTACACCTACCATATCGCCTCCCGATATTCCTCTGCGCCGCTTGACTCAACGTCTTGCTTCTGTTCCATCTTTTCCTTGTATCCCACACTACCCCCCCCCCCCCCGCCACTATCCAGTCTTGGTGCACCCAGATCCCACGGCACCCACTCCACCCTTTGCCCCAGCAACTTTGGCCAGAGTTACTTGCATTTATTAACAGTAGGAACCTGCTACCCACATTGCTTTTGTGCAAGTGAACAGCCGGTCGAATATGATGATTGCAGTTATAAATGACCATCCTGGAATCAAAATTACTGAATGTCTGGTAAGGTAGACCTATATGGTTGTGGCAGGGCAGTAGAGGCTATTGAGGAAGACGTTTGCGCGGGTGGTACAAATAGAAGAGGGATAATGCCTGCCACTCAGAGCAGAGTATACCCGCCCCAGGTCCCGGAATACTCTCCATCATAATCCCAACACACCCACACATGTTGGCTGTGTACGGCATAGGGGCCATTGGCAGCATTGATGAAGGCGTAGGATGTGTCATAAGTAGCCGAACGCACTGCTGGAGTAAAGAGAAAAAACAAAAATCAAACTTAGAATTTTATTACATTACGGGCCTGGAAAAGTGTAATTTGTATCTAATTTTTCAAAAATTTTATTACATTTTGGGTACCTAACATTTATTACACGTAATTACATTTATTACATTATGGGTCGTTTTTTATTACATTATGGGTTCGTATTACATTATGGGTCGTTTTTGTATTACATTATGGGTAGGTATTACATTATGGGCATTTATTACATTACGGGTCGTAACAGACGTCCGTGATTCATCACAAAAATAGGTGTATTACAATAATGGTTAGTTTATTACAAAAGTGGTTTTATTACAAAAGTGGTTGGTACGCGATAACCACTTTTGTAATAAAGTTTATTGCAAAAGTGGTTGCGTACTTTCTCCAGACACTGCCACGTTTCAACTGGTGATTGAACACTTTATTCCATTGAACGACACACAAACATGTTTAAGTAAACTCGTCCCTCACCCCACCCCAATGTCCGACAATAAAATGGACATCCGTGATTTATCACCGAAATGAGTTTATTACAATAATGGTTAGTTTATTACAAAAGTGGTTTTATTACAAAAGTGGTTGGTACGCGATAACCACTTTTGTAATAAAGTTTAATGCAAAAGTGGTTGCGTACTTTCTCCAGACACTGCCACGTTTCAACTGGTGAATGAACACTTTATTCCATTGAACGACACACAAACATGTTTAGGTAAACTAGCTCTCAACCCACCCCAATGTCCAACTATAAAATGAACGTTCGTGATTCATCACAAAAATAGGTGTGTTACAAGAATGGTTTGTTTAGTACAAAAGTGGTTGGTACGCGATAACCACTTTTGTAATAAAGTTTATTGCAAAAGTGGTTACTTCAGTCACTTCCAAGTTTCAACAGGTGAATGGAATGCACACGTTATTCCATTGAACGACATACAAACATGCTTAGGTAAACTTGTCCCTAACCCCACCCCAATGTCCGACTACAAAATGGACGTACGTGATTCATCACCGAAATGAGTTTATTACAATAATGGTTAGTTTATTACAAAAGTGGTTTTATTACAAAAGTGGTTGGTACACGATAACCACGTTTGTAATAAAGTTTATTGTAAAAGTGCTTTCGTTCTTTCTTCAGTCACTACCAAGTTTAAATAGGTGAATGGACACGTTATTCCATTGAACGACACACAAACATGTTTAGGTAAACTAGTCCCTCACCCCACCCAATGTCCGACTATAAAATGGTCGTCCGTGATTTATCACCGAAATGAGTTTATTACAATAATGATTAGTTTATTACAAAAGTGGTTTTATTACAAAAGTGGTTGGAACGCGATAACCACTTTTGTAATAAAGTTTATTGTAAAGTGCTTTCGTACTTTCTTCGGTCACTACCAAGTTTCAATAGGTGAATGGACACGTTATTCCATCGAACGACACACAAACATGTTTAGGTAAACTAGTCCCTCACCCCACCCCAATGTCCGACTATAAAATGGACGTCCGTGATTTATCACTGAAATGAGTTTATTACAATAATGGTTAGTTTATTACAAAAGTGGTTTTATTGCAAAAGTGGTTGGTACGCGTTAACCACTTTTGTAATAAATTTTATTGCAAAAGTGGTTGTATTACAAAAGTGGTTGGTACACGGCCTTTTAACAGATTCGGGGTCCAGTATCATATTATTATTTTAGAAGATACTTGAGATAATAGACACTATCTTAAAGTTGTTTCTTACTAGGCTAACTGTCTAGTTTTTAGTTATGCATATAGAATATACCCATAGTAGCTTGGTGTATCAAATGTTCACCACGAATGGTGAACAGTTGGTACACCAAGCTACTTTGGGTATATTTTATTTATACCATGATCGTCAGATTATTAAGAGTCGCTATTCTTTTTCTTGATTTTACTGAACAGCAGACGTACATACGTGCGAATCTGTTTTTGTTTACATGATCAACGGTGGGCGGTACTTCCGCTGTCAATTGTATCGCCGAAACGAAATGGAAAAAGAAACAGAGCCTTTTTCGTTTTAGTAACATAATAACATACTATTTCGAGTTATGGATGCTTTATTAACATGAGACAATGCATGTTTGTTAATTTTTGGCATCTTATGAGGTAAACCCATTTGAAAAGGTAATAAATAACTTCCGGTTTCATTTCATTCTTCGCGAGGCGACGAGTGATAATTTAGACAAGTTTGCATTCACCAAAGGTCAGCTTGGATGTAGTTCCACTGTAGGTGTAAATTTTTACTACTGAAATCCCATTGCTGGAGTGTTCACCACAGTTGGTGTATAAAGCTAAATTTTATGCCATGGCCTTTTCATATATAGTAGAATAGGTAATCATGGTATGAATATAGGTTATTACCTCCATGTGGGTAGCTTATTACCACCATTCCGAAATGGTCCGTTTAGTCGAGGCAGCGTCTCTGGGCATATGTTGACAAATCCGTTATATGTCGATTTTTTCCGTCGAAAAAGTGTTAAGGTTGTTCAAATGTTTCTATTCAAGTATTCATTACTTTCGGTTGTAATACACTTGTGTAATTAAGCAACAGTGCCCAAGCGTCTGACGTCAGGGCCGTATAATAACACCATAAATGTCATTATTCACACATTACTGCTAATTCAAGGATACAAAAAGAATTCCATTGAATGACTAATTTCATTCAGTTAAATAAACAAGTGGAGTTCGAATTACTTGTGAATGACCAATCAAAGTCATATTTACAAAGAGAAAATTATTGAAGTTATTCACAAACGTCCGATAAAATTTATGATGTTATCAGAACAATTTACAAGAACGAATGAACTCCAGAACATTCGTCATACAATTAAAACAGCACTTTGGCAAACCGTTGATTTGTCGCGCCGCTCCCAAGTGAGAAGGCCTCCATGACCTTCTGTCTTTCCATCTCTGATCACTCCACTCTGTACCATTACCCCCTCTCCCAATACACCGAGACGAGCTGTTTGACGATTTCACCCCATCCCCCAACCAGGGACGTGGCGACAGGGGTGGTATGGGGTGCCCCCCCCCCCCCAATCCTGACAAAAATTTTCGTATAGTTGGAAATTCGGAGGGCAAGTCATGTGTAGTTGGAAATTCCATCTATTCTGGACTTAAGAGCTTCTTTGGTGATACTGATGTCTCCTTTACTTCCCAAAATCCCAACTCGGTTTCAAATCGGTAAAAATTCCAATTGTTATTATTCACAACTACAGTGTACGCAATATCGAGCTTCATAAGTATACATGATGTCAATCGGTACTAGATTTCTATAGTACGTTACTTATCCTAAAAAAAAAATCCTCGAAATGCACTTCAAGAAAATCTCGTCATGTAAAAGCGTTATCCTGAGTTAATTCCATCATTCACACTTACAAAATGATGAAACATCGAAAACTGATCATTCCTGCAAAAGATCTGATTCAATGTTAGGACAGTGTGAATTCTTCAAAGTTCTCAGCTTGAGCATTTGTTTAGCACATATTCAGTTCCCAGAAGAATACCAAACAACAATAACCTGATAATTCTATCATAAATGGGTTGGCATTTTAGTTACTAGAATCAATTTTATGCCCCCTTTCATGGCTTCATTTTCAAAATGTTTCTCGGTAGTGAATTTCCAATCCGCCACCCGGTCCCTCCCGCCCAGTTGGAAATTCACTACCCTAAACCCCTCCCCCGATCGGAAAGCTCTAGCCACGCCCCTGCCGCAACACACCGAGATGAGCTGTTTGACGATATGCCGTCCATGTACTTCCCCTCTGTCACTTTCCATAATGAACACAGTTACCCTTTCCACAGATCCTTAATTTGTCCATCCAACTGAGAATTATCGTTACATTTGACGGACTCTTTGTGCTGGCAATCAACATTACCCAAACGTTATCCATTTCAAACTGGCAATGATAAATTTGCTTGTAATATTTATTTATTGGAGTTTAACGACACTTTCGACAGCCAAGGTCACCTCGTGTCGGATAGTTTTATGGGTGGACGAAGCTGAAGTACCAGGAGAAAACAACCGAGCAACGGCGAGCAACTGTCAGACTCACCACGTACTAACACCACACAAGCAGGGTTAGCCTTGGTTGAAGACAAGTGTACTTTTGGCGCGAAGTACGTCCTAGTACACAATGCCATCGTGCCCCCACGTGGGCAAACGGGATTACGTGCCTTGCCCAAGGACACAAAGCAGTTACCCCTAGCGGGGATCGAACCTGAGATCTCTCGGTTTAATGTTTAATGCTGTAACCACTGAGTCACCGCCTCCCAAAGAAAGTAGTTCACATGACGATAACTGTCAAGGCGTCACTTTAGTCGGTTGGACACAACAAGCTTTTAGCTGCTGTTACTTGGTTGCGTTCGTTTTATCGCTGAAGATAAAAATGCGACAACTGAAAATCCGTAAAGCTGATGTTTCCATATTTACAGAAAAATGTACTACCTCCCATTTTATAAAGGTCAGTATATATAGATGATATGGAATGAGTGTTTTTCTCATATAATATTTATGAAACGAGTCTAAGAATTTTCCGTTTTGGCGAGCCTCTGGCGAGCCCAAACGGAAAATTCGGACGAGTTTCATAAATATTATATGAGAAAAACACTCATTTCATATTCTATTTATCATACACACGCACAAATTAGCCACTTAGTATGACTTTTTAACTCATTACCTAACTTGAGTTGCAGACGGCACTTGGAAAAAACATCCTCGTATAACTGAAAAATTTCATTTTTTGCTTCCAAAACATAGGTTATGACCTTTCATTGGAACGAGCTCGTTGAGTTCGTTCCAATGAGGGGGTCATAACCTATGTTTTGGAAGCAAAAAGTGAAAATATAAAAAAAAATGAATGGCGTTTTTCTTGTGGGTAAAAGATTAATACAATATAACCCACCCTAAATAGGACAGATAACGTAAATTCTCCCTACTGAAATTATGCAAATGTGACCTAGTTGTATTTTGTTTAGCCAATCAAATTGTCCAGTTTTGAAATTGACCAATGAAAGCTCCAAACTCTAATTATGCAAATTATGAAAATGTGGCTCAGTTGTATTTTGTTCAGCCAATCAAATTGTCTAGTTTTGAAATTGACCAATGAAATTGACGGAAGGCTTTATTTATCACTGATTAATATGAAAACAAAATATCAAATGTTTTAAAGTGAACAAAACGGACGAATTATATGATAAAAAAAATACGTAAAGTATTGATTAGGATTTTGCTCTAACATTGGTAATCGAATGGAAGGGAGAGACATTTAACTCTGTACCTAAAACGACATGGGTAGGGGGTGGAGTTGGGGGAGGGGGTGGGGGTGGGAGAGTGGGGTACTTGCGAAACATTCATTGCATAACTATACAATTCAATTTTGTGCCTCAGACATATCGTTTGTGTCCTCTCATTTGAACGACCTGGAGCCAATACTATAAAACTTCTACAACTGTATTTTCTACAATTGTATTTTCTACCTATTAATATTACTGATTAAAATTAATCATTAGCATTTTAAAAATATGGCAATTTGCCCACTGGCAAATTGCCACATCTTTGAAAATGCTAATGGTTCATTTGGGAGCGCGGTGGCTCAGTAGATAGAGGTGCAGGCTGCAAGCTGAGAGGTCCTCGGTTCGAATCCCACCCGCGGCATCCGCGTTGTGTCCTTGGGCAAGACACTTCATCTCCATTGCCCACGCGGGGCACGGTGGCGTTGTGTACTAAGGCGTACTGCACGTCGACGGTGCACTTGTCTTCAACCAATGCCAACCCTGCTTGTGTGGAGTTAGTATGATTGGGAGCTGACAGTTGCTCGCCGTTGCTCGGTGGTTCTCTCCGGGTACTCCGGCTTCCTCCACCCGTAAAACTGTCACGGTCGTGATTAGCCATTGCGCATAAATATGTGACCTTAAAAACACCAATAAATAAATAAATAAATGGTTCATTTCAACCCATTTAACCCTTTCCCAACGTAACGGACAAAAGCGGCCAGCGCTATTCTCAAAAATCGCCTATTAATTTTAATTATTTTTTTCATTTTTTGTCTCAAAAACATAGGTTATGACCCCTCATTGGAACGAGCTCGTCGAGCTCGTTCCAATGAGGGGTCATAACCTATGTTTTTGAGACAAAAAATGAAAAAAAATAGTTATTTAAGAATTTTTTTTGCAAGTGTCGTCTGCTTTTTATGTTAGGTAAAGTGTTAAAGTCATACCTAGAAAATACAATTTTAGAAAATACAATTCTAAACGTTTTATAGTATTGGCCCCTGGTTGGACTCGTTCTGACGCGAGTGCCATGTGCTACACTTTGGAGGCAAAAAGTGAAAAAATAGAAGTTGAATGACCGCTCTTGTAAATAACGCTGGTGGTATATGATCTTTACAATGAGATAAAATTAAATGCTATAAAGGCCGTTTCACCCGGCGGCGACACAATTTGTGGATGCGACACGACAAAAAACGCGCTCAGTAGAAACTATAGTAATTTCATGATTCTGTTCAGACAGCGCACGATGCGACAGAGCGATAAAGCGACAGAGCGACGATTCGTGAAGCGACTGGTTTTTGGGGGGTCATCGCCTGGCGACAAACCCTCAATTGACCAATCAGAGAACTGATAAATGGAGAATCCCCTATTCGTGACATTCTTCCTGAATGAAAGTGTTCTTACCTCAAGCAAATGGCTGGCCGTTGCTGAGTAGAAATTGGCTTCCTCGTGTTGGTGACCTGCTTTGTTATGGAGGGACCGATAACGCCCACCAGATGGTCGAATTGGGTAGTGGCCATTCGAAATTATTGCTTGAATCGATCCGAATCAAGCCTCAGCTCAGCTACCAGAAGAAGGAATTCTCCAAAAGACCCCCTGTTTTGGTAAATTGGGTGTGTCCTATGTTTTCTGGCTTTTTTTTTTTTTTTTTTTTTTGCTTTTGCAGTAAAAGCAACAAAAGAAGTTCTTCTTCATCAAAATCCATCGTCAAAAAGGAGATTAAAAATGTGTATTCGCGTCAGTGTGTATTGTCCACCCCGTGCCATTTGAACAGCCCATCTGCGCGTAGAATCGCTGCGTTTGTACGCCGCGATAGATCGCCCTGTCCATGTGAAACAGCCTTAAAGCACTGGGAGCGTTGCGGGCTTTGCGCGAAATGCGATAAAACGATATTTATCAATATAGTTTCCTTAGTTTGCAATTTGAACACTTTGTGATTTATTAAAGCTGGTCCTTGTCCAAAAACAAACACAAATATATTGCACAATAAATGTTTCGAACCATCATAGTTTTTCCAACCTTTTGGAAATTATATTAGACCGAATATTTTATGAAACCTTAGATATGAATTTCAATGGTCACACAAGAAAATGTTAATTTTGAAAGTGATCTGAGTGCAATCTTAATCCTTTGAACGCATAGGACCGATTTTTCGGGCCAAGGCATAATTTTGTCCTATTTTTGTCTCATTATAAGAGGTCTATTCACGAGGCATTGGTGATAAAATAATAACTGCAGTCTGCAGCCAGACGGCTGCAGACTGCAGGTATTATTTTATCCACCCTGTATATTGATATTGGACTGACCCATCCCACTGTAAGTGTACACAAAGACGATACCATTCCAGAAAACGAGGGTTCAAAGGGTTAACAGCAACTGATGAGAATAAGTAGGGCAGCGGTAGTGTTTTGACAATCACAAATAGACTAGCGACATGTATTATAAGTTACAGGACGTTCCGGTGGCGGATACGGTATCATATGAGGCGAGGTCAAAACAATATTGGACGAGGCGGTACGCCGAGCCCATATTGTTTTTGCCGAGCCTCATATGATACCGTATCCGCCACCTGAACGTCCTGTAACGTATTTATTATGCCAGCGAAAACAAAATAAAAATCAAATTTGAGCGCCGGCACATTTTCAAAACTGGTGCAAAACGCCATGTAAGTTGTAACAAACGTGCACAGTTGTCTCCCTGCTTGTGTATAATTTCCTTGACAACACAGACAACAGCGATAGACGCTTTTCTTCGTACTGTCACTTTGTCTTGAGTGTGCAGAAAATGTCCGAAACGTCCGATTTTATAGAATTCGAACAAAATAAATGTATCTCGCATCTTTTCCTTCATAGCTGTGATTCATTTCTTACAATTTCATTATAGTGCAGTCGTTATTTTTTAAAAAATAGCGTTTGGCACTCGACGTGATGGTATTTACCAGAAGAAAGAGCCGGGATAAAACAATTTTTTATCCCTTATCGGTAGATCGAATACAGTAGTATTTCTCACTTCAAATAATTAAATTTACATTTAGAAAATAAATTTCACAATAGATTTATTATAAAACGAGAGAAAATGAGACATATAGACACGGAGGGACGTTTGATTGTACTGCAATTTCTTCAATATGGATATAAAAGCACCGCGAGGTGAGGAATTTCCACGTCGAAACAAAATGGCAGTACTGACCTAATACGAGTTTCGTATTAGGTCACCTCGGGCTGCAGGTGACCCAATACGGCTCAGTACCGTCCCACTATTCGGGGTCTGTGATTGGCGAATTTCATTAGCTGGCACAATAATGCATGATATCCCTGTGCATTTCATTGTTAGATCTGTTTATGAAACGAGTTTTATACACTTTATACATATTGGTGCAATGCCTTGGGGAAGAATAGTTTATTACACGCCTGTTCTATGTAATCCACATCTACAGCAATAATAAACCACGCGGAAAATGAAAATCTGTTCCGCACATATGAGTGTCCTTCTAATAATTGTTTTTATAGACGGGAAGGCGTGTAATAAACACAGAACGACACACGCGTGTGAATGGGTTAATCCATGTGGTATGAGTGTCAGCGCGGAAAGATAAAACGAGAGGGCGCAGAATATTATTCGTTCATGGAGGAATCTGAGTCCTCACTCGATAGTAAGCTGGTATGTGCGCTGGAAGAGTTCCTAGAAATTTTAGTGTGACACATTTTGTCCAGGAATGGGATCAAATTGATGAGGATCAAGTTCGTACTGTCGTTCGTAATATGAAACAGAGGCATATCCAGCGTGTTTACAAGTCATACAGTGCAGGCGTCGTGGACTGGCCATAATCCACGCGTGGGCAGTGATGTCCACGAGTGCGTTTACCAGGTAATAAAAATCATCATCAGCAAAATTTTAATTAATGAGGCACCGGGTTATACCCGGTGCTTCATTAATTAAATTGTTGATGATTATTCCTATAATTAGTGTTTGGAATCTAATATTATTGCGTTCGTTGAACTGTTGCCCACTCGTGGAAAGTGACCAGGTCACGACGTCTGTACTGTAGGTGGACACACACAATACTGGCTTGTAACATGTGTCATTTGGATACCGACCACACCTGCACATGGCGGATCAAGCGGATGATATTTAGAGCTGTAGGTTAACCGAAATCGAACCGAGGTTTTTTGTTTTTTTTAAAAACCGAAACCGAAACCGTCGACATCCCATCCCATTTTTTCGTTTTTATTAAAATACTCTCTTGCTGCAGAAATTCACAGAATGTAGCCATCCCAGAGTAGTGAGAGTACCCAGACACTGCCAATGGCAGTGTCTGGGTACTCTCACTACTCTGGGAAGGCTACATTCTGTGAATTTCCGACATTTCAGCTTAGTTGTGTTCGCAGATTTCCTCAAGTTGCGCGTAGGTGTCAGACCTCGAAAAATGGCCAAGCACAATAAAAGTTCTGTATATTTTGGTAATTATTATATTGGCCTTCCTGATTCTTCATGTATTATAGCTTATTTCGGGCATCCATTGAGTTTCGTTCAATTTCACTGCCATTCAGTTATGATTCCAGACATATAAGATGAGTTTTATTGAATTTTATTTGGCCTCATGAACAAACCGAAAACCGAACCGAACCGAAGGTTTACTCAATCTGAAAAACCGAAACCGAAACCGAACAAGAAACTTAAAAACCTACAGCTCTAATGATATTACGAACATTCTTTAATGAATTTGTCTGAAACGATCATTTATTTCTCAATAAATGAATTAACTTCCGCATGGTATATTACTTTGTATTATTCTTTTCACTTTTTGTCATTTACACTGAAATGTCTGAAGTGGTTGAAAAAGTTTTTGTGTAGTATACTAACTGCACTGTGGCCTAAGTACAAACTTAAACATAAAATCATTATTTACCATTTCACAAATGGTTGGGTCAAATTTACATTCGGTAATTGTTTGTTCCTCTTCAAACGTCAGACACGATATAAATATTTGTCTTTGACCGACTGCATGGCAACTTATAGGCATCACATAATGTGGAAATATCAAATAGAGAACACAGCTAAATAAGATGCGGTCGGCAGTTACATGTATTGTTGAAAATAATTTGTGGGAGTACAAATACCTTTTCAATTTTCGCCCCCCCCCCCAAAAAAAAAAACAAAACAAAACAAAACAACAACAACAATAATAAAAACAAACACACATTCGCATGGCGGGGATTCGAACCCACGCCGAGAGAGTTTCCTTCGGCACCAACCGCCTAGCGAAACTATACTGAACCACGCACACCACTCGGCCACCGACAGGCCCCCTATTCCCTTCGGCACCAACCGCCTAGCGAAACTGTACTGAACCACACACACCACTCGGCCACCGACAGGCCCCCTACGGCACCAACCGCCTAGCGAAACTATACTGAACCACGCACACCACTCGGCCACCGACAGGCCAGGTTCAGTATAGTTTCGCTAGCGGTTGGTGCCGAAGGAAACTCTCTCGGCGTGGGTTCGAATCCCCGCCATGCCAATGTAAACAAAACCAGCGTCCTTTCTTAATTCTATGGCATCCGAGAAATTTGAAAAAGACAAGTACTGTCGCTGATTTCTTCTGAGGCGCAGTTCGTAGAATTAAGTGCTTAGATGCAACTATCTGAAACAAACATTCATTATCTATCCCTCACAAGTGAAAAACTGCATTGTTTTCAAAAAGGGAAAGCACTCATACTGCCTTTGCACGTGATCGGCGGGAACAGAGGATTCACAAACTAATATTTGATAACCTTTTATTATATATTCTGTACAGAACTGATCAAAGAAATCTTGTTAATTGTTCATCAGAAATGATTTTCTTTCCCAGAATTGGCCATTATCAAATTCGGCCTGTATGGTTTCAATTCGGCTGATATGGTGCCGATCTCAGCCTATATAAACCAAGCTAGAGTTATCCCCCCTGATGTGTTTCAAGGAATAACCAATTTTTTTATATCGGAATCGTCCACAGTTATTCATCGAATGCAATCACGAAAATTAGCGTTAACAGGCATGATGGAGTAGTTTGAAGCCGAGTTTATGTTTGATGAGAAATTGATAATGGCAATAAGTAAGGATTTGACGGATAAAGAGAAGAAAGAAAAGAGTTGTACAGATGATCAGACAATTCGGGAGCGTGGTGGCACAGAAGGTGGAGCTGCAGGGTGCAAGCCAAGAGGTCCTCGGTTCGAATCCCACCTGCGGAAACCGTGTTGTATCCTTGGGCAAGGCACTTAATCCCAACTGTCCACATGGGGGCACAGTGGCGTTATGTAGTAAGGCGTACTGCACGTCAATGGTGCACTTGTCTTCAACCAATGCTAACCCTGCTTGTATGGAGTCAGTACGTTGGGGAGTCTGACTTTTGCTAGCAGTTGCTCGGTGGTTCTTTCCGGGTTCTCCGGCTTCCTCTACCCGTAAAACTATCCGTCACAAGGTGACCCTGGCTGTCGAAAGTGTCGTTAAAAAATAAATAAATAAATAAATAAATAAATAAATAAATAAATAAATAAATAAATAAATAACCGCAAACCAAAATTCAGAGTCTAATTGAGAGAAAAGATAGTTCAGGTATCCGTATGTCACGGCTTCCCCGCTGGGGAAGCCGAGACGTTCGGATATCTGATCTAGGAGAAGAAGAAACTTCATACTTTTTGAAAAGAATGAGGCACAATAACACTAGCAGAAAATTGTTTCAGATCTGAGAACATTTTGGAATTCCTTGTTTTGGTCTCACAAGAGGTTATTACTTGGTTAGTTTCATATCGGTCGATATATCAGCCCTCGTTAACTTCACATCAGCCTTCGACCTTCGGTAAACATCTTCCAACAAGAAGGACCACAGCTTCTTCCCAGCGAAGAGGTTTGGATCCACCTCAGCCTGCCTGTATCTCGTCAAACACTGTTTTTGTTTTGGTGTGAAGATCGGCGGTGGGAAAAGTAAATGTCAATAACAATGTAGGGTCAAGATTTAGAATGAAACACTGCCTGACAAACAGAACCATTAACAGTCGCCACACAAAATCTGATAAAATTATCAAATCTCGTGGGATATTTTATATTTGGACGAAATGACATTGATTTATAGGTTTACACTGACGCGTTTGTGGGGTTATTCTTTATCGATGGATACATTCTCTCCCTTAAGGTACAACTTCAGGTGGTAGAGTTTGCTTTATATGATTACAATGACACGTACGACTCCCCCCTCGGGTGAATCCCTAATTACTTAAAACTGATTTTCGAGGACAAAGTTATCCCAATTGGAACCAGTTTAATTCACTGAGAGTCTCCACGGTTTGATTTTGCACTCAGAATATCTCTGAATGACCTCAATGTGTACTTTTTACGGAATTACTCACGAAATGACATTGAATCCCATTTGTTAGCGATGTTGGGACAGTGAGAGCGAACATAAAAACACAGCTGGAGTTTAGTACTTTATTTCTCCTGGAACCCCAAATACCTGATTTAATTTAATTATGGAAAACTATATCCATGGACGTAGGAACCCGAGGATGGGGCACATGGGCCGTGCCCGCACCCCCACTTTCCACAGAAATAGTGGAGAGATGTTTAACAAATATTTAACAAATTTAACAAATTCGGCCCGATAGGGAGATTTGTTAAATATTGGGCCAAAAATGTGTATTTTTTGTGTGTATTCCTATTCCTACCATGCCACTAAAGCACAAATATTATACCTCGCGTAACTTCCTTGCATTCTGATTGGCTGAAAGGTGATACCCTATTTCGTGTAGTTGTCCAGCACAGAGCTGAGGGGTCACTACATTGCGGGCACTATATGTTTTCTATTTTTAGCCCGGGCACTATATGCATTTTCTGGTTATAAAAACGTACAAAGCAACGATTTACCTAAAATGGTGGCAGAAAATCCCGGCCACCAATTAGACAATTCGATTTACATAAAAATATACACTTCGTTTTTTGAGTGTCGCTAGAATAGCAGCAAAGTTTTCCGAGGTGATACGTTCCGATAAATAGAGATTATTACCATAATGTGGATGTACAAAACATGTATCCGAGTCGAGCTCCGGGTTCTAAGGGCAGATCACGACGAGTCGTGATCTACCCTTAGAACCCGAAGTGAGACATTGGCAGAGGCGAGGAATAGTATCTTTGTGTCTAACAATTATCAATATCCACACATTATTCTCATTTCTCCTTTATTGTTTAAAATAAAAAACATCATTACATGTTTACAATTTGGATTGTAGATTATTTGGTTAATTTGCATTTTCCTGTTGTTCGATATAATATAAGGACTAGTGCATGGCTTGGAGCTGACTACGCCCATATAGTGCCCAGTGAGGTGGTGTAGTTCCCTCCGCTTCGCGTCGGGAACTACACCACCTCACTGGGCACTATATGGGCGTAGTCAACTCCAAGACATGCACTATTCCTTAAATATATCAATGTGTATGGCCAATACCCCCCCCCCCCCCTCCCCAGTTCACAATTCGCCCTATGCCCCTGTTATCAGACGTATAACGGGTAGATATCCATCCCTGACTAATACCGTCATGAAAATCGACTTCGATAAAGTTATACCCCTTAAAATTATTAGATGAGCTAGGAAGGTCCAATTAAGAAACGAGCATTAGTTCAGAAAATTCCTATCACATCAACCGAAAATAAAGCCAAGTTTCCTTTTGTTATTTTTAACTAAGCGAAAACGCCAGGGGTAACTGCTTTGTGTCCTTGGGCAAGGCACTTAATCCAGATTGCCCACGTGGAGGCACGGTGGCCCTGTGTACTAAGGCGTACTGCACGTCGATGTTGGACGTCAATAGCGAGCTTGTCTTCAACCATTCTTAACCCTGCTTGTGTGGATGTAGTGCGTTAGGGAGTTTGACAGTCGCTCGCACTTTGCTCGGTGGTTCTCTCCGGGTACTCTGGTTTTCCCCAACCGCGACACTGTCCGACACGAGGTGACCCTGGCTGTTGAAAGTGTCATTAAACACCAATAAATAAATAAATACACAACATCAAAAGATGGTGAAAACGCCGTTTTCTTATTTTTACATGGTTTTCAACCGAGAAAACATTAGAACATTACAACTCATTGGGAAAGATTGTAAAAAGACAGCTTCTGTATTTTTATACAACTTTTACAGAGGGGGGGGGGGGGGGGGGTGGAGGGGGGCACTAAAAATTTGCAAGACGTGACGTCCTATTTTTTATTCAGCTCCTTTTTACACCCACCCACCCCTACGTGCAAATTTTCTACTACCGTTCTCAGACACCCACCCACCCCCACCCCCACCCCCACTCTCCCATTAAAATCCAAAATAAACGTATAAACTTAGTAGGCACAGCTGTCTTTGGGGGGGGGGGGTCATAATGTTCTTAAACTGGTATCACCAATTTAAACCTCTGTGGGCTGCTGTGGGCCCCAGTCTACAAATGACAAGCTGTTCATTATCAGGCTTGGCCAGAGCAGGTGTACATATACGGGAACAAATTTTCATTTGAATTGTTCTGTCAGTATTCTCGAGTGTTTGCTACTTTCCTCTTCTAGCCATACGAATTCTATTAATAAATAAATAACTTGCATCAGAGAGAATTTTCCCAAAATATTGTCTGCACATTTTTTACATTTCGAACAAGACACCCACCCCCTACTAACTTGTGACATTTTCCCAGATTAAGCAGGATTAAGCCCAATATTCTCACATATAAAGCCTCCTGATGTTGTATTTATGTTAAGAGTGTGATGTACAATATCATCTTTAAGGTTTGAAACACAAATGATGGTATATATTAGCTGATATATTGATATATTTTTAAAAAATTCAAAAAATTGCACAAGTTGGAAATGCACATTTTTGGCGCACTCAAGAGACCCACCCACCCCCACGTCACGTCTTGCAAATGTTTGGTGCCCCCCCCCCCCCCCCACCACCCCCCCCCCCCCCCTTGACTCTTATACTATTAAAATGCCTGAAGTTTGTGAAAATGATGCGCACATCGATGATACAAACTCGCTAACATTTCAAAATTTAAATTTTTTCACACCCTTTGTGCTAAATGTACTGACGGCTTCGGGAAATTAAGGGGAGGAAACCTGATCACGTGATCAATCCATAGAAAGCACCTTGAACTAATGTTATCACGTTATATAACGCGCGCTCTTGACAGCATACTCTTTCCAATAATACATTGTAATGTGACATGGCATCACATCTAGTATGACATACCGAAATGGCTGTTTGCAAAGTTCACTATGACGACCAATATTGCTTCCTGCTGCACATATCTATCCCCAGATAAGTACTCTTCCAAGGGTATCCTAAAAAAATTATCATGAAAAGGTATCCTCCCAAAGGTATCCTCCAAAACGTATCCTCAAGTAGTATTTCATCATGTTATAAGTATCTCAAATACCGAGACGAGTCGTAGAGCGGTACGTGATGTCACTCATTCTAGTACATACACTTGTTATTCGATAGTTCATTTGCTCGATGAGATTCCAATCGTTTGACCAATTAGTGTTCAACCGATGATCGGAACCGGCCACCACAATCGGCCGATTATGGGCAATCGGATGACAACGGCAACGGCTCCTAGAACATCGGTTCAGCCGATTGTTGCCAAGCAATTTGTGATTTTTCTGAATCGCATTTTATTATCTTCTGCAATTGTTCAATTGTTAATGTAAAATGATGTCGATGATACCATTCAATAAAGTTGAGAAACAACCACAAAGTGTATTCTTAATTTCTCGGGACGCCCCTTTACGGGATATACGTGTTAAACGACATGTAAAGCTTACAACTGAGCACACTTGCAGCAATCGCCAGTTCATACCGGAAAAGTGAAGGATGCACTCCATTGACTCAGGTCGCAGTAAAATTACCAGTCGCGCGCACTTGGGCGGTAAACGTGGCTCTGAGAGCCACGTTTACCACCCAAGTGTGCGCGACTGGTAATTTTACTGGGACCCCAGTCAACGAAGTTTAACACTTTGAAACATGTTCAGTTTAATGTAGTTCTTTCGAGCCTCGACTTGTCTTGTAGTGCACGGTATTACAATCGGAATCGGCATCAGAATCGGCCGATTGTGGGCTCAAATAACCGGTAATCGGTCAGCGACCATTTTTGGTAATCGGTTGGACACTATGACCAATGCGTTTTCCAGTCACTGCTGAATAGCTCATTGGAGGAGCTTGGAATAGACATGAAAAGGCCAGTAGAGTAAGCAGATTGTATTCAATAGCCAGTAGTATTGGAAACCAAGTATGTTAATAATATATACGGGGATCTGTAGCAGAGGTAGTGTAACGATAGGTTCTCAGAGCCATAGTGCCAGACGCCATTTGCAATGGCACATGGCTGCAAGGGTGATAAAATGTTAGAGCACTATAGTAATAGAGGCTTTTTATCGGATATATGGCTGAGGTTGTGGCTGAAGGCTAGAAGCCAATGTTGGACTACTAGGAGCTATATAGGAGTTAGGCAGGAGCTAGGAGCTGTATGGGAGCTAGGAGCCATATAGGATCTTGGAGCCATATACATGTAGGATCTAGGAGCTGTATAAGAGCCATGTCGTAGGTATCCTCAAATACCGAGATGAGTCGCATGTGGAGTCACTCGTTCGAGCAATTGCTTGATAGCTCTGAGTCGTCCGAACGATGCTTGTTCTAGTCACTACTCAGTAGCTCAGTTGCTCCGTAAGATTCGAGTCGTTAGAGCAATGCCTGTTCCAGTTACTGCTCGAATGACGCTTGTACTTACTTGCAATAATGTGGCAGTGAGTGGCAGTAAGTGGATCACAGCTGAATGAAGTGATGCGACTGATCAGGGCGAGATAAGAGATGTTGCAAGGACTAGATATACAGATATGAGTCATTAGTTGGAGCAATTGCTCGATAGCTCATTTGATAAGATTCGAGTCGTCCGTGTGATGCCAGTCACTACTCAATAGCGCATTAGGAGAATTGGAATTGACACAAAAAAGTATTTAGCAGCAGATCCAGAAATCATACCATATATAATTGAATTGTTAATGTAGTTATACGTTTTGGGTCCAAATACTCAATTCCCATTGGTCAGCTAGATGAAAACGTCATGACCAAATGTAATTCATTTTCCAATGAATACATTTGGTCGAACTTTGACCCACATTTACGGTAGAGCGCAGTTGACAGAATGTAATTCGGGTGGTGTTTGGGCGGGTTTTTAACTTTTAGCGCCTCTCGCAGTGATCAACTCCGCTGCTGTTTCTTTGGTGACATTTCCCAACTGTGGCATAAAGCCCGTTCGTTACTAAAATACCCGTATCCATTTCTAAAGTTGTGAAAATTAAAAATCAGAGTTGTGCGCTTTGTATTTTGTGTGAGGGTGGTTTTTCGCCTCGTTCGTTCGTACATGTTTTATTTTCGTCTTTCTGCTTTGTTGTTTGGTAAAAAATAGTTTAAACAGTTACGGAATGTAATTATAAGAATTGAATGCAATTTTTATAATCTTTATTTGTACCCATTCCCACACGTTCATACTCCAATAAAGATTATAAAAATTGCATTCAATTCTTAAATAACAGTGGTATGAACTGAGACCCGTAGCGGTAGTAGGGTAATGATACGTATTGAGAGCCATAGTGCCACAAGTTAATAGTGATGGTATACGGTTACAAGGATGGTAAAACACTATAGTAATTGTGAATACAAAGGAGACCAATCATAAGATAGATAGCTGATGTCGTGGTAGAAGTCAATGGTAGGACTACTAGGAGTTTTATAGGAGCTACATAGACATAGATGCTGTATAGCTTCCAGTAGCCATATAGGAGCTAGGAGCTGTATATGAGCCATGTCCTAGGTATCTTTAAACACCGAGATGTATCGTATGCGGAGTCACTTGTTTCCGCAGCTGTTCACTTTCTCATTTGCTCGATAAGATCTCTGAACGATGCTTGTTCCAGTCAATACGTGATAGTTCATTCGCGTCTTTAGGGAAATGCCTGTTGCAGTTCCTGCTCAAATGACGCTTGCACGTATTCGTTATAATGTGGCAGTGGGCGGGGGCTTAAATGAATGATGTGATGCGATTGTTCGAAGTCAGAGATTGGAATCAGAGATGGCTAGGTGTTGCAAGGGCTAGATCAAAGACTAGGTTGACATTAGGCACAATAGAGACTGTGATAGGTAGAAACTGAGAATTCAGGGAAAATCCGAACCAAATAACATGCGTTTCGGTGATTCTTTGTCGGTGTTTGGTGATTTTAGGTAACTGTCGGATTCATTAGGGTAATTAATAATACTCCTATCGAGTCGAACGCATCCTCCGAACACTCCCCTCTTACATTACAAGCATTCGGGCTCATAGTAATCACGTGCTATCAAAGATGGAATGAACAAAAGAGGATTGTGGGAGAATCCGGTTCAAATAAACAATTGTCGGGTCAATTTGGGTAATAAGATATATCCCGTTCAATGGAGCACACCTTTAGAACAGACCTGTTCTATTAGTGGACTTTGGGTCACATAGCAACCATGTGCCACCATAGAAACCAAGATGGTGCCCCCCCCCCCCCCCACCCAGTAAAAAAATGGGCGACGGAAACACGTGTTGCCCAAACAACACGAGCGCATGTTCATCCACACCACGTAGCACTAATGGTAATGACGTCACAGCATGACAGTTCACACTGCCTACCATTGCAACCCAATATGGCGTAACTAGATCATGTACCCATGACGTCACGTCTGAGATCCACCTCGGAGTTCCCCAAAAAGGGGCTGAAGGTCACATTCTATACTACTCAGGTACTCTCACCCTGATATTGTTTGGGGTTATTTTGCTTTGGCTATTCCTTCACTTTCTGAGTATTTAATCGTTCAAAATGTAGTCGAGATGCTTCAATGGGCAGGAAAAGTTAATTTTTATCACCCACTTAAGACCTGGGCTTCCAAATATGAAGGATACACACTCATAATCCAACAGGAGGTTTAATGAGGTGTGTGTGTGTTGGGGATGAGGTATTTCTGTTGCCAGCTTCATATTATCTGGCCCCGCCCCTGGACAGAGCATTTCTCAATCAATTTTGTGTCAAAAGACGTTAATAAGGTACACATCCTCTTATTGTTTAAGGTTTAATGGCATAGAACTTCCGATAGACACCATTGATGCATCGCTACCTTCTATCAAACGATTTACCATCTCAAGCCCTCGTCTTGTTTTTCCCAAAGAGTTTATCTACATCTCTGGACCTAACGTAATCCAGATCGACAAAGTAAATAATATGTCTGCGTGCAATTTGAGTTGACTCGTGTGGCGGTTAATATACCAGCATGCGCCCAATTATAAGTGTATTATTGATCTCTTAAAATTGTTTCAACAATACAATCCAGTTTAATTAATTGTTCTCAAATGAGAGATGGGATTGCTATAATAATGGCGTGTGTTGCAATACAGTTCACTGCGAGATTGTCAATTAATATTTATTGTTGTATTACGACATCCAATGTAGTTCCACGGATATTAAGTATGTCTGTGTCAGTTTATTCCTGTTGTTTCCTTCTTGAAAGTGGAAATATGCTGCGATGTGGCACCATGCTACAAAGAGTAAAGGTTCGTCAGTGTCGGAAACCGGGCTTTGTCGTTGCTGGAGAAATAGATTCCCGCCGCGCATTCAGCCAAAACTCAACAAATGTTGCCTGAATCCGTGCGTGAACGTATGTTTCACCGTGACGAAGGTGCCCGTTTCGTTTTTGTTTGGGGTGGTTCTTATCCTGAAGGAGTCAATGACTTTTCTCCCAAAACATAAATCAACAGGGGCTCACTGAAATTAAGAATTTTTATACATATTGAAAAATATGGTAATTTGAGACTTGCATAAAATCCAATGAATAACACAAACGTCAATCACACCCCCACCCACACAGTTTTTTGAGTCACTTTGTTGGCCCGCATTCTCTATTGCCACTGGTGCTCCTTCCTTGTCGCTGGTGTCCTCTCGGCTCAATGTAGTGTCTTTGGCCTCTGGGCGTCTTTTCATACAACTGGAACTTCACTATACCACTGCCATCGCATGGCCACTAACGTATTGTCACTTTGTTTAGATGCATTTCCTCTAACATGTGACGGAATGTCACTCTGCCATTGCCATCGCACGGCCCCTAAAGTATCGCCACTTGACTGGACGCTTTTCACTCAAGCAGTCGCCACTTAAGAGGTAAGTGTTCCCTCCGTTTATCTAAAAATAATGTTCATACAGGCAAAGTCTACCTTGCCTACGTATGGCTTGTCTTCTACAACAAGTAATACCGTTTACCTAAATGCCAAGCTCGTGAGCTCAAGGAGCTCGTACTTCTACTCCCACACGCGTATATGGCCAATGACTTGGCCCGTGACTGTTCCTACTCTAAATATGAGCTCTGTGTCTTCCTTACATTACAACGTGCCTTTTACTTTTGCACCGATGCGGTACCTCCTCTAGCCTATAGCGTGGGGCATCCCCAGCTCCTCGCCTTCGACCCATAGTCTTACACGCCTTGAGACTGGAATGCAATTTTTTAGAAACTTCCCGACTTTTATTCGAACGCCAGAACATTAATTCTAATCTTAATTGGTTGTCTTGAACTTTGCCGCTGAGATCTATCTTAATTTGATATTCGCTTTAAGTTCCTTTGAAAGTCTCCCATTTTCGGTATATACTGATATTCGGTGACAGACCAGATGCGTAATAAGGGTGTGTGTCCACAACATGTGTGATGTACTGTTTTACGACAATTATCTATCAACGGGAAATAATTGCATGGATAATGACTGCAGGAGAACACTAGTCTCTCTTACTCCTTTAATCTGTTATCAGACAGCTCATCATTGAGTTCGCCAGACGCGCGATAAAGGCGCATGAATTACTTCACTGGTCTGTTTAAGTGACAAATATGTTTTCGAGCTCGTTCAATGAGGGGTCATAACCTATGTTTTTGAGACAAAAAATGAAAAAAATACTTATTCAAGAATTTCTTTTGCAAGTGTCGTCTGCTTTTCATGTCAGGTAAAGGGTTAAACCAAAACAAATAATTATAAAATTTTCTCAGATCTGTTACAATTTTCTGACAGTGTTATTGTTTTTCATTCTTTTCACCAAGTCCGAAGTTTTCTTTTCTCCTACTTCAGCTACCCGAAAGTCTCGGCTTCCCCACTTCGACTAATCCCCTCTCACAACTCGGAATCTTGGTTTACGTTGTTGCTTCTGTACAACTCTCTTATTTATTCTCTTCACCCACTTAATCCTTACTTACTGCCACTGTCAATTCCTCACAATATAAAAACTCAGCTTCAAACTACTCCCTTATGCCTGATAACGCCAATTTTCCTGATATTTATTTATTTATTTATTTATTTATTTATTTATTTATTTATTGGTGTTTAAGGTCACATATTTCTGCACAATGGCTAACCATGACCGTGACAGTTTTACGGGTGGAGGAAGCCGGAGTACCCGGGGAGAACCACCGAGCAACGGTGAGCAACTGTCAGCTCCCCAACATACCAACTCCACACAAGTAGGGCTAGCATTGGTTGACGACAGGTGCACCATCGACGTGCAGTACGCCTTAGTACATAGCGTCACCGTGCTCCCACGTGGGCAATGGGGGTGAAGTGTCTTGTCCAAGGACACAACGCGGTTGCCGCAGGTGGGATTCGAAACGAGGACCTCTCGGCTTGCAGCCTGCACCTCTACCTACTGAGCCACAATTTTCCTGATAGCGTTCGACGAATTAAGGTGAATGATTTCGATGTGAACAAATTTGTTGCGCCAAGTAACGCATCAATGGGGAGAGATGTAGCTTGGTACAGATAGGTGTCATACCATAGTTTGATAATGGGGAGAGCAGTAGCTTGGTATAGATAGGCGTCATACCATAGTTTGATAATGGGGAGAGCTCTAGCTTGGTACAGATAGGTGTCATACCATAGTTTGATAATGGGGAGAGCTCTAGCTTGGTACAGATGGGTGTCATACCATAGTTTGATAATGGGGAGAGCAGTAGCTTGGTACAGATAAGCGTCATACCTTAGTTTGATAATGGGGAGAGCAGTAGCTTGGTACAGATAGGCGTCATACCATAGTTTGATAATGGGGAGAGCTCTAGCTTGGTACAGATAGGAGTCATACCATAGTTTGATAATGGGGAGAGCTCTAGCTTGGTACAGATAGGTGTCATACCATAGTTTGATAATGGGGAGAGCAGTAGCTTGGTACAGATAGGCGTCATACCATAGTTTGATAATGGGGAGAGCAGTAGCTTGGTACAGATAGGCGTCGTACCATACTTTGATAATGGGGAGAGCTCTAGATTGGTACAGATAGGCGTCATACCATAGTTTGATAATGGGGAGAGCTGTAGCTTGGTACAGATAGGCGTCATACCATAGTTTGATAATGGGAAGAGCTCTAGATTGGTACAGATAGGCGTCATACCATAGTTTGATAATGGGGAGAGCTCTAGCTTGGTACAGATAGGCGTCATACTATAGTTTGATAATGGGGAGAGCTCTAGCTTGGCATAGATAGGCGTCATACTATAGTTTGATAATGGGCAATTCTGGAAATGAAAATCATATCTAATAAATAATTGATGTTAGGCCCCACAAAGTAGATTTTCTGTGTCGCAGGCTATTGTTGTGAGATTGCATGTGGGCGAGCGGTTTTTTATTTTATTTTTTATTTTTGTAATTGTTTCTTTGGCATCAAAAGTTCATGTTCTTGGTTTGTTTTATATTTTAGGCCCCATAATCTGCAGAATAGCATGGGTGGTGGTGGTATATTCCGTCCCTTGAGTGCCCTGCTGTACTCATGGGACAAACTTAACTTGGGTGAAATATTTTTATTTTTTTTAAGTTTGCACTGTTTCTAAAAAGAGAGAATGCAGTAGCCAAAAGGGACCATGCGGGAAGGCCTAAAAAACAGATTTTTAACTCTTGTAGGCCTCATTTATGGCATTTTTCTGGGAATACATATATAAAGAGAATATTAGTCTGAAGTAAGGAAATTTCTCAAATAAGCCGAAACTTTCGGATTGTCAAGGTGATAGCTTAAATGTGCGATTTTCTTGTTTAAAAGTGTACATATTTTTAAAAATCTTTCTCGCTCGGGCTAAAGGCATAAGAATGTTTGTCTGTATGACAGAACCACCGAGCAACGACGAGCAGCAGCCAGCTCCCCAACATCGTAACTCCGCTCCGCACTGCAGCACAGGCAGGGTTAGATTGGTTGAAGACATGCGTACCATCGACGTGCAGTACGCCTTAGTACTCGGCGACATCGTGCCCCCACGCGGGCAATGGAGATGAAGTGTCTTGCCCAAGGACACAACGTGGTTGCCGCAGGTGGGATTCGAACCAAGGACCTCTCGGCTTGCAGCCTGCACCTCTACCTACTGAGCCACGGTGGCGTTGAGTACTGAGGCATACTGCACGTCGATGGTGCACCTCTCTTCAACCAATGCTAACCCTGCTTGTGTGGAGTTAGTATGTTGGGGAGCTGACAGTTGCTCGCCGTTGGTCGGTGGTTCTCTCTGGGTACTCCGGCAAATAAATTTACCAAGATTAGCATTCAATTTTAACAGAATATTACATGAACTGAAGTAGATTCAGCACTAAACTTGGAGTTTATTCAACGCAGTCGCCAAACATTTTGAAACAAAGGAGATATGAACAGTTGGCATACCGAACGAGTTTTGGTTCTGTATAGAACCAAAACTGGTTCGATATGCCAACTGTTCATATCTCCTTTGCTTAATAATGATTGGAGACAAACTAGTATAAGCTCTAAACTTACGGCTGAAACCCCCTCAATTTATGTTTAATTCTGTTAATATTTAATGTGAATCTTTATAAATTTATTTGATTTGAAATAAATACTGTTTAAACAGAACTGGTTCCATCTCAGGGACAAGATTAGAACCAGTTTTGGTTCTAAGGAGAACCTATATTTTTTGCAGTGTACGTCGCTCCTGTCCGTCCGAATAAAATGGAACATGTTCCATTTTTGGACGGACCGAATCCAATCGTACACGATTTTTTCAATATGTTCAAGGTTCAGGTCAATCAAAGTATCAAAAACCACATAATTATGCATGTACTACGTCATTTTTCTGATTCCTGGAAGTGCTGTATAGAAGGTAGGTGTGCATCTTTGTTACTCGTGTCTTATACTTTTCCCCAGTTCGATAGTGAGTTTATGAATATTATGTAGATGATTAATTTTCAAGCGGTGGCGGCGCCAGAAATTTTTTTGTGGGGGGGGGGGGGGGGGGCAACTAGGGGGGCAGACTCCCATGAAGGGGGGCAAATACGTAAAGGATCATATCATTACTTTGTTATGAGGTAGTCCAACCTTTGGGTCCAAGTTTCGACTAAATGTAATGGTAATTAGCGGTTCTCCTTTCAAAAAATCCTGGATCCGCGTCTGGTGGGTCTGTGCGTGAGAGAGAGAGAGAGAGAGAGAGAGAGAGAGAGAGAGAGAGAGAGAGAGAGAGAGAGATTGTGTTCATCAGATTGTGTATGGGAATAAAAAAAGAGAGGGGTGTGTGTGTGAGAGAGAGAGAGTGACTGAATGTGTTTGTGTGTGAGGGTGGATGGAAATGCATGGTTGGGGGGGTGGCAACTGGGAGGGCAAAGCCTTCGTTTGGGGGGAGGCAAATGCCCCCCATGCCCCCCCCCCCCCCCCCCCCCCCGTAGCACCGCCACTGTTTTCAAGTGGTTTAACGTCTGCGTCATTCCCTCCAATATTTTTATTTTTTTTTTTGGTTTGAAAAATTAAGATACGTTTATAAAATCATAGCAAAATGCCCCCTGGTCTTGGCTCCATTTCATGATACTTCAATTTATACGTGCTCCTTACGGAGAGCTTTGGCGCCATGGAAACGTACATATAGTGTGACCAAGCAACGAAAGACGGACTAGAAAATCGTATGCGATGTTGTGACCGCGGCCTTACTACCTACAGTTCACAACCTTTTTGTTTTATTTGTCACGAATGTTGTCACAAAGAAGCTCTTTATCAGACATAATAGAGGACGACACTTCCAAAACAAACTTCTTCCAGAACTAAAAAATAATGTTTACCTCATCGCTGATGACCCTCATTAGAACGAGAGTGGATTGTAACTAAATCACCCGCGGAGTGGAGTTATCACCCAAGCTATAACTTTCAAATTTTGTACATATCGACAAAAACACAAGCGATGTTTCAGCCAATGGACCTCCGGGTTTATATGACCAAACGGTCCGCCTGTAAAGTGGAACAACGCGTTACTTCCACTGGGGAATCGCTCATTCAGGTGTCTATACAGGTGCTAGCACTTTCACTGGGGAATCGCTCATTCAGGTGTCTATACAGGTGCTAGCACTTGCTGATAAATAGAAATTACTGTCCCCTGGAAGACGCCGTGGCAACGTCTTGGAGAGAGTGAATATTTATTTGCCAGAGGGCGCTTGTCAGCGGAGGGCCAAGGCTGGGGTTGATCAACTTTGCTGGGGACCTAAGATACTCTTTCACCGTGGACAGGGGATTTTCACTAGCTCATTTTTGTAGATTGCAATTGCTTATTCACAAGCAACAGAGTAGCGCCGCGCCTTAATCAATTGCTTTCAACGGTAATGAACTAGCTAATTTCTTGGCGGGGCTGAGGTTCCATCAATTCCTAGGGTACTGAGGGCTTCTTCATTAATAAAATAAAGACTATTAACTATCCAACAATTTTTATATATAAATCTTCTATACTCTTATTTACAAATAGCCAACAAATCCTACTACTGAAATGAGTTTTGTGACTAGTCACTGAATCCCACCGAAAACAAGTACTAAAATATTATCTAAAATTAAATTGTTTCCCAAATTTATATTCGTAGAGAGAGGTCGAAGCTGCGACTACTGACAAGAAATCACGAAATCTTTCACTCAACCGCTCATGAGCGCATTTATCCTGTTGCGCCTACCACATTATGGGGAATTACCTTTAATACTAAATTTCACCCTTTAGAATATCTTATCACCTACAATTCCTGCTAATAGTGCTTCTAACTCGCAATAATAACAACAGATTCACTAATACGCTTAAAACTGTTAACTAATAATTATGTAACTACGACGTGTTATCACAACTAAATACTATAAACTAAATACTACATATACTCATCGGTTCTTCTTCGGCGTCTCCCCTCGATTAAAAAGGTTAAACATTTGGAAAAGGACACTTTTACAAAAAAGAAAATGCATTCAGCGAACAACAAAACTTTTAACCAAATCATTCGGCACAGAAACATTCGAGGCAAGAATGACGAATCATGCATGAGCTTGAAATTAAATTCGTCGAAGGAACTGAAAACTCATAATAGCAGTCTGGTTCACACAGATGTGCCAAAACGTCAGAACATTTATTCTCGTGACGACATGCTGAACTCATGTACCAAACGATTCCGAAATTCCAATGAATTGGTTGACATTTTATCTGGATATATATCACATCAGGGTTTGAAAATGTTCTGTGTTGAGTATCGCGATGGTGATGTTGAGGAAATACCAATCGAAGAAGTGCCATCCGCATTAAGGGACCGGTTAGATCCGCACTGGTCAAGTTGGTTCTGTAAATAAAACGATTTGTTCTCAACAAATTGTTGTGTATAAATTTACTGTTTGTTTGTTTTTGCACATTGCATGTGTTAGAGTGAACATATTATAGTGCTAAAAGGTTAATCCTTATTGAAATAAATGTGTACTCATTACAATGCCAGAATGATGGCAACATTCTTCGGAAGGCGAGAGGTAATATAGCCAAGCTAAAAAATTGGTCTTAATTGTCAATAGAATTAGATTATGAACAGAGTTTTAATCCCGATAAAGGTATTTTCTATTGGACAGTCTATGAGAAAAATTATTAACAATGACCAGTTGATTAATGCAAGTTTATACGGGTATTGTCATAACAACTTTCTATAATTGTTTAATGTTGATAAGTTACTGTACCTATATAAGTTTGCTGTATTCTTGTGTAGAGGGACACGGATAGCCGGTTAGGAAACTTTTGACGAAGGTTTGGCCACCAACCCTTGTCAATCTTTGTACTATATATTATTAAATTTGTTCAAGTGTAAAGACATTTAGTTTCAGTATTTCATAAAGCGAATTCCCCAGTTCAGAATTTATCCGTGACCAGTTCCCCGTGGTCATATTTATCCCGGAGGTCCATTGGCTGGAACTTTGCTGGTACTGGTTATGCTTTGCAACAAATTTGCAATTATTTCTCGGGTGGAATCTCCACTCAGCGGGTATTTAGTGATAATACACTCTCCACGTACTGTATGCTGTGTTTGAAGCACAAAAGGGAAATAATGAACTTTAAATGACCGTTTCGTGAACAGCGTGCACTGGTAATGACCGTTAATTCAGGTAAATAGTTGAACGCATATAACAACTAGATTATTTTGAAATCGCCAGCTGATTTCCAGAAGTCATCTAACGAAACACGGTCATCACCGAGTGGGTCCCTGCCAAGATGAAATGTTTTTGAAGGTTAACGTAACAAAAACCTTGTTAACCCTTCTTGAAATGGATAAAAATTGCGGTACATAAAAAGACAGCTATCTCTTATCCTTGGGGCTGCACAACGTACTAAGGTTAAAAAAAATCCGACACATTATAGTTTTGGACCCTATGACTCCTGTGACGTCATAGCTAACTTCGATCGTCAATAACCTTACGGCGTTAACAATTTTCCGACAATGTGGATGAAACTGCACACAGCTTGCCCTCACTTATTCTTCTTGCCAAGTGTGAAATTATTATGATAGCGCGATGTGATGTTGTTTTGGCTAGGGTTGTAACCAAATGAGAGGGGGTAACACCCGGTGGTATTGACGTCATGTTTCCGGAAGTTGAAGTCGGATTTTCAAAAAAAAATGTTGACTTTTTAATCGGCACCATGGGTAGTAAATGTTCCCTTCTTCAACTTTATGCAGTGAAACTTACGCTGAACTCTTCCCCTATCCCCCTTTCTGTGTGTTCTTTTGTTATTGTGATATGTTATGTAGTTTTGGAGGTAGGACTGTTACCAGATAGGAAGGGAAGAAAACTTGAAATGGCGTTAAATGTTGAAAATAACGTTAATTTAAAAAAATCCACAAACATGTTTATTTTTATTTTTTGAGTTCTACAACGTACTAAAATCATAAAAATCGGACGAAACTTAATTTTGTGTGACGTTGGTGTGAAAAGTATCACCTGAAAAATAGGCCATAACCGTTGAGAATATCCCAGGTCGAGACGGCATTTTTAGATTGTTTTTTGTCAGACAAGGGATGTACAAAACTTGAAATAGGGTGGCTTGATACAGGCGTCGATATTAAAGGATGAAGGAAAACATGGTAATTGGGTATAGTTTTAGATAAATGCAGCTTATCATGTCCTGTGATTTGTATCAGATTTAAGGTGGTGTCCAGAATGGGATCTCAACTAGTCGACTTTGCCGGCGAGTTGTTATCCCATTTTTGGGCACCACCGAGAATCCGATGCAAATCACAGCACATGCACATTATCATGATAATTCATTTATCTAACAATTCTGTCACATAAACAGATTAAATCTTCAACTATTAATACAGTTTTGGAGCATAATGTTGGGCGAGAAAAAGTTAAAAAACAATATTTTGTGGAACTATAATGTTGTGCACTCTAACAAACAATGAGTAAGGTGGTCACCGCAATTTTCAAAGTTGTCACGGTGTTGTCAAATTATTCTCTCTCAGTGTCACTTCCTGTGATGATCCGCTTGAATTTACGAGTGTGCGACGTGGGCAAATCATCAGGAACCGGGTAGGTGTGATATTGAATTGTGCAGTTTCTGTTTCTGTCATTAGTTTCAGTCTCGAGTGAGATACTTTTTGGTATCCATTCAAAAACACTATATTTTCTTTTTACTATATCCTTTTTATAAGAATCTTTAATTGCGTTGCCCGACAAGAGTAAGACAGGAAAGAGGATGTGCTGGTCGAGTTGACTCAATGTCGTGAACTGGCATCACTTCGATCATTAGCCGTGCGCCGTGGGCGCTTTCGTGGCGCAGGAGGCTTTTTCGCCCCCACTTCGCACCCAAGAAAAACACGGTTCATCACGTGTTGGCCTACAGCTGTAAACAAAATGTGAAATTGGGAACTTCGCGAATATTATTTGATTTTCTCAAGTCTGGTTTATTTATTTCCTCGATCAAATCGATCGCGCAAACACAACAGTGTAGTTTCGAAAGTGACGAGGACTTTGTACTTAACCAAATAGAACTGACTGTTCTATTCCCAATTTACAATTTCAAACCACAGCAATAGTCGCCGTCTGCCTCCTCCAAATTCCAATTTTAATTTAAAATAAATTATGTAATACCAGTAACAAAAGCAGTTGTCTTGCCAGTTGACGTCACAAGACAGTATTTATTAATCAGCAGAGAAACTGACATGCGAAAGCAATTAAACTAATCGTTAACGCTCGTGACCACGGTGGGTCACAGTATTTTGAAAACTGCCTTCCACTGATCAAACACTACGGTCCACTGGAACTCCACGGAGGAGAACACACCGCGGCGGCGTTTTTGTTTCAATCCACGTTGAACGTACTGCAATGGTAGCTATAAGAAACCAAATGAAGTTAAAAGATTAAAAAATGACAATTCATTTATGTAAATATCAATGTGCAAAAAACAAACTTATTTATGTTAATATCTATGTGCAGTGTATTATGTTTCTATAGTTTATTGCTCGTTAAAAGTTAGAACACTTGAATGAAATAAAATATATCAAAGCCAGTGTTCCTGTTATTGTTACTCTGTTGTCAATGAAGATAAGTAATTAATTGTACACACCCACTCATAAATAGTTCCTCTATAAATAGACAGCACTAATCTAAATTTAGCATCAATAACTGGGGTATTTATTGACCAGTCTCATATGGGTACTGTACACGTAATGGTGTTGTCAAATTATTCTCTCTCAGTGTCACTTCCTGTGATGATCCGCTTGAATTTACGAGTGTGCGACGTGGGCAAATCATCAGGAACCGGGTAGGTGTGATATTGAATTGTGCAGTTTCTGTTTATTGTGGGGAGGAGGGGGCATTGGCTATTAATAGCTCTGCCGCTAACTGTAAGGACTTTTGTTTTGTTTTGTAAGCGATCAGCTGAGTCGATCACAGGAACGCACATAGAATGTATTCACGCGCCTGTTATGATAGCCCGTCGCGTTACCGGAAACGAGTCGTCTATATGATACGGAATCAGAATGAGTCGTCTATACATCAGAACACATTATGTGATACGTACCGTTTCTCGTGGTTTTCGGTCCAAATTCTATATTATTGTTAGACAAAGGTGGAGATTCAAACATTAAGGGACTAAGAAATTTTAAGTTGAATATGCATCAATAAATGTGCCAAATTTCATGAGTGTCGGTGAAAAGGAAGTACTCTAAAGGTCGGTCTGAATAAAAAGGTGCTAACGATCGCAAAAAGTCATTTCAACTTCTTTGAATGACTTAATTACATAATAAATCACAAATATGATTAATTACTTGACACACGCTCCTTAGCAAGTGGTTTAAGGAAATTAATGCTATGAGTAGGATAAATGTTCATTTGTCACACAACATGTTTTTGTAATGTCTCAAAAAATCAACATGTACGATAAAAGTTTTTGTTTAGGCCCCACCAAAGTAGATATGTTTCTCAGACCATTTTTTGTGAAATTGCATGAGGACGGGCGTTTTTTTTATAATTTTTATTTTATTTTTGTAATTATTTCTTTGCCATCAAAAATTCATGTTCTTTGTTTGTTTTATATTTTGGGTCTCAATCTACAGAATAGAATGGGTGTAGCGAGGCCTTGTTGCATAAAGGGATAAATTTGTCAATTTTATTAACTTGGGAAAATATTGACATAATATCTCTACAAAGGACAACATTGTGCCAAAGCGTATTTGTAGAAGGGTAATTATATTAATATCTGCATAGTCATAAACTGTTTCATTGTTAGACATACGCGGAATTTAACTGTTTTGCTTATGAAACTTGTGTCTAAGGATTTCTAACTGACTCAAAACATCCGCAACACAGTCTTCCTCACTTCGGCGAGAGGTCATACGCCTTGACTTGGAGACACAAACTTGGAACCAAACCTAAATGATTACTTTCGATGCAGCAACGTAGAGATTTATCAAATTTGGTTAGTAAAATGCAAAGGAGTAGTAGTGGTCGCCCTCTTTTTATTTCGCGAATAATTCTATATAAGTTGTTTAGCCTCTCTGTTCAAATAGTTCTGTTAATTTAAACATTCCGTGTCTATAATATTTTATTGGTATATTTTTCCTTGGTGCAATCACCGTAGACCAAGAGTACATGATACTCGTCTTCTAGTTCTGCATCACAAATGTAGCATTTTCTCTCGTTGTATTGATAAATTACCAATCGACAACTTCTTAAAAAAAACTGGTAAGGCCACACAAAGTAGATCTTCTTTTTCTCAGGCCATTATTTGTGAAATTGCATGCGGGCGAGCGGTTTTTTATTTTATTTTTACCTGCGTCGCCAGCGGCAGAGCAGATCTAGTAACCGCTCGACTCCGTCCGTCCGTCCGTCCGTCCGAAACACTTCTTCCGTCAAAGTTTTCTTGGCTTCTATGAAAGGGGATGATTTTTTATTTGGTCTGCTGCTTCATAATGATGAGTTGTATCGTGTATCTAATTTTCAGATCAATTGCATGCAGCGACGCAGGTCCAGACACGGTATTGGTCTTGGCTTGTTTATTTCATTAATTACTTCTTTGCCATCAAAAGATCATGTTCTTGGTTCAATTTTTAGGCCTGATAATCTACAGAATAGCATGGGTGGTGGTGTATTTCATCCCTTGAGTGCAAGAAGGCTTTCAATGCTAAAGCATTGCAAAGCCTTCTTGCTCCCAAGGGACAAATTCATCACTTTTTTAACTTGGATAAAATATCAGACATAAACCATTTAATTTTTATTTTTTTAAGTTTAAATTGGTTATAAAAAGAGAGCATACGGCAGCCAAAGAGACCATGCGGTAGGGCCTTGGAAACATATTTTTTTTTTGGCCTAAACGAACGTTACGTGTAAACAAACAGGTTTTGATAAAAGGGGTTATATTTCTGTAAGTAGTTGTTAATAATACAACTAGCTCTCCCTGATTATATTATACGAAAAATAGGAATAGAAGTCTTGTGGATCACTACCCGCTTAGGATGGGAAACACGTAATGGAACAAATCGACCAAACACAGCATTATAAATTGAGCCCTAGTCCCCATTCTAATACTTGATAACCAGACAACATATCCCAGTCAGAACTAATAATAGCAGTACTTTTCTTTTCTACCAGTAGTCTCAACCACTGAAATAAATGATATTTATACATGTGGGTATTTACTTATTTACTCACTCACTTATATACTTAGACCTCAAGTAGATTTTGTTACACCACGCTTTTCATGTGACACCTGTGTAGCGATTTCGTGTCGTCTTTCAGCCTCAATTCTGAGAATAATTGAATTTAGGTGCAGCGGGAAGGCGGACAATCTTGCCAATGCGCGCTCCTGTACAATATATGGCTCAGTGGCTCAGTGGTCGGCATGTGACTTTAAACCGAAAGGTTCTCGGTTCGATACCCGCTAGGGGTAACCGCGCTGGTCCCTTGGGCAAGGCACTTAATCCACGTGGAAGCACGGTGGCGCCAATACTAAGGCATACTGTACGACGATGTTGCACCTGTCTTTAATCAACGCTAACAAGGAGGGGGGGGGGGGGGGGGGGGTCGGGGGGGGGGGGCGGGGGGGGCGGTGGCGTTGTGGTAACCGGTTCTCGTAAGATCACCGAAGTTAAGCAACGCCGAGCCCGATAAGTGCTCGGATGGGTGACCGCCTGAGCGATCGATTCGGACTCCCGCGTTGTGTCCTTGGGCAAGGCACTTTACCCCGATTGTCCACATGGGGCACAATGACCCCGTCTACTAAGACGTACTGCACGTCGATGGTGCGCATGTCTTCAACCAGTCTAACCCTGTCTGTAGTGCAGTGCGGAGTTACGATGTTGGGGATCTGGCAGCTGCTCGTCGTTGCTCGGTGGTTCTCTCCGGATACTCCGGCTTCCTCCACCCGTAAAACTGTCACGGTCATGATTAGCCATTGTGCATACGTATGTGACCTTAAACACCAATAAATAAATAAATAAATCAACGCTAACCCTGCTTGTGCGGAGTTAGCGTGTTGGGGAGTCTCTCGCTACTCGGTGGTTCCTTCCGGGTACTCCGACTTCCACACTGACATGAGGTGATCCTAGCTGTCGAAAGTGTCGTTAAACCCTACTCAAAAATACAACAAAGAAGAACAAATAACTAAAATAATAAATAAAAGGATATGGAATGAGTGTTTTTCTCATATAATATTTATGAAATGAGTCTAAGAATTTTCCGTTTTGGCGAGCCTCTGGAGAGCCCAAACGGAAAATTCGGACGAGTTTCATAAATATTATATGAGAAAAACACTCATTTCATATTCTATTTATCATATGACACACACACGCACAAATTAGCCACTTAGTATGACTTATTAACCCATCACCTAAACTTGAGTTGCAGACGGCACTTGGAAAAAAACATCCTCGTATAACTAAAAATTTTCATTTTTTGCTTCCAAAACATAGGTTATGACCCCTCATTGGAACGAGCTCGTCGAGGTCGTTCCAATGAGGGGTCATAACCTATGTTTTGGAACCAAAAAGTGAAAATATAAAAAAAAAAATGAATGGCGTTTTTCTTGTAGGTAAAAGATTAATACAACATAACCCACCCTAAATAGGACAGATAACGTAAATTCTCCCTACTAAAATTATGCAAATGTGACCCAGTTGTATTTTGTTTAGCCAATCAAATTGTCCAGTTTTGAAATTGACCAATGAAAGCTCCCAACTCTAATTATGAAAATGTGGCCCAGTTTTATTTTGTTCAGCCAATCAAATTGTCTAGTTTTGAAACTGACCAGTGAAATTGACGGAAGGCTTTATTTATCACTGATTAATATGAAAACGAAATATCAAATGTTTTAAAGTGAACAAAACGGGCGAGTCATATGATAAATTGTGATATTGTCTGTGTTGTGAAACAGATTATGGGATGTGACAACCGTTACTGATTATTGGTTCCTTATTCGACATTCGTTATCAGCCGCTAAACTCGGTTGCTAACGAATGTCGAATAAGGAACTAGGAATAAGTAAAGGTTGTCACGTCCGCAAGAAGTTAAAATGTGACGTATTGTTCATGAAGCCATATTCTACATCTGTGTACCCACAGTTAACAAACAAACAACAATCACATACATAGATTAAATATAGCATAAATGGGGACTAGGGCCAGTAATCAGATTTAAAACCACGAGCAGGATAAGGGTTTTAACCACTCGGCTTACGTGTGGTTTAAAATCTGATTACCGGCCCTAGTACCTGTTTGTTGTATTTATATCATCCTCTTAATAAATAGTCGACTTTGTCACTTAAAATGGAGAAAACAACGACTCGGGTTTGTTTTGTTTACATCTGGAACAGTGGGCAGTACTACCCGGCTGAACGTGAATGCTTGATTGACAGCAAGACACATCGTCAAAGTTGATTGAATTTACCTTGCTTTTTCAGTCAAATTATTATTAACAATTCTTAAATTTTATTTTAAATATTTAATTGTAGGTATAAATAGGCCATTGCGCGTAGTAGATAGTATTGCAAAATGTCGTATGTTTGAATGAAACATCGCGAAGTGTGAATATATCGAAGTTGGCAAATTGCGTCATACCAAAGGTCAAGTTGGATGAACTTCCGACTACAGGTGTAAATTTTTTTAACCGCAGTAGAAGCTTTACTCCTGTAGTGGGGTTAAAACTGAAATTTATCATACAGGCTTTTCACTGATAACATAGCGTGCATGGTATAAATAATATTTATTTAGCAAGAATGAAAATAACTATGCAAAATGTACAATGGGAGAGTAAGATTTCTGATTGTACGATTTTAAGAACAGGATTCGGTAGTGAACATTTAACTTATATGATCCGTCGCCCTACGTAAATGAGTCACTTCTGACATTGATGGTTTTGGTTATATGGTGCTTGTAACAAAGTTTAAACTTTAACATGGAGACGAAAGAAAAAGGGGGAAGGGACATGAGAGACAGGAAGAAACAACGGGAGTGGTAACCGAGAGGAAAAAAACAACAAATACACAAACAAAACAACTCCTCCCGCCCCCCGCCCCCCCCCCCCCCCAAAAAAAAATAATAATAATAACCAAAACAAAACAAAAACACCCACAACAACAACTTGAAAACAAAGTGTTATGATGGGAACAAGTTCAACCTGTCGAAGCACTGACTGTAAAATAGATTCCTAAGTCACTGGTACCAACTACGCTCGTCGCACTCTGGTCACGGTAACACACATCTCTCACCAAACTACGTTGCGTTATGCTCCGACAACGGTATTTGTAACCTGCAATGCCACCAGAACGCCGCGTCAATGCTACGTGTTATCTCAAGGAATTGAATTATGAAACTGTTGCAACAGGGGCGTCGCGAAAATGGCCGACTGAGAGGGGAAAGGAGAGGAGGGGAGTTAAATCTAATTTGTCCCGATTATCCCGACTCAAGTCTTGACTGAATAAATATATTCCAACTACATAATTAGTATTAACTTCTGGAAATTGAAATCAGTTATTTATTGCTCTCCTCAAAATACGAATGTTGTCTGACAATTTGCACATCCCTACTAACTGAAATGCTAATTTACCGACGAGAGCCACATTTTCTTTCACGTCCAAGAGACATGGGAGTTGAAGTGGACAAAATGTTGTATATTGTGTGAAGGGCTGTCGACTTGTAAGTACATTTGTCTTTGTACTCTTAATGAAAAACTCGAATGTTGGACCAGATTGCGGGAAGTTTTGGTGACAGAACCTAATCAGTTAATAAAACTCTAAATTATCGCAATGAACTCTATATCTGAACACAGACTGCCCACATTAGAATTAAGTGGAATTGATGTCCACGTGTAATTGCCTATGGACTTCTCAGTGCAATTGCCTTAAATATCGAATGGGTAACATGAAGATTAATACATTCTGAGAACTGACGGAGAATCTACTGTCAAACTGAAGCACATCAACCTCACAGCAAGAAAATGATGTTGAGTACTGATTCCAGTACTCTAAAACATTTACATATAGAATATACCCAAAGTAGCTTGGTGTACCAAATGTTCACCACGAGTGGTGAAGTGGGTGTTAACCGCGAGCCTTTGGCGCGCGGTTAACACCACTTTACCATTTGTGGTGAACAGTTGGTACACCAAGCTACTTTGGGTATATTTTATTTATACCATGATCGTCAGATTATAAGAGTCGCTATTATTTGTTCTTGATTTTACTGAGCAGCAGACGTACATACGTGCGGATCTGTTTTTGTTTACATAAGCATCGGTGGGCGGTACTTCCGCTGTCAATTTTATCACCGAAATGAAATGGAAAAAGAAACGGTGCCTTTTTCATTTTAATAACATAATAACATACTATTTCGTGTTATGGGTGCTTTATTAACATGAGACAATGCATGTTTGTTAACTTTTGGTGTAAAAATTGGGGTAAACTCATTTAACAATACATAATTGCCACTTCCATTTCACCCTTCGCGAGCGACGTGCGATAAATTTAGACAAGTTCGCATTCACGTCGACGTCACCAAATGTCAACTTGGATGTAGTTCCACTGTAGGTGTAAATTTTAACTATTGAAATCCCACTGCTGTCGTGTCCACCATAGTTGGTGCGTAAAGCTAAAATTTATGTCACAGGCTTTTCTTATATAGTAGATTAGGTAATCATGAATTGTATTTTCTCTCTATGACAATTATTTATTTATTTATATTTATTTAATGGGGTTTAAGGTCACATATTTCTGCACAATGGCTAATCATGAACATGACAGTTTTACGGGTGGAGGAAGCCGGAGTACCCGGAGAGAACCAACGAGCAACGGCGAGCAACTGTCAGCTCCCCAACATACCAACTCCACACAAGCAGGGTTATCATTGGTTGAAGACAGGTGCACCATCGAGGTGCAGTACGCCTTAGTACACAACGCCACCGCGCCCCCCGCGTGGGCATTTGGGGTGAACGCCCCCGCGTGGGCATTTGGGGTGAAGTGTCTTGACCAAGGACACAACGCGGTTGCCGCAGGTGGGTTTCGAACCGAGGTCCTCTCGGCTTGCAGCCTGCACCTCTACCTACTGAGCCACCGCCCCCCCCCCCCCTCTATGATTGTAAAAGTTTTATAGTATTGGTCCCTGGAGTAAATTGCCACGTTTTTTACAGGTAAATTGCCACGTCTTTTACAGGTAAATTGCCACGTCTTTTAAAACGCTAATGATTAATTTCAATCATTTATATGCATAGGTAGAAAAGACAATTTTGGAAAATACATTTGTAAAAGTTTTATAGTATTGGCCCCTGATTATGAGAAACACTGATCTCCACACAACTGGATTACTGGAATGCTCATTGGTCACATTTAGAAATGTGTCTCCCCCGCCACCATCCTAGGATGGGGAGTGTTGCTATCAATAAACATTGTTCAACAAAGACGAATTTCTCGAAGGTTTTCAATTTTCTGAGGCCTCGCAATTACCGATCGCACTTTACCCATTTAAACCCTCGTTTCCGGGAATGGTATCGCCTTTGTGTACACTTACAGTGAGATGAGTCAGTCCAATGTCAATATACAGGAAGCATAAAATAATAACTGCATTCTGCAGCCGTTCGGCTGTAGACTGCAGTTCAGTGGCGGCGCTACGGGGGGCATTTGCGCCCCCCCCCCCAACGAAGGCTTTGGCCCCCCAGTTGCTCCCCCCAACCATCTCGCATGCATTTCCATCCACCCTCACACACAAACACATTCAGTCACTCTCTCTCACACACACACACACACACACCCCTCTCTTTTTTTATTCCCAATAATTTCCCATACACACTTAGCCCAAAGCCTCAGGCTTGCTGATGAACACATCCAGGCAGTAGAGATTTAAAGACTCGGATGCAGATACTTATAAGTTATAATTAAGTTATGAGCCAACAAAGGCATGTCTATCCATATCCCTTGTCTAAAAAAAATTCATGGATTTCGCATTATGACAGACGGGTATTATGAGTCTCTCTCTCTCTCTCTCTCTCTCTCCTCTCTCCTCTCTCTCTCTCTCTCTCTCTCTCTCTCTCTCTCTCTCACGCACTGACCCACCAGACGCGGATCGGATCCAGGATTTTTTTAAAGGAGGACCGCTAATTACCATTACATTTAGTCGAAACTTGGACCCAAAGTCCGTAATATAATTTTTTGGTTTGGTACGTCCACAGGACGTACCAAACCAAAAAAGTATATTACGGACTTTGGGTCCAAGTTTGGACTACCTCATAACAAAGTAATGATATGATCCTTTACGTATTTGCCCCCTTCATGGGAGTCTGCCCCCCTAGTTGCCCTCCCCCCCCCCCCCCCACAAAAAAATTTCTGGCGCCGCCACTGCTGCAGTTATTATTTTATCATCAATGCCCCGTGTATAAACCTCTTATAATAAGACAAAAATGGGTCGAAATAATTGTTTTGGGTTGACACTTCGGTCTTGCGAGATCAAAGGGTTAAAAATTGGACGGGTTTTTTTGTTTGGTGTCTGTGAAAAATGAATATGTTGATGATGAATAACTTTTTCGCGGCAACACACATTGAATATTTACAACATACTTTAATTATTATTGATAAAAAAAAGCAAGTGCCGCGATTGGAGAGTTGATAGAGTTTTACTAATTTTCGTGCTAGAAAAACACTATGGCAAACGTCGAGCCCGGTTAGTCCTCGGATGGGTGTCCGTCTGTGCGATCGATTCGGACTCCAGCGCTGTGTACTTGGGCAAGGCACTTAACCCCGATTGTCCACATGGGGCACGACGACGCCGTGTACTAAGGCGTACCGCACGTCGATGGTGCGCTTGTCTTCAACCAATCTAACCCTGTCTGTCAGCAGGGCGGAGTTACGATGTTGGGGAGCTGGCAGCTGCTCGTCGTTGCTGGGTGGTTCTCTCCGGGTACTCCGGCTTCCTCCTCCCGTAAAACTGTCACGGTCATGATTAGCCATTGTGCATAAGTATGTAACCTTAAACACCAATAAATAAATAAACAAGAGGCCCCACGGGGCCTGAAGCGCTCATCTTGTACAGAACACAATTTAAACAGAGTCCAAGAATGAGTCTACATTAAGCAAGCCATCTCCATAGGCTACACTGTCAATCCTTGAGTCCCTCAGGAGTGACAAAAATAATCTCGGCATCATGCCTTTTCTTCAGTTGATCATAAGTAAAATGTAGAGCTCCCCTATGAAGCCCCTTGATACAACCTATGTGGATTAATCTTAGTACCTCTAGAGGGTACTGAATACAAAATTTTAAATTCTTCGGCAAAATGGCCAATTCCGGCTCCCATAGAGAGCCCAAATATTAACCCAGGCTCTTGATTTGAACACAGTTAAATCTGACTTCCCTAGAGATGTTGTGTACCGAATATGAAAGCATTCTGACTTTTGGATCTGAAGAAGAGAAATTGTAAAGAAATTTCTTCGAATTGCACTAAGTTCAAATTTGGGCTACCATAGCGAGCCCAAATATTAACATATGGATCCGATTTGAACAAACTTGAATCTGACCCCCCTAGAGATGTTGTATACCAAATGTGAAAGCATTCTGACAAGTGAATCTGAAGAAGATTTTTGAAGAAATTCCCTCATATTGTACTAAGTTAAATTTCATGTTCCCATATGGAGCCCAAATATTAACCTAGGCACTCGAATTGAACAACCTGGAATCTGACCCCCTAGAGATGTTGTATACCAAATATAAAAGCATTCCGACTGGTGGATCTGAAGAAGAAGATTTTTAAAGAAATTTCCTCATATTGCACTAAGTAAAAATTTGGGCTACCATAGTGAGCCCAAATATATACCTAGGGATCTGATTTGAACAAACTTGAATCTGACCCCCATAGAGATGTTGCATACCAAATATCAAAGCATTCTGACTGATGGATCTGAAGAAGAAGATTTTTTTTAAATTACGGAAGCCCAAATATTAACCTAGGGACTTGGTTTGAACAATCTAGAGTCTGACCCTCATAACAGTGATGTATACCAAATATTAGAAGATTCTGACTGGTGGTTCTGAAGAAGAAGATTTTTAAAGAATATTCCCCATATTACCCTATGTTAAAACTTCGGGCTCCTGTAGAGAGCCCAAATATGAACCAATGAGCTTTATTTCAACAAACTTTTATCTGACCCCCCCCCCCCCCCCCCCCCCTCCCTATGAATGCTGTATACCAAATATCAAAAGATTCTGATGACTGGTTCTGGAGAAAAGATTTTTTTTAATTTTTGCAAATATGCTGACTCAGCATTTTTTCGATGCCCATTACAGACCACCCTAACATAACCGATGGCAATTTTTTTTTACCATTCAATTCTACTGGTCATAAGGATACTTCATACCAAATAAAAGCTCTCTGTTCCGTGGGGTTTGGGAAATATGGGCGTTTGAAAATATTTCTATTTTTAGCTCCCAGGGTTCCCATGGGGATGCGGGAATTTTTTTTTTTTTTGCATGGGTCAAGTACTTATGACCCAATACTACCACAAACCAAATTTGGTTCATACCATCGGTTCAGAAAATAGAAATTTTGGGCGGGGCCAAAAATCTTACCCCTCCTATTACAAAGCCAAATATTACTTCACGAACTTCGTTTGAACAAACTTGATTCTACACCTCATATGGAAGCTCCATAGCAAATATCAAGTCGTTGTACACACTGGTTCTTGAGAAGAAGATTTTAAAAATATTTTGGAGCATTTTCCCCCACTCCCTCCCTATGGGGCTGGGCATGCTGTGTTGAACAAAAATGAAATGCCCCTTTGGGACCATTACTCACACAAACTTTCACTTGAATTGGCCCAGTGGCTTTGGAGGAGAAGATCAAAACATGGTCTTGACGGACGACGGACGAGAGACGACGGACGACGGACGCCGGACGACGGACGGCGGACGGAGAGCGATGAGATTAGCTCAGCTTGACTTTGTCAAGATGAGCTAATAACACCATTGTCATGGAGTGAAAACTATTACTTCGTGACAGTAGTCACAGTGTAACAGTTTTCACGTCATCAAACGTCAAGGACTGGGAGGAGTTACAGCGTTGATTGACTTGACGCCATCTTAGATGGAGATGCAGACTCAGTTGCGACGTTTTTCACTGATGTTCCAGCTATCCAGTTCTATACAGATCAGTAATGGGTAATGGCGTTTGTTTCTTTTTTAACTGAGGTCGCAAATATAATACTCACAGAGTACTCACGAAGCAGACTAAAATGTCGTAAAGAAATACGGTCTTTGACACCTCCACAATTCAATTCCTTGGTGTCACAGAATTATGTGACAAAACAGTCTGGGTCGATAACACACTTGTTGTTTTTAAAGAGTTGATCTAAAACGTAATTACACATTTTTTATGAGTCTAGACATTCTGATTTTACCAAGATAATGTGGTGTATTTGACAGAAATGCATAAGTGTTTTGACAACAGACAGATCCGGTGGGCTCTCAGATACAAAGTTATAGGTGTTCGAGATAGCCCTGCAAGTGTTCTGTTCATTGTCGGAGATAAAACTGGAGTTAATTTCGACTTTTACAGATGTGATTTTTTTAAATATATCACTCGCATTTTTGCCAGCTTCATTTCGCAATCGCAGTCTTACTATCAAACCTCACTAACACGCTAGTAGCATTACATTAAAGGACTAGTGTTCAGTACACAACGCTTTGAGGGTCGAAAGGGAATTGCCCCACAACGTCCCTGCGCGCCTCCGGCGCGTTAAAAACATTGAATACACATATGCACAACGATTAGGGTGTTTAGTTTGTCAATGTTTAGGCTCTTCAAGGCATCTTTATTTTAAAGCATTACAGGCGGCATTTTTGCTCTCAAGAAATCTATGAACTTAAATAAAGTGAACTTAAATAAAAAAAGATTGATGTTTTTTCGGAAAATCTAATATTAAAAATTATCAATGTGCCCGTTTTGGTGATGATTTGTGTGTATTCCGAAGATTGTTTCGTTCCCATTTCCATCGCGAGATAACCCGTCACACATCCCTGACTTATTGTCAAGAAAGTCGACTTTCAATAATCTCTCATTATTATTATTATTTACTGGTGTTTAAGGTCACATACTTCTGCACAATCGCTAATCATGACCATGACGGTTTTACGGGTGGAGGAAGCCGGAGTACCCGGAGAGAACCACCGAGCAACGACGAGCAGCTGCCAGCTCCCCAACATCGTAACTCCGCACGGCAGCACAGGCAGGGTTAGATTGGTTGAAGACATGCGCACCATCGACGTGCAGTACGCCCTAGTACACGGCGTCATCGTGCCCCCATATGGACAATCGGGGTTAAGTGCAATAATATCTCATGAAAATATTATACGCGCGAAGAAGGTCCAATTGAGTGAGAGGCACGTAATTGTTGAGAAAAACCTATGACGTCAGTAGAAAATAAAGCTAAGTTTCCGTTTTCTACTTTAAATAAACGAAAACAAAGAGCTGCCTGTTGTTTTCGATTATTAAAAGTTACAAAAGGAAACTTGACTTTTTAGTTAGTAATTATAAGCAACTACTTCACAGATAATTTGCTACTAACAATATCTAAGAGACCTAACAATACTACTAAGTAAGCGTCCACTTTGGTTCTTTGTTTAGCGAATGTGTTTTTACAAAAATGTGCAATTTTTTATGCTTCCGAGAAAAAAAACTGGCACATCTCATATCCTAGACTTTTAGATTAGTGGAAATGATAGTGTCTCGATCATACAGTACGTGGAGAGTGGACTGTAACCAAATCACCCGGTGAGTGGAGTTACCACCCAAAGTTGCACTTTCAATTTCTGTCTATGTGGACAAAAAACATAAGCAATGTTTCAGCCAATGGACCTCCGGATATAACCCGGAGGTCCATTGGCTGGAACTTTGCTTGTGCTTGTTATTTATATTTATTTATTGATATTTAAGGTCATATATTTATGCACAATGGCTAACCATGACCGTGACAGTTTTACGGGTGGAGGAAGCCGGAGTACCCGGAGAGAACCACCTGAGCAACGACGAGCAGCTGCCAGCTCCCCAACATCGTAACTCCGCACTGCAGCACAGGCAGGGTTAGATTGGTTGAAGACATGCGTACCATCGACGTGCAGTACGCCTTAGTACACGGCGTCATCGTGCCCCCACGCGGGCAATGGGGATGAAGTGTCTTGCCCAAGGACACAACGCGGTTGCCGCAGTCGGGATTCGAACCGAGGACCTCTCGGCTTGCAGCCTGCACCTCTACCTACTGAGCCACCGCGCTCCCCGCTTGTTATGCTTTGAAACAAATTTGCAATTATTTCTTGGGTGGAATCTCCACTCTGCGGGTGATTCAGTGACAATACACTCTCCACGCACTGTGCGTCATGATACACACTCTGTTGATATAATGAACAGATAAAAAGAACATCAAAAGTTGGTGAAAATGCCGTTTTCTTATTTTTAAATGGGTTTCAACAGAGGAAACTGGTCAAAACTGATTCGAGAAAAATTGTAAAAAATTATCTTCAGTATTTTTACACTAAACTACGAGAAAATTCATGGAGTTTGTGAAATGACGCGTACATCGATGATATAAAGTCGCTAACATTTCGAAATTTCAATTTTTAAATATGAAATTTCCATACCCATGAGGAGTGGTCGTTTATTTTTATCTATTTCTTGAGCAATGAACCCAAATCAAAGGCTATGTTTGGCCTTTGTTTTTTGGGGGGTTCATAACTCAAGAAATAGACAGACGCAAACGATTATTCCTTATAATTAGACTTGAGGGGCAATAAATCAAAACACTCTCTACTTTGTGCTGTTGAAATGAAAGCCAGGTCGCATCATGCGTCCTAGTAATAGTTGAAAAAAAGGCATAGTTTTCTAAAATACTGTTTGAAATAACGATAGATTTCACCGAAACAAGTTCTTGTGTCATTAAACATTTTATTGACCAATAAATTGCATAAGTTAAAAGGAACGTCATAGGCCACGCCCAAACAAAACTTCAATCTCCTTTTTCACTTGACTGGAGGGTGCTGTCATTCAAAACAACACTGGATTAAATTTAATTCTTATTTGGACCATTTCCTGAGAAATTGAAAACACAGTTTGTAAATGTGGAGTTCGATATAAACCCAAATGACATGAAGTTTGATGAACTTTCTCTCAGAAAGAGTTCATTCAGGTTATTTGGAAATTGGAAAGTTTTGTTGGCGTGAGTTTCGTTTGTGGATTATTAGGACCGGCCATTGTTTACGTTTGATTTGGGTAAAACGATGAAGGTAGACGATCATCTATTGCATATAAACAAACTGAACATGGAATAAAAAGCATGATAAGGATTTCATTGTTTATTAAATTTTATTTTGAAAGTCTTTTTAATATGATGAGATAAGTGTTAATTACTTTTAATGTTGAAACAACATGAGCGTGCAGGGATTCCTTTCCATTCACACTGTGCAACGTTATTTTTAAGACAGACATTGGGGGTGTGGTTTAGGGCGGGCCCAGATGCGTTTTTTCGGTACATTGTGTTATGAAAAGAAAAAAAAAGAAATACTTTAGCCAATCATTTTGCCTGAAAATGCATGAACAGAAAAAAAGGGTTTCATTATTTAGTGTTGAAATTATTAAACCTTTACCCAACCTAACGGAAAAACCGGCCAGCGCTATTCACAAAAATCACTGTCCAATTTTCATTATTATTTCACTTTTTGTGCGTCAAAAATATACCTTATAACCCCTCATTGGAACGAGCTCGTTGAGCTCGTTCCAATGAGGGGTCATAAGCTATGTTTTTGACGCACAAAATGAAAACAATTAGTTATTCAAGAATGTTATTTGCAAGTGTCGTCTGCCTTTCGAGTTAGGTAAAGGGTTAAGCGAAACTAACTTCCTGTAAATGTCTTGCAATGCAGAAAATTGCCAGCCTTGGTACCTCTGGGAATACAAACTGTATTTGATATTAGAGGTTGTCCCACAAGCTTACTCTAGAAATAGGTTACATCGGGTGCTTTGAAAGAAAGAATAGAACAGTGAAATATTAGGAGCAATTGTGTATACAGTTGGACGGTTTCGGTGAGAGTTAAAGAAAATGCACTGGGACACAGTTTGTTGGAACTATACATTGGTTGAGAAAAAATACCTTTCAGATGCAGTTTTCCACGGCATTTTAATGTATCTCCGCGGTCTACTAAATTATTTAAAAAACATTTCTCTATGAAAGCAGAATCATTTAATTCATGTTGTGAGACCTCGAATAAAGATCACATTACCCAAAACGAATTGCGGCACTTTATACTCCACTTCACACAAAATGCAACCCTTTCGAACCGCGGTACTGTACGAAGCGTCGTGGGGAACCCGAAGAGGGTGTGGGGTGTGGTGTCCTGCTCCTGCAGTCTCCCCACCCCCCCCCCCAAAAAAAATCACAGTTACAGTACTCAAATTGTAGAAATTTAGACGTTTTCTGGTACCTGTCGGAAAAACGTCTACTTGGGGAGGCGGAACTCCAGAGGTAAAATAATCGGAATATTTTTACCAAAGGGTGGTGGGTGTAAATGTAGTTCCCCAAAGTTGGCAATTAGGTGACCATCCACGGGTGTAAGGTGGAGTTGGAATTCCGGTGCAGAAACCCCCTGGGCAAATCCTCAAGACAAGTACCTTCCAAAGTAGCATAGACCCGTACAATGATTTTCCTTGTTAATGGGAGAACAGTTTATGATTTTTTGCGTCATGATCACACACAAGTCTTTTCGGCTGATGGGCATGCGATATATGGAACAATAGTAGTAGGGCTGGATTGGAGGCTTTCAGCGAATTTAGGAAATGATTTGAGTTGATCTAGTTCGAACGGACCCCCACCCCACCCCACCCCCACCCCCACCCCCCCCCCCCCTGCAAACAAATCTGCCAGACAAGCTCCTCATCATCCGTACTCTGATGTCGAAGTATTAAAATTTCAAAAACAAAATTTTCCCATACTGCAACGGGGAATTTAAACAACTCAATCTTGTTTGACAGGGCTCCTTGAGATCTGTCAAATGAGGTTGAATTGATTAAATCCACAATTTGCATTCTGGGGAAAAAATGCTGATTGAAAATGACAACAGTGTGCAGGAGGTTAAAGTTTGTTATTAACTATTTATACCATGGTTACCTATTCTACTATATATGAAAAGTCTGCGATATAAACGTTAGCTTTACACACAAACCATGCTGAACACGCCAGCAATGGGATTTCAATAGTTAAAATTACACCTACAGTAGAACTACATCCAAGTTGACCTTTGGTGACGTCGACCTGAATGCGAACTTGTCTAAATTTATCGCACGTCGACTCGCGAAGAGTGAAATGAAAGTGGCAATTATTTATTACGTTTTTAAATGAGTTTACCCCATAAAACACCAACAATTAACAACCATGCATTGTCTCATGTTAATAAAGCATCCATAACTCGAAATAGTATGTCATTATGTTGTTAAAATGAAAAAGGTACTCTTTCTTTCTCAATTTCGTTTTGGTGATAAAACTGACAGCGGAAGTACCGCCCAACGATCCTCATGTAAACAAAAACAAATTCGCACGTATTTACGGCTGCTGTTCAGTAAAATTGAGAAAAAATAATATCGATTCTTAATAATCTGACGATCATGGTATAAATAAAATATACCCAAAGTAGCTTGGTGTACCAACTATTCACCACAAGTGGTAAAGTGGTGTTAACCGCGCGCCGAATTTGGTACACCAAGCTACTATGGGAAACATTCTAAATATGTCTAACGTAATGGCCATATCTGACCAGGGCTGGTGACAAAAAAGAATATTCCAATTTTATTAATTTTTCACTTTTGTCTCCAAAAAGTAGCTTGTGATTCCTCATTTGAACGAAGGGTCAAAGATGGTATTTCTGAAACAATGAATAGACATATTTAGTCATTCAAGAAGTTTTGTAAGTGCTGTCTCAAAGTCATGTTAGAATAAAGAGTTAATTAGCGTCACGTTGGGAATTCCATTGATCACATATAGTTAAAACTAGAAGTCCTGTCATGAACTGTGCGCTTATCTAGGCTTAATTGCGCGTAGGAATTGCGCGCAGTTGCCGTATCGAATGGCACCCAAAGCACGGCGGGTTCTCCTGGTTACTCATAGCAAACACGGGCAATGTTTCTGCCAATGGACCTCTGGGTTACCCGGAGGTTCATTGGCTGAAACATTGCTTGTGCACATGCCATATGTGCAGATTTTGATAGCTCTACTATGGTTATAACGCGTAGATTAACGCGCAGATCGACGTGCTATTTGTGCGCATTTCATGACAGGACTTGTAGTTTTAACTGTAGCGCACTGATAGGGGTTCACTGAATCATAAACAAAAGAGAAGCCCACAAAAACTTTGTTAGGGCTCTGGAATAAAGTTCGTAATGCAACTTTCCACCCTGTTGTGTTTTCCCGAAACCATCTTTCTAAAAGGTAATGCCCCGCTTTGACAAGTTGTAGGTACGCCCCTGAGGACACCGAACTGGTAAACATACCTTCAATTCTCATTTCGCTGGTTCAGATCCAGCTCCAACTCCATTCAGTGCTCATCAATTCATTTTCTGAATTCCTAAACGGATCTAATAATTCAAACTCTCCAGCCACCAGTCAAATTCCATAAGAAATTTGGCGCTGTTATAGCCTGGAACCAGTCCAGCCACCGAATAGTCCCTCGCATGTGTTTTAGGTTCAGTCGTCTGGAATATATCTGTTGGTTGGAAAAGAGAAGATACGGTTGGCTTTCCGACCAGCAGAAATATTCAAGACGAATGATGCTTAATGTACTATAAACATTAATTTTCTTTTCATCAACGCAAGAAATATTTCCCAATCGAGAATTGGTTTACCCGAATCTTCCAATGAGGGGTCATAACCTGTTTTTGAGACAAAAAATGAAAACATAATAGTTATTCAAGACTTTTGTTTGCATGTGTCGTCTGCTTTTCATGTTAGGTAAAGGGTTTACACAACTGTTAGACACGTATGTAAACCAAATGCCTATAAATGAAAACTCACAATGGTTATAGTTTTATGATTACACTGAGTAATTCCTTAATTATCTTAATAGCTGGATGTTTTCCAGTTGAAATTAATATTTATTGATTACAATATCTATAACTGGAGCACGAAAGAATATCTATACCTGTTGTGAATAAAGGGACATCACTTTAAATCAATGGTAGTCTGCGCACAAAAGCACATTAAATCAACGGTAGCCTGTTCACAAAATCACATTAAATCAACGGTAGTCTGTGCACAAAATCACATTAAATCAACGATAGTCTGTGCACAAAATCACATTAAATCAACGATAGTCTTTGCCCAGAATCATATTAAATCAACAGTATTCTGTGCACGAAATCATTTAAATGAACAATAATCTGCACAAAATGGAATTAAATCAACAGTAGTCTGTGCACAAAATCACATTAAATCAACGGTAGTGTGCACAAAATCGCATTAAATCAGCGGTAGTCTGTGCACAAAATCACATGAAATCAACGATAGTCTGCACAAAATCACATTAAATCAAAAGTAGTCTCTGCACAAAATCACATTACATCAACGGTGGTCTGCACAAAATCACATTAAATCAATGGTAGTCTGTGCTCAAAATCGCATTAAATCAACGGTAGTCTGTGGAAAAGCACATTACATCAACGGTAGTCTGCACAAAATCACATTACATCAACAGTAGTCTGCACAAAATCACATTACATCAACAGTAGTCTGTGCACAAAATATCATTAAATCAACGTCAGTCTGTGCACAAAGTCAAATTAAATAAGTGGTAGTCTGTGCACAATAGCTTTGTAGATGGCGCCTTGTTTAACTCAATGGACATATATCTCTGTCAACATAAGTAGACCCCGTATCGATAGGTTTATGACACCAGGCTTAATTGACTGTCAAATTCCGTCGACTCAGCCGTCATTACTACATTTTTTAAGATAATAAAGAAAATACTTCGTAGGATATGAGTCAAATAGGTGCCATGATATGTGAACTAACCGTTCATAAGGGAGCACGGTGGCTCAGTGGTTCAGGCATTGAACTTCAAACCGAAAGGTCCAGGGTGCGATCCCCGCTAGGAGTAACTGCGTTGTGTCCTTGGACAAGGCACTTAATCCCGATTGCCCACGTGGGCCACTGTGGCGCTGTGCACTAAGGAGTACTGCAAGTCGATTGTACACTTGTCTTCAACCAAAGCTACCCCTGTTTGTGTGGAGTTAGTACGTTGGAGAGACTGGCAGATGTTCGGTGGTTCTCTCCGGTACTCCGGCTTCCTCCACTCGTAAAACTGTCGGACACGTGTCGAAAGTGTCGTTGAACCTCAATAAGTAAATAAATAAATAAATAACCGTTCATAATATTAAAGTTATTAATCAGTTAAGGGCGAGGGCTGTTTTCGTTCATGAAATTTATTTATTTATTTATTTATTTATTTATTTATTTATTAGGATTTAACGACACTTTCGACAGTCACTTCAATTTTACGGGTAGAGGCAGCCGAAATACCCGGTGAGAACCACCGAACAACGACAAGCAACTATCAGACTCCTCAACGCACTAACTCCACACAAGCAGGGTTAGCATTGGTTGAAGACAAGTGCACTATCGACGTGCACAACGTCTTAGCACACAGCGCAGCCGCGCCACCACGTTGGCATTCGGGATTAAGTGTCTTGCCCAAGGATTTCATGAAATCAGTTGGTGGTCGGGTTAATAGAGAAAAGAGAGCCGAAAAAGTTTTCCACTTATTTGCATTACAATGCATTCTGGGAATTTATATAAAAAAAAAAGACTCAGTTAATATATGTATATCTGTTTCTTATTTTACAACAAGACGCCAACCGGCAATGTATAAAACACAGTAATGAGTAGTAACATCCTCTTAAATCAGACTGTAACAACCACCGTCTTGGCATTCTAAAATTCTATATGGAAGGCAAACAATAACATCATAATGCTTAATCAAGATGAATTGCCCCTGTAGATTATTATCAAAGGAAAATTGTTCATGGATGTTCCATTGTTAGATGAGGTTTATGTACACCCCAGGGTGTTGTGAATGGAATAATGAATTCGGAAACTGGTAAAAAGCGAATTCAGCTATTTATCTTATCACCGCGTTTCTACGTTAGTGTTGTACATCATGCTTAAGCCTTTACCTAACATGAAAAGCAGACGACACTTGCAAACAAAATTCTTGAATAACTATTTTTTTTCATTTTTTGTCTCAAAAACATAGGTTATGACCCCTCATTGGAACGAGCTCGACGAGCTCGTTCCAAAGAGGGGTCATAACCTATGTTTTAGCGACAAAAACGAAAAAAATAATGAAAATTAATTGGCGATTTTTGTGAATAGCGCTGGTCGGTTTTGGCCGTTACGTTGGGTAAAACGAGAGCCCATTTCACCGGCACACTATATCAAAATTTATTTTATTTTATTTTTTTTTTTTTCAAATGTTTCATAACAATTCAACAAAAACCATATCATCTGATCCCTCACTGAAATGCCCTCTTTCCAATGAGTGGGTCACGTGATATGGTTTTGTCAAAATGTTTTGAAATGTTTTTTTCAATCGCGCAGTTCGTAAATTACTCGGGCGGATTTGGTGCATCTCTAGGAAAAGGGTTAATCACACGGAATGTGGATTCCATTTAGTTAATAATTATCAAATCACGTGGCAAATCAAGTCAAAGCATGGCAAGAACAGATAATATTTGTGCCAGTGGACCCTTAGGATAGACCCATTGGTTTCAGCTTCCTGTGTGCTTCCTTTCATAACTCTCTGACGATTGCCTCTGTTTACAATCCTCTCCACAGATATTTCTTCACTGATTACACACGGTACATTCGAGGGTAAAAAGCAGTGTATTTGCGACAATTTCAATGTTTTGACGGATAAAAACCAGACATGTGAGAAAAGTGACCGGAAAATTTCCAACAAGTACCGCTCAATCAGAATTCTAACATGCTAACCGGAAAGCCACCGTATGCTCAGTTGAATGGAGTAGGTTGCTGTGTAAATACTTTCAGGTAAAGCTCGAAAGTGACAAGTTTCCCTGGTTGTTTTTTAAAAGACTAATTCACCCTTTTGTGCTGAAATTCAAACTAATAATTATTTTAACCCCAACATGGTCTGGGCAGTTTCATCATGAATGGTGCTGTTGCATTAAAGTGTAAACATCATCTTACTTTACCGAGTATCTTTGAATTACACGATGACAAAACACATGTTCTGAACAGTTATCTGAACACACTGATAAAATAGTCATTCCTTCAAGTGGACAAGTTTTCCTTCTCACAGGCGTACAAAACCTTTAATGTGTACTTGAGAACTCGAGCATTTTACCTGTGTCTGCGCCGTCTTACTCAGTTCTCCAACAAACTAAAAGATGCCAGACAATCTTACTACACAACATGTGTTGAAGCTTGTAATGGTGACAGCAAAAAACTGTTTAAAGTTGTTAAAAATCTGTGTATAGAAAAACAAAGTGTGTCATTTCCACCACACGATGATCCATCAGAGCTAGCTGATCAATTTGGCAAATTCTTCATCAAAAAATAAAATTAATTCAGAAAAAATTAAGAACAGAAGTGTAGACAAAATTGACCTCAAACAGAGACCATCAGAAAAAGAGCTTTCAACTTTTCAACCTTTAGAAATCCACGAGATAACCAAATTAATAAAAAAATCTTCAAATGCCTCATGTTAACTCGACCCAGTGCCAGCACCTATTGTCAAATCATGTGTAGACTCTTTGGGTCCTGTAATCACAAAAATGATCAACATGTCTCTGCTAGAAGGATGTGTGCCTGATGCGTGGAAAATGGCAATTATTAATCCTCTTCGGAAGAAACAAGGTGCGGAACTTGTATTTAAAAACGTCCGACCAGTGAGTAACTTACCGTTCGTAATGGCATTACTCAAGGTTCAGAATGACATCCTCCCTAATATGGAGTCTGGAAGGGTAACATTGCTTGTTCTTTTAGACCTTAGTGCTACTTTTGACACTGTTTGGCATAAATCTCTGCTAGAGACAATGAATTCTGATTTTGGACTTAATGGTGTTGCTGCTAGCTGGCTATCATCATACCTGAAGAATAGACAGCAGCCTGTATCAATAAACGGTAATCTGTCAAAAGACTTCCATCTTGAATGTGGAGTCCCACAGGGCAGTTGCCTTGGTCCTGTTCTGTTTCTATTCTATATTTCAAAAATGTTCACCATCATTGAATCGCACCTGCCTGACGTCCATGGTTATGCTGATGACACACGTCTATTTCTCTTTTCGACCATCAATCAAGGATCAAACTAAAGCTCTAGAAACTATTGAATCATGTATTATGTATTTCGGACATTTCACATGGATGGCTTCAAACAAATTAATGATAAATGATGATAAGACTGAGTTCCTAATAATTGGTTCACGGACGACAACAACTCAACAGCCTACTTAGAAGAACTCCCTAATACCAAGAGTATATGTCAATACAACCTGAGGTCCGATGGTAAAATGCTGATACATGTTCCAAAAAATAGGTGTAAGACATTTGGAGATAGATCATTCTTATTTGCTGGCCCTCACTTGTGGAATAATTTACCAGAACACATAAAAAGACTGTCAAATGTCAACCTTTTTAAGAAAGATCTCAAAACATACCTGTTTCAAAAAGCCTATAAGTGATGTTCTGGACTGTAAGATACGGTATATATTCGGTTTGTATATTTGCACGAGCTCAGTAACATGTACAGCGCTTTATAATATGGTACTCTATCGTCTGAACTATAATTTTGGCGCTATATAAATGTGTATATTATAATTATGAATGCACTCAAACGTCCAACAATTTGTTGTGGTAAACCTTGAAATACCAGTTTTTATTTCAGATGTTCTGTCATTACAGTTAAAACTAGAATTCCTGTCACGAACTGTGCACTTATCTAGGCCCACTTGCGCGTAGGAATTGCGCGCAATTGCCATATCGAATGGCATCCAAAGCACGGCAGGTTCTCCTGGTCACTCATAGCAAACACAGGCAATGTGGCAGGCAATGGACCTCCGGTTTATCCGGTGGTCCATTGGCTGAAACATTGCTTGTGCACAGGCTATATGTACAGAATTTGATAGCCTTTCTATGGTTCTAACGCGTAGATTAACGCGCAGATCGACGTGCTATTTGTGCGCATTTCATGACAGGACTTCTAGTTTTAACTGTAGCTATTTCAAATGTATAAATATAATGACAGCGGTAATGTTCCAGAAGTCGTGACACGCTCTACTGCTGATGCTTCTGGACTAATATTACTGTAGTGTGTGTTTTTGGAGCTGACTTTTACTTGGTGTTTCTTGGTTTATTGTCGGATGGATGTGACTTCAAATGGGAATGTTATTATTATAACCACTGGGTGTGGGTGTGGATATTGGATGAGAACAGCCCCCCACCCCCCCCCCCCCCCCCCAGTCAAGATAACACCATGACACGAGTGTCTGGCACAAATCATCTTGCCAGAGAGTAACTTTTTCAAATTATACCTCCGAAAACCATCATTGATATTTTTGCTAATATAAACTGAGTTCGTAGCGGATCATGGAGGTAAGTTGACAAAATCTAATTAAATATTCTGAAAGGGCGACAAAAAATTATGATATGTAATTATTTTAAAGAAAACTCCAACAAAACCATATCATGTGACTCCGTACTGGAACGAGCTCGTCGAGCTCGTTCCAATAACTGGTCGCATGATATGGTTTTGTTGAAATCGTTTGAAAAATTTAAAAACAATAATCTTTAAAATAAATTTTTGATACTGTGTGCGTTGAGGTTAAATGGTTAAGACATTGAAGTGATGGAAAACATGACGAGATCCATGCTTAAGGCGTTGGCGTTTCATGACGTAACGTTGTCTTATGTTAGCATGCTGTAGTCATATCAGGAGTAAGTTAGGGATGAAATGATAATCGTTGGTAGGAACCTGAAAGTAGTAACCACGTTGATAATGATCATGTTGTGACGTCCTTTTATTGCTATACGAAGTGTTAGTGCGCATGCACAGCGCGTGATGTTAGAGTAACACGTGTTTTCATTGTCCTTTTTGTATGCTGGAAGCCATTATCTAGGTTTTGTGCAGTATCACGTGGTTACTAAGGGCACAAGTACCTATAATCATAAAGGGGTGTATTCGGAGAGAATGTTCAATGCAATATCTTCGAGAACCCTGTCATCGTGGATGTACGCTATTGGCATGTTAATGTTCTGCCTGCTCTCGACTCCAGCATTCTGTTTAATCCTAGTAGCTTCAGTCAAATCGCTTGTTTCACCCAAGTCCAGTTTACTGCCTGTCCATACAGAGAGGATGGTCACTATGGCTCCCCAGAATGGAAGAGTGATCCCGACCTTTCGATCCATCTGGCTATTGAGAATGCTTTTGCCATTGTGCTGTACCGCTGAAGAATTCTATCCGGAGAATAGTTATTACTCTTAGAGGATCATTGCCGAAACTACTTCGACTTTCTGCTGTTACCCACAAACAGTTACTGCCACTGTGACTATCTACCACAACTGTGATCTATTCCCATCAAAGGAATAGATTCTACGACTGCTGCTGACCAATATCTTTAGTACAGGTGTTTGCCAATCTTTAAATGTTAATACTACGAGCTGCCACTACTGGTCTTGCCACCCCTGGGCAACAAGCTTTGTGGTTAAAAGTACGAGCCACAGATGCGTACCGACACCACGTACCATATAATAATGACGAAACAAGATGTCCGCTCACACGAGCGTGCATCGCAATGAACATGACGTCATTGGCCACTTCCGAGTTTCTTCTGAGGCTCTATGATCATGTCATCCCTGACATACTACTCACGTAGGATATAATTTATCACGTAGTTTTCTTACATGGGCTACCAATTTAATAAGGGTTTGGTACTGGGAGCAAATACTGTTGCACTCTATAGGTAGAGTATATTTTTAACCCTTCACCCAACGCAGACGATATCAAAATTTATTATTTTAAAAATCATATTATAAAATTTTCCAAAAAATTACAACCAAACCATATCATGTGACCCATCATTGGAACGAGCTCGACGAGCTCGTTCCAAAGAGGGTTCACATGATATGGTTTTGTTGAATTTTTTTGAAAAATGATATTTTCCAGCTGCTGAATTTGCATATTACGCGGACGGATGTGGCCGATTCGTTGGTTAAAGGGTTAAAGAACAGCATCACAGTGAAGTTCAATCGATATAAGTGGACTGAGGAAAAGAAAAAATACACTAAGAAGCAAAAACAAATGTTCCTACGGGTTGAACTCAAACTCGGCAATATTTAACCCTTTACCTAACATGAAAAGCAGACGACACTTGCAAAAAAAATTCTTGAATAACTAATTTTTTTCATTTTTTGTCTCAAAAACATACGTTATGATCCCTCGTTGGAACGAGCTCCACGAGCTCGTTCCAACGAGGGGTCATAACCTATGTTTTTGAGACAAAAAATGAAAAAATTTTGAAAATTAATAGGCGATTTTTGAGAATAGCGCTGGCCGGTTTTGGTCGTTACGTTAGGTAAAGGGTTAAACTGATGGACCTTCGTGTTGAATCCAGGTCCAGTAAGCTTGATACTGATAGATCCCCACGTGGTACTCGAACTCAGAAAAGTACACACCGATGGTCGTTCGGGTTGCATCCGAACTCAGCAAAATTTACACTGATGGACGTTGGAGTTAAACTAGGATTCAGACTAGTTTACACTGATGGATCTCGGAGTTAAACCTGGATTTAGAACAGTTTACACCGATGGACCTCCGCGTTAAACAGGCAAGTTTATACTGGTGGATCTCTGGGTTAAATCCAAACTCTACAAAGTTTACTCCGATGGACCTACGGGTTCAATCCGTACTCAGAAATATTTACACAAATAGACCCCGAGTTAAAAGTTTACACCGATGTACTTCCGAGTTAAACCCGAAATCAAAAATGTTTACACCGATAGGCCTCCGAGTTAAACCTGAACTCAGCAAAGTTTACACTGATGGACCTCCGAGCTAAACTCGGACTCAGCGAAGTTTACACCGATGGACCTCTGGATTAAACCCGCACTCAGAAACGTTTACACTGAGGACCACCGGGCTCAACCCGGACTCAGCAGAGTTTACCTCGATGCACCTCCGAGTTAAACCTAGATTCAGCAAAGTTTACACCAAAGGACCACCGAGTTAACCCAGGACTCAGTAAAGTTTACACCGATGGACCTCTGGATTAAATCCGCACTCAGACAAGTTAACACTGAGAACCACCAGGCTGAACCCAGACTCAGCAAAGTTTACACCGATGGACCTCCGAGTTAAACATGGACTCAGCAAAGTTTACACCGATGGACCACCGAGTTAAACCTGGACTTAGTAAAGTTTGCACCGATGGACCTCCAAGTGAAAGAAGGACTTTGCAAAGTTTACACAGATGGACCTTTGAGTTAACCCCGGACTCAGAAAAGTACACATTGAGGACCCTCGGGTTGAACTCGTCGCGTAAACTTTGCTGAGCAGTGTTTTAAAAAATTATTAACCCTTTATCCAACGCAGACGATTTCAAAATTTATTACTTTAAATATCATTTTTTAAATTTTTTCAAAAAATTTCAAGAAAACCATATCATGTGACCCCTCTTTGGAACGAGCTCGATATGGTTTTGCTGAAATTTGTCGAAAAATAATATTTTTTCAGCTGCTGAATTTGCATATTACGCGGGAGGATGCGGGCGATTCGTTGGGTAAAGGGTTAAATAAAAGTGTAATCATCTTCTAGGGTATAGTGTTGAAAGTTAACACTATTCTTTTTAAGAGTAGAAATCACCAATGATGCTCCAGTGTCAATAGAAAGTTCTTTAGCGAAGATCTTCTTTCAGTTTTATCAAGGGAACCTGTGTTACGACCCGTAATGTAATAAATGCCCATAATGTAATACCTACCCATAATGTAATACAAAAACGACCCATAATGTAATACGAACCCATAATGTAATAAAAAACGACGCATAACGTAATAAATGTAATAACGTGTAATAAATGTTAGGTACCCATAATGTAATAAAAATTTTAAAAATTAGATACAAATTACACTTTTCCAGGCCCGTAATGTAAGAAAATTCTAAGCTTGATTTTTGTTTTTTCTCTTTACTCCAGCAGTGCGTTCGGCTACTTATGACACATCATGCGCCTTCATCAATGCTGCCAATGGCCCCTATGCCGTACACAGCCAACATGTGTGGGTGTGTTGGGATTACGATAGAGAGTATTCCGGGACCTGGGGCGGGTATTCTCTGCTATGAGTGACAGGCATTATCCCTCTTCCATTTGTACCACCCACGCAAACGACTTCCTCGATAGCCTCTGCTGCCCTGCCACAATCATATAGGTCTACCTTACAAGACATTCAATAATTTTGATTCCAGGATGGTCATTTATAACTGCAATCATCATATTCGACCGGCTGTTCACTTGCATAAAAGCAATGCGGGTAGCAGGTTCCTATACTGTTAATAAGTGCAAGCAATTCTGGCCAAAGTTGCTGAGGCAGAGGGTGTAGTGGGGTGCAGTGGGGTTTGGGTGCACAATAACCGGATAGTGGGGGGGGGGGGGGGGCGTATAGTGTGGGATACAAGGAAAAGATAGAACAGAAGCAAGACGTTGAGTCAACCGGCGCAGAGGAATATCGGGAGGCGATATGGTGAGTGTACTGGTATTGGAATGGGGGATATCCTATAGCTCGATGGGATTTGGATTAGGCTACTTTGCTCCAAATTAAGCGTACAATCTATCCTCTGTCTCTCCAATTTTCACTACCTAAACAAATTAGTAATTTCCCTGTACTGTACTACTATAAGTTCATGTCGCACCCTCCGCACCTTGAAACCAATGAGCCCGAGCCCAGGACCACACTTAATAACGACCACATCATATTCCCGGTCCTGTGATCACATGTGTCAAGTAATATTATCAAATGCTTTCCAGTCAAATAGTTTGCACTTCGCACATGCAAGAAAGACCTTACATTTTCAATAAAAATTGTATCAGTTTCAATAGTGACAGCCCTGAGTGAAATGGTTTCAACTCCTCTCAGTGTTATTTTTCTAAAACCTCAACACACCACAGATTGAACACCCTCAATTGATATGAACCGAAGCAAGTTAAACGCCTTGTAGACTGCTATCATCCACGCAGGCCACCTTTGCGAGAAGATTGGTTAAGAGTATGACATGTTCACCTGTGGCTGTGACCAGCAACTGAGTCGAGTTAATGTGCACATCACTTGGTTGTACAAAGCAGCCTCTTTGTATTGAGCTCAGGGGATTGCATTCTCAAATAAATTTCACCAGTGGTGTGGCATCACTCATAGTATGCACAGGACGAATGCAGATCTATAATAGAGAGTAGTTTTGGTGGTTCTTGAGATTATGTTGATTGAAAAAGCATTCCACGGCATTTTCTGAGCTGTGGGGACTACCACTTGAACCACCTACATTTCCTGACAGTTCCTGGCGGTTGGCAGGAACTTCCTGCCAACCGCATACTCTATCACATCGACTATTCGCGTGTTCATCCCCGCTATTGTGCCATCTTCTCCTAGGCTACACTCAAACAACATACGTAGCTAAACACCAGGTGTAACATGTGCATATCCGTTTGACCGTGAGGTGTGACCTTGACCATCAATCCGGTGACCTTGAACCTGTGTATGGGCCGATTTTTATGAAACTTGGTGTGTGGTTCGGGCGCCCAACAATTTTGCCACACCCGATGCCCGTCATGTGTGACCTTGATTGATATTCACACCGTTGACCTTGAACCTATATCTCGGCTCATGTTGGGCCGATTTGCGTGAAACTTGGTATGTGGGGGTAATACTTTAACATTTTACCTTGTTTCTTGTCATATTTATAATTTTTTCTTCTAATTTTCTGCTGCCATGAGTCAGAGCGAAAGCTTCAACAATATAAAAACCGCCATTCGAACTATAAATATATTCATTGGCGCTATATTGTAAACTGCAATTTTATAAGTTATTTCCCCCTACATGTATGGTATATGGAGATTTAATACCTGGATGTCGGTTTTAAACACCGAGGCACAGGCGAGGTGTTTAAATGAGACATCCAGGTATTAAATCTCCATATACCATACATGTTGGCGAAGATAACGTTTGTGTCCCGTTTGAAACACAACAACTTAGTGGAAATAAATTTGTCGACGCATTTCTCAGCTCCACAATCATTTGTCCCAAATTCGTGATAATAAATTTTTTTTATAATCGCAGAAGACAACAGGTAGAGTTACATCCCTTGGGTCATTGAGGAAACGGGTAAACAGGATTTTGTTGACATATCATCCCCTGAGTTCCAATGTGTTCTATGTGCCTACTAGCACATAGAACACATTGGTACTCAGGGGACGAATTATTTGCTCTTATTTTATTTTTATGATTGTATTGTCGGAAATCTGATGATATTGTGACTATTTTCGGGTTTTTTGGTTCGAGTTTTATAATGAGGCGAGCGGAAGCGAAAAGCTTTCATTGAAACCATATACCCCCGATGTTTCCCGTGCGCTTATGTCCTGGATGTTGCACGCTCTCATATACCGTGGATGTTGGGCGCACCCTTTGCTATGGCTATTTGTCCAAGGCATTCTGACCAATCAAAAGACAGAATTTATCGTGATATAGGGACCAAAAAAAATTATCCTTACTTCAAGTTGTGTCCAGACAATAATCATTTTATCCTCTTTTAGGTATGGCGGGAGTTCGATGTCGATAGAAGCGGATATATAGAGGCAGATGAATTGAAGGTAATAATGTATAGAGAATAACACCGAGGGTGCTATACCACTGGAGAAAGACAACTTGTCCAACATGAGCAGTTGTTTTTTTGTCAAGTACTGCCAACCTGCCAGGGCAAATGGCACTTGACTACCAAGCTAAAAATCTTGATATGTTTTATCTTCAGTGGCTTAAAATTTTATATCCTACGCTTGTTCGATTTAACAATCAATAGAAAAAACTTGAGATCCTCGACTTGAGGTCCAATTTCTCAACACACAAAACCTCAGATATTGTTTGCAAATTATCTGTCTAACAACTTTACGATATTACTGAAGAATCTTGAATTCAATTCATTATCCCTATCAAACAAGATATTATTAATAGAATTCTCAACATATCGCGAGAAAACAGGTAATTGGGAAATGTCTGTACAATAGAAAAGCCCTTTCACTCCAGTGAATTGTCTGTCAGTTTTTCATTTTGTCTTTGTACCTATGTGCGTGCTGATAGGTTTCATTGTTAACCATTTACCTAACATGAAAAGCAGACGACACTTGCAAAAATAATTCTTGAATAACTATTTTTTTTTCATTTTTTGTCTCAAAAACATAGGTTATGACCCCTCGTTTGAACGAGCTCGACGAGCTCGTTCCAACGAGGGGTCATAACCTATGTTTTTGAGACAAAAAATGAAAAAAATAGTGAAAATTAATTGGCGATTTTTGAGAATAACGCTGGCCGGTTTTGGCCGTTACGTTGGGTAAAGGGTTAACCATTCGCCCAACGTAATTGCTATATCTTGTTTGCGCTACACAAGAAAATCGCCATTCAAATTTTATTATTTGTTTCGTGTGTGTCTAAAAAACATAGCTTGTGACCCAGCAATGGAATGAGCTGTTGAGTTCATTCCAGTTAGGGGTCATAAGTTATGCTTTCGATGCAAAATTGATTTTTTTGTTATTCAAAACATTTTTTTCAAGTGTCGTTTTATACCCGTGCTACTTAAAGGGTTAACTATCCTGGTGTTCACAGCACACGGGCAGAATCAGAGTGGTCGCATGGATAACTGATAGAGGTCCCGGCATCAATCCTCGGTCAATAAAATTCTCGAAGTGTTTCTACTTCATCTAGCAGCATTAATGCTAGGACTGGTGTTGTCAGAGTGTTTCTTCGTATGGGGCATGGGTGAAAAATTGATTCTCCATTTGCGGAGGGCGACATACTCCATAAGGTTCAAGATCCCGACAGTAAATTTCTTATGAACAAGGAAACGAAATGGTCGCTACGGATGCCATCCTGCATAGCCTTCGGAGTTGTGTCCGAGGATGGTGGGACTTGTAAAATAAACAACCCTATACACAGATATACCAAAAACTCCTAGAGCATACTTGCTATGTTTGACTTTTGTATAATATCAAACAGTGTTAATTTTGATTTTTGTTGATGCATTGCCTAATACGTGACAGCATTGAAGTCAAAGACTATAACACTTTTAAAAAAGTGTACTTAACGAATCGGTCGCATCCAATTTCATCATATTTTCATGCCACCCAATCAATGATAAACCCAGAATTTTACGAACTGCACACATACCGGGTTCTTTAACTTTACCCGAGATCTCATGCATTCATAACCGATTCGTGGCAGTGGAATCTCGAAGAGGACCCATAGGGTATAGAAGGATGTAAACCTGATCTGTCTCATGATAATAAGGCATACGGTTGTGATGCAATAGGAATATTAGTTTTTCTTACACGCCTGTTCTCTGTTATCCCCATCTGCAGCAACACTAAACCATGCGGAACATGAAAATCTGTTCCGCACATATGTGCCGAACGGAAATCGTTGACGGACTATTTTTAAACAGAAGCGAAATTTCACTGGAATTTTCTACAAATCGTGCACCACAATTACAATTTGAATCGCTAGCGATAGCTGAAAATTGTCCCCAGAGTTCAAATGTGTTCTATGCGCCAGTAGGCACATAGAACACATTGGAACTCAGGGGACGAAATAGTAACACCGATTCCCCTCGCAAATTTGGTTAGCGATAAAATGTGTTCTTTTTGTTGATAGTTGTCATATGAATTGCTGAGTGTCCTTCTAATAATTGTTTTTTTTATAGACATGAAGGCGTGTAATAAACACAGAACTACACGCGTTTGTGAATGGGTTAATCGACATGGCACTTGTGCCATCGTGGAAGGATAAAATTCGAGCCTTGTGGCCTCTCGTTCTATCCTTCCGCGCTGGCACTCGTGCCATATCGATTAACCCATTCACACGCGTGTGTCGTTCTGTGTTTGCCCGGTGTGTAGTGAAAACACTGTCTGCCCTGATGCTACCGGCGATAGTAACATGTTGAGGAACCAGCAAAGCACGATACCATATTGGTCAGACATTAGCGTATGCAATTTCTTGCGAAGTCCTAAGATCAGTGGGCTCCTCATTTTGGGGTCAAGTAAAGCTAGCAAAGAGGAAAGAGAGCCGTTGTAAAGCTTTAACTTCAGCTGTGAAAATAAAATCCTTATCTGGTATTCTGATTGAGATAATTTGATTATCAGTAACAACAGTCGGTGATACGTTGTCACCATCTTTTGATCTATCTGAACAGATCATTCATTCTAGATGCACTATACATAGACTTTATTTCGACATATTTGTATGTGAACCGAAAGTACACAGAACGACACGCGTGTGTGAAGGGTTAATCGATATGGCACGAGTGTCAGCGCTAAAGGATAGAACGAGGGGGCCGCAGGCCTCGAATTTTATCCGTCCGCGATGGCACAAGTGCCATATCGATTAACCCATTCACACACGCATGTCGTTCTGTGTTTATTACACGCTTCCACATCTATAAACAAACAGTTATTAGAAGGACACTCAGCAATTCATATGACAACTATCAACAAAAAGAAGACATTTTATCGCAAACCAAATTTGCGAGGGGAACCGGTGTTAGTATCTCGTCCCCTTAGTTCCAATGTGTTCTATGTGCCTACTAGAAAATAGAATACACTGGAACTCAGAGGACGAGTTCTAGCTATCGCAAGCGATTCAAATTGTAATTGCGGTGCAGGAACGTATAAAATTCCAGTGAAATTTCGCTTCTTTATAAAAATTGTTCGTCAGCGATTTCCGTTCCGCACAAACGGATTTTCATTTTCCGCATTGTTTAGTGTTGCTGTAGATGGGGATTTAATAGAACGGGCGTGTAATAAAGAGTTTTTATGGGGAAGCACGATTTAAAATAACAGTATGTTTTCTTAGAAGCCAAGGAGGAATATGTGGTTCTCGGTTTTCTTTTACCGACTCTGATTCAAGTGCAGCGGACTCCATATGAGGTTTAATTTTGATTCCCAATGGAAGAATATGTTTCTGCTTTCTGTAAAATAAAATCACTAATTTGAGGATCTGAGACACAATTATAAGCGGCCAACCGTTTAGAAACCTACAGTTAAAACTAGAAGTCATGTCACGAACTGTGCGCTTATCTAGGCTTAATTGCGCGTAGGAATTGCGCGCAATTGCCATATCAAATGGCATTCAAAGCACGGCAGGTTCTCCTGGTTACTCATAGCAAATACAGGCAATGTTTCTGCCAATGGACCTCCGGGTTATCCGGAGGTCCATTTGCTGAAACATTGCTTGTGCACAGGCCGTATGTACAGGATTTGATAGCCTTATTATGGTAATAACGCGTAGATTAACGCGCAAATCGACGTGCTCTCTGTGCGCATTCCATGACATGACTTCTAGTTTTAACTGCAACTGTTGTGTTAGTTTCATCCTGAGCTCCCCTGCTCCATCGAGCAATAAAACTATTGGCAATATTCTAAATGCGCCGAGGCTAATTCTGATACCACTATTATGAATTGAGTCAAGTATTTTGATCTATGACTTTCTTTCAGAACCACACACCACACACCACACAACTGTAATTTAATTTTGATCTCACAAGTGATCCATACAGATAGAATAACCCAAAACTACCATGCTAGACCCCAATAATTGTGTAAGTAATGTTAGTCTTTGAATCAACTCTAGTCTCGTAAGAGCGTACACAGTGGCGGCGCCAGAGTTACAGAAGTGAGGGGGGGGGGGGGGGGTACAGTTGGGTATTGCCCGCCGCGCGTATGTTTTAAAAAATTTCTCAACTTAAACAGTTTTATCCTTTTGAAACTTACTGGTTAGGTCTTTCAGTTATAGAAAACTTCGTACATGGTGACATTTTAACGGAAGAACGTTGTTGTAAAGTGCGAACACAAAGCACCAAACGACACTCAGATCGAAAATGAAAGTAGGCTGCATTCCAAACGGATGCGTTGCACGCTCTCGAGTGTAGCATTCCTCGAATACTCTGAAGCGGTATGTTTCAGACCGTTTGAACGTGGCACGCCTTGTTGCAATTTGGGACCTCGACTCTTGTTTGTTGTTTGCAGCTAATGTGTGTGTGGGGGGGGGGGGGGGGGGGGGGGCACACACAAACATAATTTAAAAACTTCTCTGATTTAGTGCACTTGGGAATATGGATTTAAGCATACCCACCATTACACCGCAACGTTCAATACAAAAATTAAAATGATAGTATTTTTTTACTACGCTTGGCGAAAAAAGTGGAGGGGTAAGTACCCCCATACCCCCCCCCCCCCCCCCCCATGGCGCCGCCACTGAGCGTACATCATTACCCGCAAGAGGAAATTGATATTTTACCCCTTGAACCCTGGTGGTATCCTCCATGTCCGTTCAATAGCAGGAATTGGAAGAGTCGATATTCATTATTTCGGGGAAGACCAATTAATATTTTCAACGTGCAGCCTTGAGGCTGCGCGTTGACAATATTCCTTGGTCTACTCCACACATCCCCTTAGCAGCCATTAATTATGACGTATATTGTTCATAGTCCGGAAAACCTGCCTCTCGGATTAAAAGGGTTAAGATTCCCAGCCAGAGTGTAGTGTCTCGATTGGAAAAAGTATTGAGCAGTGTCACATATCCGACACCCCTCTTCATTTACGACCATGACAGTCATCTTTCGGAATCACCAATGACTTTTCATCAATTTTTAAGTAAGTTGTTTATCGGGTATCGGTACTCGTCTGAGCACTCCATAAGCTACTTCTTGCAAGAACATATATCCATCTATCTAGCACTTAAACTCATTATTCATTGGAACTCCCAAAAGAGCTGCTCCCAACAATCAGTTTGTAATTTTGCAATAATATTAGTGTTCAACCGATGATCGGAACCGGCCCCCACAATCGGCCGATTATGGGCAATCGGATGACAACGGCAACGGCTCCTGGAATATCGGTTCAACCGATTGTTGCCAAGAATTTTGTGATGATTCATTAATCACATTTTATTATCTTCTGCAATTGTTCAATTGTTAATGTAAAATGATGTCAATGATACCATTCAATAAAGTTAAGAAAAAACCACAATGTGTATTCTTAGTCTCTCTAGAATCCCATTTACGGGGCATACAAGTTAAACGACATGCAAAGCTTAAAACTGAGTGAAATCGCTAGTTCGTACCGGCAAAATGACTGTTACACTCCATTGACTCAGGCAGAAGTAAAATTACCAGTTGCACGCACTTGGGCGGTAAACGTGGCTCTGGAGAGCCACGTTTACCGCCCAAGTGAGCGCGACTGGTAATTTTATTTCGATCCCAGGCAACGAAGTTTAACAATGAAAAATGTTCAGTTTAATGTAGTTCTTTCGAGCCTCGACTTGTCCTAGTGCACGGTATTACAATTGGAATCGGCATCGGAATCGGCCGATTGTGGGCTCAAATAACCGGTAATCGGTCAACGACCATTTTTGGTAATCGTATTGAAAAATTAATGATAATACTTATATATAGCAATAAATATATATAGCAATAGCAGTTGTTTTCAATATGATATGTCAACTCACTTTCCTGCTATTGACTACGAGGTTTGATGATAGCTTTTCATCACTGTTGCTTCTGCTTCTCGAGAAACGTCTGCAAACTTGCGTCACTTCTTAAGTTCTGCAACTTTCAATGGCTGAGATCTGGCGAGATCTTGTTTATCATCCAATCGACCAATCAGATGGTTTCCGCCAACATCGGTTCTTCTCGCCCGACAAGACAACGGCAACACAAGTCGAGCGTAATCTCAATACTCAATTTCACAACAATCGGATGAACGCTAAATAATATATGTGAAAGACAAAGCCGTTTGACTCACCTGAACTACATGGACGCCTTAATCTGATTATGAAACAAAGACTGTCCTCACAAACTGGATACATGTACTGCTTCCACACCTCAAATGGCCGGCCACCAGATAACATTCTACTAAAATCTAACTGGCAAACCCAAACCATATAGCTTACAACAGTCAACACGAGACATTAAGAATGTGCAGTACTATTGTTAAAAGAACACGGAAGCAAGTTCATGATGGACATGGACGCAAAGAGAAATCTACTGATCAAGTGAGCCAATTTATCGTGTCGATAAAGTATTAAACTTCAAGAAGCAACACGTTTGTTTTATTCAACCCAAGCGCCCCATGCATTATGCGTTAGTCTCATGTAACTTTCTATCATGGTGCATCTATCATGGTGCGGTGATTCTCCCACATAATAATGCCATTTGTACTGAACATCAAACTTCAAAAAGCGACACTTTGGTTTTATTCGACCCAAACGTTCCATGCATTATGCGTTAGTCTCATGTAACTCTCTATCATGGTGCATCTATCATGGTGTAGTGATTCCCCCACATAATGTCATTTGTACTGAAGATCAAACTTCAAAAAGCAACACTTTTCTCAAACGTCCCATGCGTTATGCGTTAGTAACTTTCTATCATGGTGTAGTGATTCCCCCACATAATAATGTCATTTGTACTGAAGATCAAACTTCAAAAAGCAACACTTTTCTTATATTCGACCCAAACGTCCCATGCGTTATGCATTAGTCTCATGTAACTTTCTATCATGGTGTAGTGATTCCCCCACATAATAATATCATTTGTACTGAAGATCAAACTTCAAAAAGCAACACTTTTCTTTTATTCGACCCAAACGTCCCATGCGTTATGCGTTAGTCTCATGTAACTTTCTATCATGGTGTAGTGATTCCCCCACATAATAATGTCATTTGTACTGAAGATCAAACTTCAAAAAGCAACACTTTTCTTTTATTCGACCCAAACGTCCCATGCGTTATGAATTAGTCTCATGTAACTTTCTATCATGGTGTAGTGATTCCCCCACATAATAATATCATTTGTACTGAAGATCAAACTTCAAAAAGCAACACTTTTCTTTTATTCGACCCAAACGTCCCATGCGTTATGCGTTCGTCGCATGTAACTTTCTATCATGGTGTAGTGATTCCCCCACATAATAATGTCATTTGTACTGAAGATCAAACTTCAAAAAGCAACACTTTTCTTTTATTTGACCCAAACGTCCCATGCGTTATGCGTTCGTCGCATGTAACTTTCTATCATGGTGTGGTGATTCCCCCACATAATAATGTCATTTGTACTGAAGATCAAACTTCAAAAAGCAACACTTTTCTTTTATTCGACCCAAACGTCCCATGCGTCATGCATTAGTCTCATGTAACTTTCTATCATGGTGTGGTGATTCCCCCACATAATAATGTCATTTGTACTGAAGATCAAACTTCAAAAAGCAACACTTTTCTTTTATTTGACCCAAACGTCCCATGCGTTATGCGTTCGTCGCATGTAACTTTCTATCATGGTGTGGTGATTCCCCCACATAATAATGTCATTTGTACTGAAGATCAAACTTCAAAAAGCAACACTTTTCTTTTATTCGACCCAAACGTCCCATGCGTCATGCATTAGTCTCATGTAACTTTCTATCATGGTGTGGTGATTCCCCCACATAATAATGTCATTTGTACTGAAGATCAAACTTCAAAAAGCAACACTTTTCTTTTATTCGACCCAAACGTCCCATGCGTTATGCGTTCGTCTCGTGTAACTTTCTATCACGGTGTAGTGATTCTCCCATATAATAATATCATTTGTACTGAAGATCTAGGTCGTTGCGAAGCAGGTAATCAGAAGCATGAGGTTTCGATTATCGGATTCCTCAGAATAAGTGCGCTAAATAAACAAAAGGATTTGTGAAATAATTTTCCAAGACGGTTGGGCAACATTATCTAGTACCATATTCCTCCCCGTCTTGTGGTATACAAAGAGGATAAATAACAGTCACGATGCAAAACAAATAATCAAAAGCCAACCTTGGGATCCAACATTAGTTAAAATTAAATGTACAAAAGAATAAAGTTACACCATTGACACACTTAGAGTTATAGTTAAAATTAGAAGTCCTGTCATGAAACGCGCACAGATAGCACTTCGATCTGTGCGTTAATCTACGCGTTATGACCATAGTAAGGCTATCAAATTCTGAACATATGGCCTGTGCACAAGCAATGTTTCAGCCAATGGACCTCCGAGTCACTCGGAGGTCCATTGGCAGAAACATTGCCTGTGTTTGCTATGAGTAACCAGGAGAACCTGCCGTGGTTTGGGTGCCATTCGATATGGCAATTGCGCGCAATTTCTACGCGCAATTAAGCCTAGATAAGCGCACAGTTCGTGACAGGACTTCTAGTTTTAACTGTAACTATCATTGCTTGGTGATGTTATTGCTGAAATGTGACCATGTCTGTTTTAACATTGTGCACGGTGAGGATCAGATTAGCGAAATCATGAAATGCTTCTGCATTTACGAAATATTAAGAAGACAGTGAAAAACAGTCTTTCAGCGATGAGAACACACGTTTCCAAGTTCTGCCTCTGCAATCATTACCCAGCGAATGAAGAAGGGCGACACACAACCACCTTTTCAGTCGAACAACGGAAGTGCCCTTATAAAAAAGTACCATGGTAAACCATGGTAAATCCCAAAATACCCTGGTAATACCATGGTATACCATGGTATTACCAGGGTATTTTGGGATTTACCATGGTTTACCATGGTACTTTTTTATAAGGGTGTGAGGTTTGTCAGTTTGGTGAGATAAAAAAAAATGAAATACATTCTATTATGTATTCGGTCCCACTTCTATCCTGGTAGATTTGTCGACACAAAGCAGTGTCGTAAAAGCACACGTGTCCGAGAAAGAAAGACCACACTGAGAGTATCCATATTTTTCTAAAATCCCCAGCCTCCTTCACAGAGAGTCATCTGTAACGTGATTCGACAGTTCTTCCCGCCCGTTAAGTGTGCCTGAGTTAAAAGAACTTGACGCAGTACGGACGTCGTGGACTGGTCACTTTCCACGGGTGGGCAATATTTCCACGGATGGAATCATATTAAATTCCAACCACTAATTATGGGAATAATAATCAAAAATTTAATTAATGAAGCATCGGATGCAACCCGGTGCTTCATTTATTAAAATTTTGCCGCTAATGATTTTATTACCTGGTAAACGCATGCATGGACATCACTGTCCACGCGTTTAATACGACCAATCCACGGCGACTGTTCTGTATATACTTATATCGTACCACCTACAAGTATCTGGGAATTTCATTGGTTCAAAGACTTCACATGCAGACTACATATAAAACCATATACTGCCTGCCAACATCAATATACGCTGACAGCTATGAGTAATCTCCCCTTTGTTCATTGATTATTCAAAATGGCGGCAGCCGATAAACGCTTCAAGTTGAAAGATTGAGTGCTGGAAGCCCATATTTGGTCTGAAGTGCAGGTCAGGCAACTTGAAAGGCTTCATATTCTGTGGATGTGTGTCATGTTACCTTCGAAATGAAACTGTTTGGTATGTATGAATTTGCCTTGTTACAATTTATGGGAGTATAGGCACTCTCCCATAAATTGTAACAAGGCAAAGACACGTGAACACATTATGAGAATTCTCTCATTTAATTTTGATCGCTGTTATTATTAGTTCTGTGCATCGATGCAGCAGTCGGTAAGATATATTCGATACACAGTTTGTTGGTGGCCTAATATGGTATATATGGTGTCAGTTAATTTCATATTGGACGAGAGCTCTTCGCTCTCGTCCAATATGAAATTAACTGACACCATATATACCATATTAGGCCACCAACAAACTGTGTAACTAATAATATCGTATTTTATAAGCTATGGCAGGTGTAATTAGTTTCCTGTACAGATGACATTTACATGTCCCTTTTACATGGACATATACAAAATCTGATACTGTAATCTACCTCCTTGTACGTGATTTAACATCTACTATGGAAAAATGGATACGACTTATAGGGAATTGAAGTACTGACAAGAGCTACGTTTCAGATATGGCAGCTGAATATGTCAAAAATCGTTCCGATACTCTGCAGCAGTAAAATAAGAAGGATAACAAATATTAACATGCGAACTGCTCATTATTTCTATTTCTGTGGCTTGACATTGCTCCTTTGTGAATCTGTACACTTCAATAACGGTCTTGTCGTGCGTGAGCAGACGTCTCTAAAGAATACCGAAAGAAATTTATCACCCTCTGACATTTAAAAACCTGTTTATGTCAATAAACGACTATAATTGAGAGAAAAACGTGAATTGTCTCATATCATTGGTCAATATGTGATGAAATGTCACAATAATTAACTATTTTTTAAGTTTTAACTGATTAGAACAGTCACGCCACTGAACAAAAACGAACAACAATGTCCAACAATCTTATATAATATGAACTGGCATGACCTAGCCATTTTTGTTTCTTTTACAAATGAAGCACATAGGCACATACGGGTATTGGAGGATACATATGACATGGTGATGTACTATTAGATGATACATTTTGGAGGATACCTTTTGGTGGATACCTATCGGAGGATAAGTGATTTGGGACCATTGTGTTTCCCAAGACTTATTACACAGTGACATGATTAGTTTAAAAATATTAGGTTGTGCAAACACAGGCATTGACGTAATGCATTATATGCAATTTATCAAATGTAAACAAATGTAGACCCTCTTGGTCAATACATTCTATCCTCAATTTGTTCGGTCTATTTCTTCTTCTTCAACTATCTACCAAGGCTAGCATTCGGGTATATGGTTGGTTGAAATAGAAAAAATAGAGCTAAGCATGACTAGCCGCGTGCATTCAAAAACAGAACAAATCGTATTTTTCATTTAATTTAATTTTCTTTAATAATATCCGATTTGCATTGATTTGTTGAAATGAGTATTTCACAACGCGATTAATAATTTTCCTATCGTATGAATGTTTTTGTTTTGCCCGCCCATTTGTAAAGTAAAAAAGTACAGGTGTGTTCTACGGTGCAGTTAAATTTTGTACCATGATTACCTATTGTACTATATATGAAAAGCCTATGACATAAATTTTAGTTTTACACACCAACCGTGGTGAACACGCCAGCAAAGGGATTTCATTAGTTAACTTTTACACCTGCAGTAGAACTACATCCAAGTTGACTTTTGGTGACGTCGACCTGAATGCAAACTTGTCTAAATTTACCACACGTCGCCCCACGAAGAGTGAAATGAAACCGGCAATTATTATTACGTTTTTAAATGGGTTTACCTCATTTAGATACCAAAAAGTAACAAACATACATTGTCTCATGTTAATAAAGCATCCATAACTCGAAACAGTATGCTGTTATGCTATTAAAACGAAAAGGACCCCGTTTCTTTTTCCGTTTCGTTTCGGCGATAAAATTGACAGCGGAAGTACCACCCGCCGATGCTCATGTAAACAAAAACAGAGGCGCACGTTTGTACGTCTGCTGTTCTGTAAAATCGAGAAAAAATAATAGCGAATCTTGATAATCTGACGGTCATGGTATAAATAAAATATACCCAAAGTAGCTTTGTGTACTCGTGGTGAAGTGGTGTTAACCGCGCGCCAAAAGCTCGCGGTTAAGGGCCTATATAAGTAATGAAATTTTGTTTATTTTGACAATTCTCACCTCTGATATTCCTTCAATTCAAATTAAATATACACAAAATGTACATCAAAATGAAGGTCGGGATGTATAGAACACGAAACACATATGTAATCAACTCACAGAGTCGACTGTAGGCACCACTGGTTCCTGGAAATCTGCTGCCGTTTTCGCACCAAAACTGATAATTTAATAATATTTCACGGAAACAATTTGTGGCCGAATGTGCTTTACATATCCAAGAACAAAGCTAGGGGATAAAAATTCTTCAAAACACGGCGACAGAGCTGCATTGGGGAAAATTCCAAAGCCTTTGCTTTTGTTTACGTATGAGTATACTTTCGATTTCCGGTCAACGTCATCGGACAGAAAAAGCATGTAAAAACAACGCCGTCTAAAATCAAATAATGAAAAAGATCGCCTTTAGACAGTATACTGTTATTAGATTGAGATTGCACAGTTGCCATATTCAATGCAAGGTATCATGATACCTGTTGAAATTTCTTAGAATTACGATTTTGTTTTTCGATGGAAATTCGTGGTAACGAGTGATTTGCGCATGTCTGTCGAGCATGGAAACCATCTTCAATACAAAATGCAGACAGTGTTGTCCTTTTCCAAAATGCAGTCCTATCGCTGTATTCGAAAGTGTTTTGAATGCCTAGCTTTGTTCTTGGATATATGAAGCACATTTGGCCACAAGTTGTTCTGATGAAATATTATTTTATTATCAGTTATTATCAGTTCTGGTGCGAATACGGTAGCAGACTTCCAGGAACCAGTGGTGCCTAGAGTCGACTCTATGAGTTGATTACATGTGTGTTTCGTGTTCTATACATCCCAACCTTCATTTTGATTTGTGTATATTTAATTTGAATTTAAGGAATATGAGAGGTGAGAATTTCAAAATAAACAAAATTCCATTACTTATATAGGCCCTTAACACGACTTCTACAAGCTACTATGGGTATACTCTATATGTAATTGCTGCATACGGGCGGTTATCTAATATTCACGTGGTTTGTCATCTCTCATTTTTCTGTTCAGTATTCGAAACCGCGTGCATTAGCCTTTGTTGGCAATAATAAATCCGCCGTGTGCACATGTGTTGATATGGCTGCAGTAATATGAAAAAATGAAATGGACTTCAGCCGCTCAAGAGTACATTATAATACAAGCAAACACTGAATTACATTATAACAATTGACATGAAATTAATTATCTGTCGCGTTATCGGAGAATGAATGTGGGATGGTCGTGTTTTCAAGTTTTGTATGAATTCCTACGCACTTCATACAACTTAACGCGCCCATTTCAAATTCATACTCAGACAAAGCGACAGACATTTCATTTCGAATCTTATATGAATATCAAATATAAAGGACAGCAGATCACAACTACAGTTCAAACTAGAAGTCCTGTCACAATTAGCGCAGCACATGTTCGTTAGTTAATGCGCCCCTTACAGCAGAAGAATGAAGTAGTCTGAAATACATAAGAACGTTTGCGCCGTGCAATGCAATATATAACGCGCTATTAGCGAGGTCGATAATGAAATCACGAACTGAACCCATCACACAGGAAGAAAATATTAAGACCCCAGTATGTTGAAGGTGGATTACTACAATTTCCGAGGACAAGACACTAGAAGCACTTGCAAACTTTCATTACATGGACCACCGGATTGCACCCGGTGGTCCATGTGATGAAAGTTCGCAAGTGTTTCTTGTGCTGTTATGAACAATTATAAATACTTTTCGAGTGGAGAATATATGGCGCTGCGATTAATTAATATAAATCCCAGTAAATCACACTTTGGAAAGTAATAAAATGTGCTATTTGTGAGGTCGATATTAAAATCACGAACTAAATCGATCAAACAGAAAGAAAATATTGAATCAACATTATGTGGAGGGAGGAGTTCTAGTAAATCGCTGTGGGGTAGATTTTTTCACTTAGTAATCATTACACCTGCTGAGGACAAAACACAAGAAGCACTTGGAAACTTTCATGAAATGGACCACCGGATTGCTACCCAGTGGTCCATTTGATGAAAGTTTACCAGAGTTTCTCGTACTGTTATGAACAATTATAAATACTATTCGATTGGAGAATATATGGCGCTGCGATTAAGTAGTAATCCACTCTCTTTATTCGGTGTGTGCTGTCGAATTTTAATGTCTATTTACGTCATTACATATACATATATCACAGTAGAGGTTAGGAATTTTTACGAGTATAGAATTGCTGAACACTCTGGTTTTCTCCTGGAATTGAGTTACACTGATTGGGCAGTTTGAGCTTGATATGGACAAAAAGTGCACTTACTTAGCGCACTATTACTTCAAAACAGTGTACAATACAGTTACAGGACTTCTCGTTTCAACAGTAGAACACAATGGGGTGGATTTCTACCCATCATACTTTGCCGGTTCCTGAGAAAACTCACAAGAGGTGCGTGCCAAGTGCGAAAAACTGAACGTTCTCGGTTGTTCTTGCGCTTTAGCGTAAAAATTGTAAATATTTGTTGGATGTTAAAATCTCGAACTGTGTTTTGATAGTAATCCAGTCTCCTTATATTGTTCATGTATTTTGTAACAAATCGGATTTTTGTGAGTGTGTATGTAATGATTGACCTCAAGTCGGTTGTGTTGTTCGTGATGTGAAATCAATAAGAACACTGGTTTGTAGTTTAGACTTCAAAGACTGGACTCAGTATTGTCGTCTGCTCTGTTGACATCCATTTCCTCCTCGGCATTAATACTCCGATTGATTTCTGCCTACGTTAACATCTGTAAAAATATATATATATAAACATTGGTGTTCACGCAATCTTCTAACCTGTCCTACATCAATCAATTAACACTTACTAATAAGAGAAAGCAATTAGTATATCATTTATTGCAAGGTGTTTTAGTAACCAAACATGGTATATACTTTTATACGATATCAGTGAGGCCTACAAAAGTTAAAAATCTGTTTCTCAAGTCCTCGCATGGTCCTTTTGGCTGCCGCATGTTCTCCTTTTATAACCAATGCAAACTTTAAAAAAAATAAACATTAAATAGTTTATGTCTGATATTTTACCCAAGTTAATAAAATTGATAAATTTACCCCTTGAGTGCAACAATGCTTTGCAATGCTGTAGCATTGCAAAGCCTTCTTGCACGCAAGGGACGAAATACACCACCGCCCATGCTATCCTGTAGATTATGAGGCCTAAAAAATAAACCGAACCAAGAATATGAACTTTTGATGGAAAAGAAATAATTACAAAAATAAAAAATAAAATAAAAAACCGCCCGTTCACATGCGATTTTACAAAATATGGCCCGAGAAACAAAAGATCTAAAAAAAAAAAAGATCATGAGTCAGTTTACTCCATCACCGAATGCTACTTTATTGGGATACATGGACCCTATAGCCAACACCTTGAATGCGAGTCCTCTTAACTGGGCAGCCTAACAATTCACGATTGATTTGACTTGAATTTTCAATTTGTGTTGCGGTTGCGATAGACAGAATAGCAGATAAAACATTAACCTTTACCTGACACCGTATATGTTGCTCTAAAATGTAGGTTAGGATCCCCAGTGGGAACGAGCTCTACCAGCTCGTTCGAATAAGGGCTCACAAACTATGTTTTGGAAGCACAAAATTGACAATACTAAAATTTGAATGACGTATTTCGCGAATAACGCTGAACCAATATGGCAGTTTTGCCTGGTAAAGGATTTTATCTTACAATCAACATGTATTGTGTCTATATTACCTCCGCAACTGTCGTGTATCCGACTCCCTGATACAGATATTTGTATTAGGGGGTCGGATACAAGCACGTTCCTTTCGCGTGAGTTCTATTTTTTTTTTTTTTTTTTTTTGTTCATCCGTACGAATAAATAGTTCGTTATATATTCGTCTACATTCTTGACTTTTACCCAATATATTGTAAGATAAAATGATTATTACCGCTTCGGGTTCTAAGGGTAGATCACGACTCTTCTTCTACTCATCGTGATCTGCCCTTAGAACCCGGAGCTCGACTCGGATACATATTTTGTACATCCACATAATGGTAATAATCTCTATGGACTCAAACATACAAATAAACAATGTGTTTTAGTACTAAAAGTTGTTTTGTTTCTTGTAGTTGTTCTTGCGACACTTGTTGAATCAGTGCAAGAAAGATGTGGATGTCACTGAAGAGCAATTGATCGTTTATGCTGATACAATGGTGAGTTAATCAGAGACAGTTTTTCGCCTATCCCAAACGTGTTCTGCTCCACACACTTCAGTTCTCACAGCGTTTTGATTTAGTAAATGATCCGATGTAATTTTCGTGTTTCAAAGAATAAACATGGTTCAAGCCAATTTGAGCCTTAAGCAAAGAAGTTGGTAGGCACGTGTACACAGATTCTCTCGAAATTCCCCCAAAAGATCATGCAAAATTTCAACTAATAAGCCTGCAGGTTGAACACGGATGTTCATTATCTGAGACTCATCTTGAGCGTTTTATACTCTTTACACAATGTCATAGACGGAAACCCCACTCCGCTAGGGTTTTTATAAAGGATCCACCCTCCACCTCCATGTTTGTATATGTATGTATATGTGTGCATGTATAATATTAGTTACACAGTTTGTTGGTGGCCTAATATGGTATAAATGGTGTCATTTAATTTCATATTGGACGAGAGCGAAGCTCGAGTCCAGTATGGAATTAACTGACACCATATATACCATACTAGGCCACCAACAAACTGTGTAACGAATATATCTTACCGACTGCTGCATCGATGCACAGAACTAACAACAACAGTGTTCAAAATTAAGTGAGAGAATTCTCACAATGTGTTCACGTGTCTTTGCCTTGTTACAATTTATGGGAGAGTGCCCCATAAATTGTATCAAGGCCAATTCATGCATACCAAACAGTTTCATTTCGAAGGTAACATGACACACACCCACAGAATATGAAGCCTTTTAAGTTGCCTAACCTGCACTTCAGACCAAATATGGGCTTCCAACACTCAATCTTTCAACTTGAAGCGTTTATCGGCTGCCGCCATTTTGAATAATCATTGAACAAAGGGGAGATTACCCATTGCTGTCAGCGTATATTGATGTTGACAGGCAGTATATGGTTTTATATGCAGTCTGCATGTGACGTCTTTGAACCAATGGAATTCCCAGATACTTGTAGGAGGTAAGATATATATATATATGCTAAATATAGGAACATCGGTGGGGGTGGGTGGGTAGTTGAGTATTATCAGCTTCACCCTTTGCGTGTCGTTAACTCATCACCGCAGGTAGATCATGATATATTTACCACTTGCCCAACTTAATGGCCTAAATCTACCACAGTTCTACACGTTAATCAAAATATGTGGAGAACTCCTATTCATGTCTCAGTATTTTCATATCTTTTGCTTCAGAAATAAGGCCCTTAGGTTGAGTAATCTCGTCAAGACTACTACGGTAGGAAGTCATCATGTCCTATGCTCCAGCGGTAGGATGGGCGAAAGTTTCTAAACCCATATAAAACGTTTTTGGGTAGTGTCAGTGTGCTAGAGTTAGGCCAAGGGTTAATTATAAACACCAAATATCCAATCAGTTAATCCTTACAATCTGCGTAAGTATAAGTTGCAGAAGTCAGCAGGAAGACAGCCAATCTGGTTATGCCCTCTCCTTGCAATGTACACAACTTTCATTTCTATTATATCTGCTGTTTTTATACTTTATATTCAATATGTAGAGGTACCTTCTATTCGTTGTATTTAATTGTGCAAATTGTAAAATAAAGCATTCATTCATCCATTCATTCATTTTTCACTCTCATGCGCATGAATGGAAAAAGTTTGAGCGCTGTTATCTATCAGCTGTATGGAAGGATATGCTCTTTGCTATTAGATCATTGCTTTAGCTAGATGCGGAGCGGAGCCAGGATACTAAAATAGGGGGTTCTCTGACCATTTCTTTTTGTTGGGAGGGGTGGCGGGGAGGGGTGGCTAAAATGACATTTGTCGAAAGTCGTTGTGAGGGGGTGGATACCTCTCCTATTCAAAACTAGGACCCTCCGGTTGTACTGAAGTGGGAAAAGGGGGTAACAGTCGGAGCATCCTAGGTCCTAGTTAAGACTTGACCTCCCACCCCCAAGAATATTTGGCAAAATTCAATGCTCTAAGAGCGAATCTGGGGCATTAAAAGAGTGTGTAGACCTTATTGTAGACAATTTTAGGGCTATATATGTTATGTGAAAGTTGCATTGGGCCAATGGTTTTGTTTTTTTTTGGGGGGGGGGGGGCAGCGAAAATTTTAAGGGGGGGGGGCGCAAGACCCTGTCTCCAGAACCACCTGTGGCAACGCCACTTGCTGGATGTATAGATTACTATCCTTCAATCAATCTCTTGGATGTTAGGTAGGATTTCATTTCGAGCCCGACACTGCTATTGATCTTGCGAAATATGCGAAGAGACCAGGGGGAGGAGGCCACCAAAAATTTGCAAGACGTGACGTGGGGGGTGGGTGGGTCTCTTGAGTGCGCCAAAAATATGCATTTCCAACTTGTGCAATTTTTTGAATTTTTTAAAAATATATCAATATATCAGCTAATATATACCATCATTTGTGTTTCAAACCTTAAAGATGATGTTGTACATCACACGGTTAACATAAATACAATATCAGAAGGCTTTATATGTGAGAATATTGGGCTTAAACTGGGAAAATGTCACACGTTAGTAGGGGGTGGGTGTCTTGTTCGAAATGTAGAAAATGCGCAGACAATATTTTGGGAACAATTCAAATGAAAATTTGTTCCCGTATATGTACACCTGCTCTGGCCAAGCCTGATAAAGAACAGCTTGTCATTTGTAGATTGGGGCCCACAGCAGCCCACAGAGGTTTAAATTGGTGGTACCAGTTCAACCCTTTACCTAACATGAAAAGCAGACTACACTTGCCAAAAATTGATTGAATAACTAATTTTTTTTCATTTTTTTGTCTCAAAATCATAGGTTGTGACCCCTCATTGGAACGAGCTCGACGAGCTCGTTCCAATGAGGGGTCATAACCTATGTTTTTGAGACAAAAAATGAAAAAATAATAAAAATTAATTGGCGATTTTTGAGAATAGCGCTGGCCGGTTTTGGCCGTTACGTTGGGTAAAGGGTTAAGAACATTATGAAAACCCCCTAAAGACAGCTGTGCCTACTAAGTTTATAAGCTCATTTTGGATTTTATTGGGAGAGTGGGGGGTGGATGTCTGAGAACGGTAGTAGAAAATGTGTACGTAGTGGGTGGGTGGATATAAAAAGGAGCCGAATAAAAAATAGGACGTCACGTCTTGCAAATTTTTAGTGCCCTCACCCCCCCCCCCCCCCCCCCCTTGAAGAGAGTGAAAGAAAATAAAAATGAGTCTAAAGAACACCACAGTGAATGTCGGGTAATTTCTAGAAAAGCTCAGAGATAAGAAAATCATTGGTTACGCAGAGTGGAATATCAGTCTAAGAGAGACGGCATCTTAAATAGCGCTCCAGTGTCACATCAGAACAAAATAACTCTTTATCCAACTCCACCAGAACGACACTTGCGCAACAACCAATGAATAACTTCATTTTTCTCAGTTTTTTAATAAAAACATAGATTTTGACACCTTCGCGGGTTCGTTCCAATGAAGGGTCATTTTGCAAAAACTGAAATTGAAAAATAATATAAAATTTGAATGGCGATGTTGTAAGAAGCGCTGTGCCGCTTTTAATAAACTATCGTACCAAGATAAAACTCGATAATGAAAAATAGACGCGATTCATCGTACCCACACTCCACAAACATCCTTTTAACACAGGCATCAGATCTCGGTGACTGTACAATTAACGAGATATGTTGCACAAATTGAATTAGCATGTTCGGAGTTGGGTCAGTGGTTAGGGCATTAGACTTTAAACCAAAAGCTCGAAGCTTCGATCAGGACCAGCGTTAACTGCTTTGTGTCCTTTGGCAAGACATTTCATCTCTAATGTCCTCGTAGGGATAAGATGGCGCTGTGCACTAAGGCGTAGTGCACGTCGATGGTACATTTGCCTTCAACCGCCGCTTCTAACCCTGCTTGTGACGAGTTAGCAAGTTGTAGAGCCTGCTAGTTCCTCGCCGCTGCTTGGAGGTTATTTTGGGATACTACGGCTTTCTTCGCCCGTAAAACTGTACGACACGATGTAACCATGGCTGTTGAAAGTATCGTCACCGACATACAAACAAGCATGTTCAAAAATCATCCCCATATAGAAATAATCAACGCCATTTTATGCAAGCCATATCCTGGTGTCATCCGACATTTCAAGCTCAGAGCAACGCACTCGAAATAAAAACGCTGGGATCACTGAGGTCACAAGGGGCAATACTGAATGGAATAAATGTAGACCTGGTTAAGTATGAAGTACTATCACACATTCGTTGAATGATTGCGCCACATCAGAGTTTGTGAAAAGGACAGAACACGACGAGGGTGGAGTACGAGAGACAAGAATCAACGATCCGACTAGGATTTTTTCCTGTATTTCACGCGCGAAAAACACCTACTCGGATCGATCATTCCTGCCCTATGTAGGGCAGGAATGGTCGATCCGAGTAGGAGTTTTCCTGCACGGACTACAGTACCACCACCGTTGATTGGTCACTTACAACGCGTGGGCAGCATTCTCACGGACACAATAATATTAGATTCCAAACACTAATAACAGGAATAATCATCAAAAATTTAATTAATGATGGACCGGGTTGTACATTGTGGATTAAATTCCGGGCAAGTACCAATGGACTTCAGATCAAGCTAATGATGTACCGAAGCAAATATAAATTTCAATGTAGTTCATTAAAACAGCTCTTTTATTCCGAGCTTGAAGTGCCACAAGCTGAGAAAAGACAAAATGCATTGCTCTGTGGCTTTCAGACAGGACAATACCCCTTATATTGTTGACAGGGCAGCGGTATGAGCCTAGTGATTAAAATGCGCATACCTCCAACAATGCAGCATTCACATACCGAAAAGCCTTTTAGAACGGTCATATCTCATGCTAGAAACTGATACATTTCTATATGCTAAACATTGTACTGACCTAATAATAGGGCTGCATACATTTACTGGAAACATCGACAGCCCGGTGTCGTGTTATTCAAAACAATCAGTGCAGCACATGCATTCACAATGAAGCATGCATTCACAGATGAGCCTTAGAGCGAAGGCTAGGGGTGGATGGAGGAAACGGGGAGCTAAGCCATTCAGTCTCCCACCAGTGCCATCGACTATTACGCATGCCGGATACCAATACGATGACACCAATTTCGCGTCGTATAATATGGGCTGAGTTCACTAAGTGGAAAACAGATGCAGTAGTTACTCAAAATCCACAAACCACACCTCGTGTCAATCGAGTAACGTGCGCGTCTCTCATTCATTGACAACCACAGGCGCACTTAACGTCTATATCACAGTTAACCGACCACCAAATGTACAAAGGTCGCCGAAAAAGTTTACTCATTTATCGTATCACCAATGTTAGTCTGAATTACCTAACTGTCTCCAGACCAATACATTTTAATGTCAACAATGACTTACCTAGATTATGGGCTGAAGCTATGAACAATGCACAACTAACATGTCGAATCACGATTTGACAAACTATAAAAAGCTTTACTTGGCCAAGGGTTATAATAAATATCTACACTCATCGAGCCAATAACGAATCGTTTTCTCCATGAGATTCTGGATTCATGGCCTTCACAATGGGTGTAACAATACCAATGTCGACCCCAGTGAGGGCGTTAGAGAAATTTAGAAAGAATTTTTGTCCATGAGCGACACAATACAGTACTCAACAAATACCTGCACTCATCGAGCCAATAACAGGTCGCTTTTACATTGATATCCGACTGTCATACAATTGTGAACTTATGGCTTTCACAGTGAGTGTAAAAATACCAATGCCGACCCCAGTCAGGGCGTTAGACGGCCCTAGTAAGGGCTTTTGCCCATGAACGACACAATACCGTACTCAACAAAAAGCAAACACTCAGTGGTTGTAACCCTCTCACTCCCACACTGGGGAGACATAGAACGCAATACTCAACATGGGTTTCACAGCATCATCAAACCATTTTGGAGTATCGATACGTTCAATAATACTCTTAACATTATTCAATAATCAAACTGGGTCTGGTTTGAGCAACAGATATGGTCAGCAATATCCAGAAATTGCCTCATTGGCCACTAGCCAGGCACTGACCTATCCAAAATGCCGACATACTTGCAGATGTATGTCCTATTCAAACAAACTTACGAGGGGAATTCAAAAAGTCCATAGCCAGACCATGAAGGGGTAGAGATATAAATCAAATGAATACATATCTAGGTTTTATTTTTCAACATAGTCGCCATTTACAGACAAACATTTTTGCAAACGCTTTGCTAGAGCTTCTAGCCCTTCTCTGAAAAACCCCTCCAAAACCTCCATCACAGCATCTTTCGTCTCATCATCATCCGCAAACACATGACCACAGAGCTGTTTCTTCACGCGAGGTGGGGGGGGGGGGAAGAGATGGTAGTCTAAAGGTGCCAGGTCCGGAGAATAAGGCGGGTGTGGCAACAACTCGAACCCACAACGGATGTCTATGTTCATGGCCACTCTGCTGTTGTGAGCAGGGACGTTATCCATGCGAATTTTCTTTTGCTCTGGGGTTAGCAATCGTAGTACCCATCGTGCCGAAACCTTAACATGTTTAGGCGATCGTGGAGGATTGTTTCAATGGATCCAACAGACAACTTCACTTCTGCAGCAGGCGTTTGACTGACACACATCTGTCCTTCATCACTAACCTCCCTCTCCGCAGCATTCACATTTTCCTCTGCCAATGCAGTTGAAGGCCGCCCACTCAGGCCTGGCATTCTGAAAAATGCAGGAGGGCAAAAAATCGCTCTCCTCAATCAGCTTAGGAGAGCAATTAGCTTTACACGGCATTTTTAGTATCCAGTTGAACAAACTCATTGAAACTGAAACCAACAGACTACATCAGTGATTTTATTAACTTTACTAAGGTAAAGCGAAATCTCTTAGACATCTAGATGTCTCACTCAACAACCGAACACACACTTGACAAGACCTGTGTGTGTACCCAGACCTGTTGTCCTAGAAAGTCATACGCCTACCACTACCACCTTCAACCCCCCAAGGTTGGTTGAAGGTAGTAGCGGTAGGCGTATGACTTTCTTGGACAACAGGTCTGCTTGAATCTACAGCCACATCCTGGTGCAAGTGCTTCAAGTGACAGGATAGTAGTAGTGGTAGTATATTATAGTGTCAATATTCCTTGAATAATTACCCCTCGAACTGTGATGTCAGTTGTTGAACTTGAAACTGACAGAAAAAAAATATTGCTGTGACCCATTTTGCTTCAGATGATTGCAACTGTGTTTGGGTATGGTTGCAGCCATTACCTTTTACCACTAAACCACTTTCAAAATGAAATTACGTGATGTTATGTGACTTCGAAGTTAAATTACATTTTTGCTTTACAACAAAAATTTAATGTGACCATAATACATGTAATCTCAATCATCCCAGACCAAAATATTTAGGAGGGCAATTTTTCGCTCTCCTTAATTCTTTCAGGGGGGGGGGGGGGGGGGGGCAGTAAGGAGAGCTAAAAAATCGCTCTCCTGAAATTGCCAAGCCTGCCCACTGCGGGATCGTCTTCAACGCTCTCGCCCAGCCTTGAAAAGCGCGGCCCACTTTTTGTCTGTAGCAGAGGCAAGAACATTGTCACCAAATGTTGCTACCAGTTCCTCATGGATAGCCTTAGGCGCTTTCTTTTGTAGCACCATGAAACGTATCACTGATCTCTGCTGAATTTCGTCCATGGCTGACATTGTGAATGACCACTTTTAATTTAATGTCTGGGTAGAAAAATATACAATATACAACTTGTTAGTTATCACTTCACTGAACATCTGAATGATACAATATTGTTCTCATAACATTGCGTCATCCAATATCCTGCTTTTTCATAGTCAGGCCGTGGACTTTCTGAACTCCCCCCGTAACTTCATGATAAGCACCACTTGTCCGACTCCAGTCTTGAGATAAATCTTGAACTGGAATAAATATGAGAACTAGTTCTATGTGGAACACACTTACACCAAATACATTAGTGAAATGATTCGAAATCAATACAATAACTCCCACGATTGCTTCCGCCAACTCTTTGATGCCCGCCTTTCCCCACCTTTCATTAAATAAAATTTTGCTGATGATGATTTTTACTACCCGGTAAAAGCATGCGTGGACATCACTACCCACGTCTGGATTATGACCAGTTTACCGGCGATTGTACTGCACGTTCTGTATTTATACCACGATTGAAAGTGAAATAAATGACTGAAGCTGATACTTTTTTAAAAATAAATCGAAGGTATGTTTACTTTTTTACTCGTTGCTCTTTCGTGTCAAACCATTTCATTCACGCCATAATGTCAAGCAGACGCGAAACGTCAAATGATATGTGTGTTACATGATATTCTTACATTAGAGCAGTAGGTTTTTAAATTTCTTGTTCGGTTTCGGTTTTGGTTTTTCAGGTGGAGAAAAACCTCGGTTCGGTTCGGTTTTCGGTTTGTTCATGAGGCCAAGTAAAATTCAATAAAACTCATTCTTATGTCCAGAGTCATAACTGAATGGTAGTGGAAATTGAGTGAAACTCAATGAATGCCCGAAATAAGCTATAATACATGAAGAATCAGGAAGGCCAATATAATAATTACCTAAATTTTCAGAACTTTTATTGTGCTTGGCCATTTTTCGAGGTCTGACACCTACACGCAACTTGAGGAAAGCTGCAAACACAACTAAACTGAAATGTCGGAAATTCACAGAATGTAGCCTTCCCAGAGTAGTGAGAGTATCCAGACACTGCCATTGGCAGTGTCTGGGTACTCTCACTACTCTGGGATGGCTACATTCTGTGAATTTCTGCAGCAAGAGCTGGCAAGAGAGTATTTAATAAAAAACGAAAAACCTTAGATTACGGGATGTCGACGGTTTCGGTTTCGGTTTTTAAAAAAAAACTAAAAACCTCGGTTCGGTTTCGGTTAACCTACAGCTCTATCTTACATGTAATCCGGATTCAACGCGTGGTGTATCTAAAACATTTCCCAATATCCGTATTGTATCGTGTAACGCTGAAGGCAGCTTTCATTCCAGGATTCGTCCAGAACTGAAACTCACTTACGTTCTATATTTCTTTCAGCTCCAACTGTTCGATAGAAATAAAGATGGTAAATTACAGATTAGTGAGATGGCCAAGTAGGTTTATTTAATGATAGACATGTCCGGTGTCATTTTATTTTCTGTCATCTTATTAAAGGTGTTTATGACTTTTTGTTCGCTCCAAGATACGCAGTCGATGCGCACGATACGATTATTCATTAACTTTTGTCAACTTGTAGATTTGTCAGAGAGCTATGTTTTAAGTACTTTCTGCTGTAGAACGGAAGTTGTATATATATAGAATATACCCAAAGTAGCTTGGTGTCCCAAATGCTCACTACGAGTGGTGAAGTGGTGTTAACCGCGAGCCTTTGGCACGTGGTTAACACCACTTCACCACGAGTGGTGAACATTTGGTACGCCAAGCTACTTTGAGTATATTTTATTTATACCATGATCGTCAGATTAATAAGAGTTCAGTTGTTAAATAAATCAGTATTCACACGTGCGATTCTGTTTTTGTTTACATGAGCACCGGTGGCGGTACTTACGCTGGCAATTTTATCGCCGAAACGAAATAGAAAACCAAACGCACAAATTGCGGGACCTTTTTTATTTTTGTAACATAAAAACATACTATTTCGAGTTATGGATGCTTTATTAGCATGGGACAACGTATGTTTGTTACTTTTTGGTATCTTATCAGGTAAAGCAGAGCCACGTTTACCGCCCAAGTGCGTGCGACTGGTAATTTTACTTCTGCCTGAGTCAATGGAGTGTAACTGTCACTTTTCCGGTATGAACTAGCGATTTCGCCCAGTTGTAAGCTTTGTATGTTGTTTGACTTGTATGTCCCGTAACGGGGCGTCAAGAGAGATTAAGAATACACATTGTTTTTGTTTCTCAACTTTATTGAATTGTGTCATTTTACATTAACAATTAAACAATTGCAGAAGAGAATAAAATGCGGTTAATGAATCATCTCAAAATGCTTGGCAACAATCGGTTGAACCGATATTCCAGGAGCCGTTGCCGTTGTCATCCGATTGCCCACAATCGGCCGATTGTGGTGGCCGGTTCCGATCATCGGTTGAACACTAATGTTGAAGGAGGGAATGCGCAGGTTACAATATTAATTATAATTTATAAACATTACACACTGGTCTGCATGTGAAAAAATAGTGTCTTTGCTCTTCAGCATGGAACTAATGTTAATGTTTAAACTGAAAGGTGAACCCGTTGATCATCCATTCATTGCATATTTTAAAATATATTAATGAGGTGCGATATTTTTCATGAGAAAATACATTTTAGCTGATCGCGGGACCTTATAGATATTTATGTTTTAGCTTGTTATCTCCGCATTTTCAAAAATGCGGGGATATAGTCGTGATCTCCATCCGTCCGTCCGTCCGTCCGCCCGTCTGCCTGTCCGTCCGTCCGTCCGTCCGTACGCCACACCCTGAAGGGCTACTAGGGTATTCAATTCGAAACGTTTAAACTATGCTAAAGTGTTCAGGTAGCAACTCTAGATGTGCATGAAGGTTTCGGAATTTTGATTTGGCCCTAAGTGGTCCCCGTGGAACCTCTTTTAGAAAATCAGTTTTCATCGAAAGGCTCCTAGGGTATTTAATTCGAAACGTTAAAACTATGCTAAAGTGTTCAGGTAACATCTCTAGATGTGCATAAAGGTTTCGAAATTTTGATTTGGCCCCAAGTGGTTCCGGTGGAACCACTTTTATCATTGGAAAATCAGTTTTCATCGAAAGGCTCCTAGGGTATTTAATTCGAAACGTTAAAACTATGCTAATGTGTTCAGGTAATATCTCTAAATGTGCATGAAGGTTTTGGAATTTTGATTTGGCCCCAGGTGGTTCCAGTGGAACCACTTCTGTCATTAGAAAATCAGGTTTCATCAAAAGGCTCCTAGGATATTTAATTCGAAACGTTAAAACTATGCTAAGGTATTCAGGTAAAATATCTAGATGTGCATGAAGGTTTTGGATTTTTGATTTGGTCCCAGGTGGTTCCACTTTTATCGTTAGATAATCAGTTTTCATCAAAAGGCTCCTAGGGTATTAATTTGAAACATTTAAACTATGCTAATGTGTTCAAGTGACGTCTCTAGATGTGCATGAAGGTTTCGGAATTTTGATTTGGCCCCAGGTAGTTCCGGTGGAACCACTTTTATCATTGGAAAATTAGTTTTCATCGAAAGGCTCCTAGGGTATTTAATTCGAAACGTTTAAACTCTGCTAAGGTGCTCTGGTAGCATCTCTAGATGTGCATGAACGTTTCGGAATTTGATTTGGCCCCAAGTGGTTCCCGTGGAACCACTTTTATCTTTAGAAAATCAGTTTTCCTCGAAAGGCTCCTAGGGTATTTAATTTGAACCGTTTAAGCTATGCTAAGGTGCTCAGGTAACATCTCTAGACGTGCATGAAGGTTTCGGGGTTTTGATTTGGCCCCAGGTGGTTCCAGTGGAACCACTTTTATCGTTAGAAAATCAGTTTTCATCGAAAGGCTCCTAGAGTATTTAATTCGAAACGTTTAAACTATGCTAAGGCGTCCAGGTAACATCTTTAGATGTACTTGAAGGTTTCGGAATTTTGATTTGGCTCCAGGTGGCTCCAGTCGAAATACTTATATCGTTAGAAAATCAGTTTTCCTCGAAAGGCTCCTAGGGTATTTAATTTGAACCGTTTAAACTATGCTAAGGTGCTCAGGTAACATCTCTAGATGTGCATGAAGGTTTCAGAAGTTTGATTTAGCCCCAAGTGGTTCCGGTGAAACCACTTTTATCGTTATAAAATCAGTTGTCACCTAAAGGCTCCTAGGGTATCTAATTTGAAACGTTTAAACTATGCTGATGTGTTCAGGTAGCATTTCTAGATGTACACGAAGGTTTCAGAATTTTGATATAGCCCCAAGTGGTTCTGGTGGAACTACTTTTATCGTTGGAAAATTAGTTTTCATTGAAAGGCTCCTAGGGTATTTAATTCGAAACATTTAAACTGTGCTAATGTGTTTCAGCGGAAATGCGGGGATACACCATTGTGTGTTTTGCACACAAATAACTCTATCTGGTTAAAACTTGTCAGATGGAGCTTTTGCGGAAATGTCTTTTACTTTTTCTTTCAGATTACTTCCAGTAAAAGAGAATTTTCTCTGCAGACCAATGTTCAAAGTAAGTAGTAATGTATTCTGCTAGGACAGAGTTTCTCTTGCTACTAACATAAGTATAATTGAGGCATATTTAATCAAATTTTCCCCTTGTAAATTGAATGGACTTTTTCACCAATGATTTATGTATTTATTTATTGGTGTTTAAGGTCACATAATTATGCACAATGGCTAATCATGACCGTGACAGTTTTACGGGTGGAGGAAGCCGGAGTACTGGGAGAGAACCACCGAGCAACGACGAGCAGCTGCCAGCTCCCCAACATCGTAACTCCGCACTGCAGCACAGGCAGGGTTAGATAGGTTGAAGACATGCGTACCATCGACGTGCAGTACGCTTTAGTACACGGCGTCATAGTGTCCCCATGCGGGCAATGGAGATGAAGTGTATTGCCCAAGGACACAACGCGGTTGCTGCAGGTGGGATTCGAACCGAGGACCTCTCGGCTTGCAGCCTGCACCTTTACCAACTGAGTCACCGCGCTCCCTTCACCAATGACTTCTTGAGTTCAATTTATATGGATTTTTCATCAAATCTACTGTGTATATTCGATAGAATGCATCAAACGTAATTTTTTTTCATGGAATTCACATATAAATGAACATCGTCGATGAGTCCATTAACCCGACATTGTATTTATCTACAGTACATGAAGAGTGGTTTGTAACTAAATCACCCGCGGAGTGAAATTATCACCCAAGCTATAACTTTCAAATTTTGTACATATCGACAAAAAAACACAAGCAATGTTTCAGCCAGTGGACCTCCGGGTTTAACCCGGAGGTCCTTTGGCTGAAACTTTGCTTGTGCTGGTTAGGCTTTGCAACAAATTTGCAATTATTACTTGGGTGGAATCTCCACCCTGCGAGTGATTTAGTGGTAATACACACTCTACGTACTGTATTTGCAATTACACATCATGGTTCTAAAGATAAATCTGAAAATGCTTTATAAAAAATTCTCTTTCAATTCTGTCACACTGTTGCAAAAATGAATATCTCACTATTAAATCAGATGCCTAACTTCTACTCTCGAATATCGAACAGCACTACTTTTTGCATAGAATATTTATGTAAAGCAGATCTGTTTGTGCGCCTACCTCTACTAAATATTTAGTATGCTATGCGGTCGGGTGAAGGAATCGGAATTCCGATATAATAATGCTACGAAGGATATTCCATTAGGGCCCTGCGAATCACATATTTTCGATTCGAGTCGAGTCTATTTTTCGAAATCAAATCGAATCTTGAATCGAATACAGGCGTCTTGAAGTCCCGACTGATAAAATATCCCAACTACATCATCAAAACAGAAACAGGTGCGTGAATTATGTACAGTGTACTGGGCACTGCACGGGGACAGCCGCTAGCAACCATGATCTCATCGTCGATTTTGCTTGGGTGCTTTAAATTTGCTTTCATCAGTGGTAGTGACTAGTGAAAGTGGAATTAGCATGGATGATGGCATGGATACAGATGCTTTTTATGCTAATGCAGTGGAAATTACACTCACTCTTTATTTTCAACATCATTTATGTACAATTTCTACCTCAGCTATATGGCTTGTAAATCGATTAAGATGACAGATACCAAGCGAAATCCCAGTGAAAAGATTCGAAGGAAAACGAATCGGGCAGCCGATTTCGAATCGAACCCAATACCAACTTAAGATTCGAAATCGAATCGAATCTCGAAGCTTCGCTGAGCCCTATATTCCATGCAATGATCACACGATATTCCGCCAATAAATCGGAGTTACTTGTGTTTCATTCCACGACTCAGAATATTTTAATTTAACTCAAGTGAGTCAAGTTGTGCAAGTCACATGTAGTCCGAGCACATTAGACGCGAATGGGAAAAGTAAGGAAAAAATAGGAGAAAGCCGTTTTTTAATATTATTTAGGTCATAACATTTTGGTCCTCTGCTCTGTCTAATCCCATCCTCCCTCCTACAGATGGAAGATCTCCCCCGAACAATGCCTGTCGACGACTTCAAGGCTTTCACGGAGGGGAGATTCTTCACAATCAGAAGGTTCTGACATGTTCTGTTGAGAACAGTCGTATGGTCCTAAGGGTCATCATATGGAGATATTTTCATCACATATTCAAAGTATATAACGAAACAATATGGATCCAGTGTCATGGCTGTATTTGGTGGCTTTGAATGCGACATGTCAACAAAGGGTATGGAACAGGCGCGCAGATTTAAGGGTAAATATTACGCATATATCAACATCTCGCTTGACCTGCTAGTAATCATCTCCGAATCTAATTTTCTGGCCAATCGTCCAGTGGCGGTGCCAGAAATTTTTTTGTGGGTGGGGGGGGGGGGGGCAACTAGGAGGGCAGACTCCCATGAAGGGGGGCAAATACGTAAAGGATCATATCATTACTTTGTTATGAGGTAGTCCAAACTTGGACCCAAAGTCCGTAATATACTTGTTTGGTTTGGTACGTCCCGTGGACGTACCAAACCAAAAAATTATATTACGGACTTTGGGTCCAAGTTTCGACTAAATGTAATGGTAATTAGCGGTCCTCCTTTCAAAAAATCCTGGATCCGATCCGCGTCTGGTGGGTCTGTGCGTGAGAGAGAGAGAGAGAGAGAGAGAGAGAGAGACTCATAATGCCCGTCTGTCATAATGCGAAATCCATGAATTTTTTTAGACAAGGGATATGGATAGACATGCCTTTGTTGGCTCATAACTTAATTATAACTTATAAGTATCTGCATCCGAGTCTTTAAATCTCTACTGCCTGGATGTGTTCATCAGCTAGCCTGAGGCTTTGGGCTAAGTGTGTATGGGAAATTATTGGGAATAAAAAAAGAGAGGGGCGTGTGTGTGTGAGAGAGAGTGACTGAATGTGTTTGTGTGTGAGGGTGGATGGAAATGCATGCGAGATGGTTGGGGGGCAACTGGGGGGGGGGGGGGCAAAGCCTTCGTTTGGAAGGGGGCAAATGCCCCCCCCCCCACCCCCCCCCCCCCCCCACACGTAGCGCCGCCACTGCAATCGTCGGAAGAAAACAAAACAACTAATACGTCTGATAAAACAAGAATTTGCCCACATCGGTGTCTAATCGAAGCAAGGGAACAGATGCCGATGTTCTGAGACAGCGCTGGACTTGGGTCAGAAGGCTGAAACCAATGTCTGTTGGAACAGATAAGGGCTTACTTGCTATTCAAATGTCTGGCAATCATTCAAAATGTCGCACCGAAAGTTCTCTTCTCAATCGGAGATCAAGCTGGGTGAGTTAAAGGGAAATATGTTGCTGACACAAGCTATCAGCGATTGTGATACAACTTCGGACCTCTTTCGCCTTGGGAAATGAAGTGAAATTTATGAAAAGAAATTTATTTTGCAGCATACGTTTACATGGAGTATAATGAAAAACTTGCAGAAATGTACAGAAGTAAATGTACACTGCATGGAGACAGTATAGCCCCGGGAGCTGTTTTATTTATTTTCATCCCCATATTAAAATATAATTAATCTTAACCTCAAAATTGCAAACAATTTCCATCCTTAATAATGGATTATTGAGGGGCACTTATATTACTTAAATATTGAACCCATTGCCCAGTACAAACAGAACACTATTTTCACAAGAATTGCTCTTATCTAGAATTTCCGCTTATTTTGGTTTTCACTCCCTTGACTTCCAATCCACATCCCAAGAACAAGGTCATGCCCTCAACGGAATGACCTCGATATGCTCAATCCAGTGAGCCCCGTTCCTCCGGAAAGAACAGAAAGTTATAAAGCACGAAATACGATCTTTGTGAACAGTGCTAGCCGGATAAGGTCATTGCGCTGGGTAAGGTGGGGGAGTATTACAGAAATTACATTACAGAAATTAAAGAAAGTGCAGAAATTGCATGGTCTAATAAACAAAGCCTAGACTCTGGACTGTTGCAGCTGAATGTTGAGATCCAGGCGAAACGGAAGTACAATCGGGTCTTGGAGGGTTATTACAAGAGACAACTGTAATGTATGAATTTTTACCCTTGTTCATTATCGTCTTCTTAACCCTTTACCTAACATGAAAAGCAGACGACACTTGCAAAAAAAATTCTTGAATAACTAATTTTTTTCATTTTTTGTCTCAAAAACACAGGTTATGACACCTCGTTGGAACGAGCTCGACGAGCTCGTTCCAACGAGGGGTCATAACCTATGTTTTTGAGACAAAAAATGAAAATATTTTGAAAATTAATTGGCGATTTTTGAGAATAGCGCTGGCCGGTTTTGGCCGTTACGTTGGGTAAAGGGTTAACTTGGGATCTATTGAGGCGCCGGACTGATGGTTTAATGTCATTCCAAATCCGCGGGAAAGATTGGAAAGGAAGTTCGGCCGAGACGCAAGTTCTGGAGCTTTTGTGTGCGAATATTACCGGACTGTCTTGTGTTCATGCCAGATGGGTTCATATAAATTTCAAATGTGTTGTCGAAGGACTCAGGTAATTTATTATTAAACCAATTAAACCATGCATGAACAAGAGAGAATGTAGTGCATATAGGTCTCTGAAATTTAGTATATCACAGCGTTTGAAAAGGGGATCAGTGTGTGAAGTATAGGAACGTTTCGTTATCGCTCGAATGGATTTTTTGCACGCCGGGAATCCTGTTTGTGGCTGGAGAGTGTCCCCACACTTATATCCCATATATTAAATGACTTTGGATCAGAGAAAAGTACAATAATCTTAGAGCTACAGGAGGAAAGATTTCTTTGTCCGATTTATGGCAAATGTTGCCCTGGCTATTTTCAAACAAACGATGGAGACGAGTTGCTTGAATTTGAGATTTTCATCCATATGAATACAGAAAAACTTAAATGTCGTCTCCTCTTGATGGTGACCGACGAGTGTAATATGTGTATCGTTCAATGATATGCTCTTGCTCCTCGCACTATACGGATCATTTTGGGTATGTAATAACACAAATTTGGCTTTGGAAGCGTTTGGAGCTAATTTATTCGCAGAGAACAACTCACTTATGCTATATAATTCGGGGTTTGTATTTTCTATAAGAGTATCCACGCTATTGCGAGCTGACTACGCTGTTTTAGCAAAGTTGATTTGCTGATGCCGTTGTTATATAGTCCAAATAAAATGGGCCCGCGGATAGAACCTTGGGGTACACTTGTAATGATCTCTCTTTTACCAGATACTTCCTTATGGAAAGAAACAGACTGGCTACTTTCTCTTAAATAATCCTTAAATCCAGGAATTAGCTAACCCTCGAATGCCATAATATTCCAGTTTCTTTAACAGAATATTATGATCAATTCTATCGAAAGTTTTTGCAAACTCTAGGAAAATCGAAAGGGTGCAATCTTTGGTTGTTTTATCATTTACTTCATCAACACCGTTTATTGGGTGAAGTATAAGATGTATGATTGAATGGTGCTTCCTTAACCCAAATTGATACTGGTCTACAGTCTTTTGATCACGTAAGCGAGAATTCATACATTTGCAAGTATTTTTTTTTTTTTGAGAATACGTGAAGAATACTAATGGGTCGGTCGTTATTGAATACACTGGGATCGTCGGATTTGAAAACAGGTATAATTTTGGCCACTTCATTTTGCTTGCCACTATACAGCGGAGAACGAGAAGTTAATTATGTGAGTTAGCGGATTTGCAACCTTGGAGATGATCCTTTTTAAAAGCTTAGTAGACAAATTATCACAATCTTTGGTTGCTTTTCCTCGAATGCTATTAGCCCAGAGAATTACTTCCTGCACGTTGGTGGGTGATATGAAGAAAGATTCCGCATTCATGTTGCTAATGTAGTCCCAGAAATGACGGTTTGACAAAGGTATTTCGTCACTGAATGATTTACCATTGCTTGCAAAAAGGTATTAAATCTATCGGCAATCAATTTAAGGTCGGTTAGTTCGTCGTTGTCAACACGAAAGGAAGACGATAGTGTGGGGGTTCGTTCAGTTTTGGCAATGACTTTAGCAAACCTCCCAGGCTTTTTAATGTTATTTTTGTTTGAGAGGAGGGTATCTCTGTAATAATTTGCTTTACTAGTTCTTTTAGTCTGTTGAAAATCCATCAATTAATCTTTGTATTCAGCGACGTTTTGGGGGTTCGGGGAATTTATCTTTCTTACATACAATTTGAGTTTTTTGGGGGTTTTGTTTTGTTTTTGGGTTTTTTTTTTGTTCACTCGGGATTGTCATCCGTGATTCGCGGTTTATGTATTTCTTTGGAGTTGGTCACACTTCCAGTGGGAACGCTATGTCAAAGAAACAATACAATTTGTCAAGGAAAAGGTCATACGCTCTATTCGGGCATTCTACAATGAGAACATCCGAAACGTCGTACGATAATTGCTGCTTAACCCCCTGAACACTGGTGGTATCTTCCATGCCAGTTAAATAGCAGAAATTGGAAGAGTCCATATCCATTATTTGTGGGGTAGCCCGGGAGAGCAATTAATATTTTCAACGTGCAGTCTTCAGGCTGCACGTTGAAAATATTAATTGTTCTCCCACACACGTTCACTTAGTAGCCATCCTACTTAATGGAATTATGACGTATCGTGTTGCTGGGCCGGAAAAACGATCTCTCTTGTTGAAAGAGTTAACCTGGCTAATATTCGTCCTTTTGAATACGCGTTTCATGGTTTGAGTCGGGCGGACCGGGCAGTTGCTTTTGTCCTCGTAATAAAATGTTGCGAAGTTGTCGCTTACATCGGTAATTACAATTCCCGATTCATATGGGTTAGGATTGTTACTAAATATATGATCGATTAATGTTGCAGAAGTGTCCTTAGCTCACGATGGCCTTGTGATAGCTGGCATGAAACCTGCACCGAACAAAGAATCTATATATGTAGTGTGCCGTGAAGCTTAAGAGATCAATTTTAAAGTCGCTCTCGAGATAAGCCCTTTTATTTTCGGAATTTATTATATCTAGTAGCCGAGATAATTCGGATAGAAAAAGGTCGAGCACTGCTTTTCGTGCCGTATTTGGTCTATAGATGGAACCAATTAAACATTTATTTCTGCCAGTTATTTATTTAAGTAACGATTCAAGGATATGAGGGATAAAGACTGAAAGATCATTACTAATTCTGAAGGCCATATCATCTTTTACATATAAACCGACACCACATCTTCCATCATTATTTTTGGATCGTGTGCTTCAGATAAGAGAGTGAGAGCCCTCAACTTCGTGGCACAGGGCTTTGGGATTAAATATTTCAGTCAGACCTATTACGTCAAAACGTTTTTTATCTGACTCAGATCGCACATTAAATTGCGGAGATTTTCGAAATTTGCATGTAGACAACGGCAGTTGATATTAAAGAGGGAGAGAGATTTACTTTGGTCCGTTCTATTGTCTTTGAATTGCTCGGATGTATAGTATTTACAGATTTTGTTATCTATACCAAAAGGCTGATTCACGTCCTCACTGTCCTCGGAGAGTGTACCTTTGAATTTTGAATTGAAATTAAACAAGAGGCCTTAATCGCTCACCGGCCAAAGTGGGTCACATTCAGTTAGACATGGTTCATCAACACTACAAAGGAATGAAGTCATGAGAGACAACTTTTATGGAACTAGGGACATGGCTTGAACAAACTTGAATCTTACCCCCATAAGGATTCTGCATACCAAATATCAAAAGCATTCATCTGCTGGATCTGAAGAAGATTTTTAAAGAAAATTCCTCATTTTGAACTAAGTTATCATTCGGGCTCCCACAGTGAGCCCAAATATGAACCCAGGGACTTGGCTTGAACAAACTTGAATCTCACCCCCTAAGGATGCTGCATGACAAATATCAAAACATTCCGACTGCTGAATCTGAAGAAGAAGATTTTTAAAGAAAAATGCCTCATATTGACTAAGTTATAATTCGGGCTCCCACAGGGAGCCCAAATATGGACCCAGGGACTTGGCTTTAACAAACTTGAATCTCACCCCTCTAAGGATGCTACACACCACATATCAAAACATTCCGACAGCTGGATTTGAAGAAGAAGATTTTTTAAGAAAATTCCTCATTTCGAACTAAGTTACAATTCAAGCTCCACGGTGAGCCCAAATATGGACCTAGGGACATGGCTTGAACAAACTTGAATCTCACCCCCTAAGGATGCTACATACCAAATATCAAAATATTCCGACAGCTGAATCTGAAGAAGAAGATTTTTAAAGAAAATTCCTCATTTTGAACTAAGTTTCCATTCGGGCTCCCACAGTGAGCCCAAATATGGACCTAGGGACATGGCTTGAACAAACTTGAATCTCACCCCACTAAGGATGCTGCATACCAAATATCAAAACATTCCGACTGCTGGATCTGAAGAAGAAGATTTTTAAAGAAAATTCCTCAATTTGAAGTAAGTTACAATTCGGGCTACCACAGTGAGCCCAAATATGAAACCAGGGACTTGTCTTGAACAAACTTGAATCTCTCCCCCCCCCCCCCCCCTCTCCTTAAGCATGTTGCATACCAATATCAAAAGATTCTGCCTGCTGGATCTTGAGAAGAAGATTTTTAAAGAAATTTGCCTGAAATGCACTAAGTTCAGATTTGGGCTCCTATACTGAGCCCAAATATGAACCCAGGGGGTGGGGGGGGGGGGGCGATTTGAACAAACTTGAATCAGATCTACCCCACAATGTTGCATACCAAATATCAAAAGATTCTGCCTGCTGGATCTGTAGAAGAAGATTTTTTAAGAAATTTGCCTGAAATGCACTAAGTTCGAATCTGAGCTTCTATACTGAGCCCAAATGTGAATCCAGGGGCCGATTTGAACAAACTTGAATCAGATCTACTCCACAATGTTGCATACCAAATATCAAAAGATTCTGCCTGCTGGATCTGGAGAAGCAGATTTTTTAAGAAATTTGCCTGAAATGCACTAAGTTCGAATTTGGGCTTCTATAGTGAGCCCAAATATGAATCCAGGGGGCCGATTTTAACAAACTTGAATCAGATCCACCCCATAATGCTGTATACCAAATATCAAATGATTCTGCCCTCTTGTGTGGGAGAAGAAGATTTTTTAGTAATTTCTCTAATATACATAGGGTGCTATCGGAGTTATGCCCCCAATGGAGCCCCAAGTGGGCATGTCCATTTCATTTGAACAAACTTGAATTGACCTATGGTAATGAACATCCATACCAAGTTTCCAGCAAATCGACCTAGCGGTTTCGGAGGAGAAGTCGTTTGAAAAATGTTCACGACGCCGGACGGACGGACGACGACGACGCTCGAAGCCATGGAGTGTACGTTTTAGGGGTAGTGTTACGTTTTCGGACATAAATCATAAGCTTGGTGATGTTTCGATGTGTGTTATTAATTTCATTATCTGAATTAACCTCTGTTCTAGTAGAAGGGTTTATATTTCATTTCGTTGCCATCTGAATCTCTTTCTCGCTCTCTTTTATGGGGAAATTCTGAATCGTCATGCAATTTCTCTGCTCTCTTACCCTTTACCTAACGAATCGCCCGCATCCGCCCACGTAATATTCAGCAGTTGAAAAAAATATTATATTTCAAAAAATTTCAACAAAACCATATCATGTGACCCCTCGTTGGAACGAGCTCGTCGAGCTCGTTCCAACGAGGGGTCACATGATATGGTTTTGTTGAAATTTTTGGAAAAATTTTTAAAAAAAGATATTTAAAATAGTAAATTTTGATATCGTCTGCTCTCTTAAGTAATAATGTCATCATAATTACGGAATATCGACTGATAGTAAGTCTTAGCATCAATTTTACGTATCTAGCGACACCTGCTCCACGTTAAACGAGTATTTGTGGAGATTGAGTCCCTAAATTAGTCAACATATGACTGCATTCACATATGGCCCAATGGAATTGCGTCAGAATATGAACGATTCCGAAAAATCACATTATCTTAAAAAGCTCAACTAGATGATTTTTTTTGCTATGTTGTTCATAAACATGTTCTTGTGAATCCCTGAAAAAAATGTTTTCTCCTATTTTCATCCCTAATGAACCATGATGTGCCTGGACTGGTGATTTCGTTGTCAGTTTTTGTCGTGCTGACCTTTAGCCTTTCACTGAACGTAACGAATTCATCGGCCCAGCGCTGTTCACTAAATCATCATTCAGATTTGGTTATTTCTTCACAGTGTGTCTCCAAAAAATATCTCAAACTCACTCCAGTAATAGGCTTTGCGTTTAAGCAAAACATTAAATTTAATACCTTGTCTAAAATTTCTTTGTAAAGTTTTATAAAATAATATGCTTTTATGTGTCAGAATATCAAGTATCTAAGGAGTCAGGCGCGTAGCGAGGATTTTATAATCGGGATCCCCTATAGCCAGTATTATGAGAGGGGGCCAAAGATGATATTTGAAAGGCCGTTGTGTGGGGTTTCGGGGGCCTCCCCTAGTCTTAACTATGACTCTACGGTCGATGCTGCCTCCTCTCACTTCCCTTGATTGGAAGGAGGAGCAATAAGCCGATGGTTCTAGCTAGGACTAACCCCACCCCCTCCCAACCCCGAGAAAATTTTGCCAAATGTAGTGCTCTAAGAGCGAAAAGGAGCCATTTGTACCGTGTACAGCCTCTATAATGGAGACCATTTTGGAGCTCTATATTAAGTGAAGGTTGCATAGGGCCAATGTTTTGGACATCGAAATTTTTCGGGGGCAAGGCCGCCCCCATCCTACCCTGTAGCTACGCCAGTATAATAAGGAGTCACGGTTTCTATTGAAATAAAATATATCCCGTCCGTTGAGCGGGTTTCTTGGATGGATAGTGCAATAACAAAAACCTAGGATATGGCCTAAATTGACAGAACGCGATGTGTGTTTGAATTAGTAGATGTTTTTCATAACGAGTTGGAATGGCGTAGTCATATTTCGCGAGAGCCCGGCTCTCGCGAAATATGATTACACCATTCCGACGAGTTATGTAAAAAAAAAAACACCGATTCAAACACACATCGCGTTCTGTATTTATTACACAACCCATGCATTAAAATTCATTTAAATAAACAAACTTTAATTCCGATGTTTAAACCCAAAGGTGAAGAGTGTGTTTGTTTTGACTGAAGATGTACTGATCAAATAGATCGATAAAAAATCAAAACAACCTTTACGGACCCAGTGTTTGTTGAAATTCGTATCGCTGTTTCTCTTCGGCCGGTACCCATTCCCGCATAACCATTTGGTGGCTATTACTATTAGTAACAATATAAGTACAAATTTGTGCAGATTTGCAAAACAGCTGGGAGAAACATTTTTAAAAGTTCGAAGCATGTCAAGATGCACGGAGATTTTCCGAAATACAGTTGACCAATTTAGTTATTTTAGATATAACGGATCCACAAAACGAGACGGCCACGGGACTGGGTTAATGTTCTGGTTGGAAATGATGGGTTTTTTTTTTTTAAATATTATCTCATTTTTAGTTAACTAATTTTTTGTGACTTTATTTTGCTTTGGACGTTTTCATTTTCACACTAAGTCTCTGCGACAGACTGTCGATAATTGTATAACGAAATTTGAAAACTTTTCGAAGCGTAAATAATGACTCGATGGAAAGGAACTAGTATGAACGGTGCTGGGAAAAATGATGTGTAATAAATATGGATTCGTGTTCTGGTGATTATCTGGTTATTTATTTTTAACCCTTTACCTAACATGAAAAGCAGACGACCTTTGCAAGAAAAATTCTTGAATGACTAATTTTTTTCATTTCTGTCTCAAAAACATAGGTTATGAGCCCTCATGGTCATAACCTATGTTTTTAAGACAAAAAATTAAAAACTAATGAAAATTAATTGGCGATTTTTGAGAATACCGCTGGCAGGTATTGGCTGTTACGTTAGGTAAAGGGTTAATTATTAAGACGATACAGGGGCGTAATGGGACAAGAAAAGTAATCCGGAAAAGGTGTGCCGAGGAGAACATTTTGATACTGAACGAACGCCCCTTCCTTGCATCTGAGCGATCAATGGCAGTTCGCACAGAGGACATTTCGACGGCATTTTTTTCTTCATCACTCATTCGACAAGAATGGTATCAACAAGGCATGAGGGGTGGGGTGCGCGAACCAGTCAAGCCGACCACAGTTCGGTCCAATGTGAGGAGATTTTGATTTTTCAGATTAAAAGAACGCTATTTCTTTGCATCTGGGCGATCAGTAGCGGACAGAACTAAATTGCTGATAAATCGAAATATTTCCTGTGCGGACTGTCATTTCAGTATGCCGCCATTCTGTGCAATCAGATCCATTTCGCCTTTTGGGCGTTTTCAAGAAATTTTCAGGCTCCAACGGGTTTTGAGCTGCATCAAATTTGGGGGCCCCGGGGGCAACTAATAGAACCCCACTGAGAATTTTCCCGGTAGACCACACGGACAGTCCTCCTATGAGACGACACAATAGATGTGTATGGATAATGATAAATAAGCTTTCGAATTGTAGAGGCGTAATATTCAAAAGATCAGAAAACATTCAGCTTGTGCGTTGCTTTTAACTCTTTAACAACGAATCGGTCACATCCGCCTGGATAATATGCACATTCAGCAGCTGAAAAAAATATTATTTCTCAAAACATTTCTACAAAACCATATCATGAGACCCCCTCTTTGGAACGAGCTCAATGAGCTCGTTCCAATGAGGGATCACATGATATTGGGTTGTTGAAATGCTTCTAAAAATTTTAAAAAATGGTATTTAAAATGATAAATTTTGATATCGTCTGCGTTGGGTGAAGGGTTAAGTCGTTAAAGTCTTACACATTCATCAGTCAAAGAAATTGCGAATGCGTTATGAAACATTCAACAGTGTGTTCTCTGCTCCAATAGAAATTATTGATAAACCATAAAGAGAGAATTATATGTTTGTTATTGAAATATCAGGAAGTGTGCTCTCTGGAGAATCCAAGTAACAGTTGTATGCATGAATTTCCAGTAATGTTCTCGACGTGACATTAAACATTCAGCTCTGTTGTGGGTGAAATTCAATTAAAGACGGCCTTCAATATGTTGCTAGTGTCGTGTTTACTGGACACACACTCATCATTGTGGCGTAATTGCTTTACCAATACTTGATTCCCGGTTTGTTTCAGTTGCAATAATTATTGTTGCTTCTCCATTAGGATCGTGTAATAGAAAACATGCACTTGGCGCCGCATTTTGAGGTGGCATCTGACTAAAACTGTTTTCAGTGAACAGTCGGTTTGTTATCTTAAATGTGTTTAGTTAAGGCTTAATAAAATTAAAAATCTGTTTCTCATGCCCTCCCGCATGGTCCTTTTGGCTGCCGGATGCTTTCTTTTTATGACCAATGCAAAGTTGAAAAAATAAAAATTAAATGGTTTATGTCTGATATTTTTCAAAAGTTAATAAAATTGATAAATTTGTCCCTTGAGTGCAACAAGGCTTTGCAATGCTTTAGCACTGCAAAGCCTTGTTGCACCCAAGGGACGAAATACACCACCACCCTTGATATTCTGTAGATTATGAGGCCTAAAACATAAAATAAACCAAGAACATGAACTTTTGATAGCAAAGAAATAATTACAAAAATAAAATATAAAATAAAAAACCGCCCGCTCGCAAGCAATTTTACAAAACTTGGCCTGAGAAACAGAACATCTACTTTGTGTGGAAATGGGAGAAAACCTCTATCAGTTCAACGAAGAACTTGAAATGCGAAGCTGATTGTCACGATGTAAAAAGTGCATAATTTTAGTTCAGAAACTTAAAATTTAACTTGTGTTTAGGCTGTTTCAAAAGGTTAATTGGAACGATTCACCCCAAAGCCGTGTGGGAGAGACAGTTATTTTTAAAAACAAAACTAGCTAGCAGTCTCACGTGTAGAAAAATATTAATTGTCTTTCAATCTTATCTCAGTGGAATTTCTCACAAAACAGATTTATGGCTGAAGAGCGTAGCTGTATTGGGAAGAACAAAATCATACCTGCAGCCATAGTTCTTACTCAAACTTTAAGGTTATTTCGTAGTATCACAATGCAAAAAAAAGTCGTTCAAGTTGACGATGGGGAAAAACGAAAATATTAGGCGTTGGTTTTGATATCAAATTGGAGATAAATTTTCATGGAACATAAGTGAAAGGCTAAAAATTATTTAACGCGCAATTTTTAGCCATAGAAAAAGCACATATATGTTTTTGTTGTCGCCTATTTTACAGTTAAAACTAGAAGTCCTGTCACAATTGATAATGTTCGTAAATTAATGCGCTGCTCACTGCAGAAGAATGAAGTAGTTTGAAATATACAGGAGCGTTTGCGCTGTGAAATGCAAAATACAATGCGCTATTAGCGAGGTCGGAAGTGAAATCACGATTTGAACCGATCAAACAGGAAGAAAATATTGAGACTACAGTATTGGCGGATTACTAATAATAAATTGCTGTGGGATAGATTTTTCTCTCCCCCCCCCCCCCCCCCCCACTGCATGTGTAACATACGTCTGTCCAGGGTGAGATAGCAGGGAGAGACAGATATATCCCATCCCACCCCACCCACGTGACGTTATACATTTATAACGTTATTATGACACGATGCATAGTATTTGGCTACCAACTAATTCATATTGACGCCATCAGAATGCCGTGTGTTCAAAGTTTGATGCTCTAAAACTCTTTAAACCCCAAGATGCCACCGTTCCTAATTGATTTCGTGGTATATACCTTTGGTATATACGTAACTTTTCCATGCTCTTTCCGGTGGTGTCATTAGTTTTTCAAAACAACGAATACCAAATGAGTTGATTATATCAGCACCTGACCGCCGATTACCTCTGGCTAACGTAACCGCTGTATGGTGGGCGGAGAAAAATAATCCCTGATGGGTACGGGTGTGGGATGGGAAAATCTCACCCGAGGGCAAGATATTTGGGCCACCTGATGGGTACGGGTGTGGGATGGGAAAATCTCACCCTCGGGACAAGATATTTGGTCCAGACACTCGGCAAGCCTCGTGTCTGGCCCAAATATCTTGCCCTCGGGTGAGATTTTCCCATCCCACACCCGTACCCATCAGGGATTATAATATTCACTTAATAATTATTTACAATTTCTGAGGACAAAACACAAGAATCACTTGCAAACTCTCATCACATGGACCACCGGGTTGTACCCGGTGGTCCATGTGATGAAAGTTCGCAAGTGTTTCTTGTGCTGTTATTAACAATTATAAATACCTTTCGAGTGGAGAATATATGGCGCTGCGATTAAGTAGCAGTCCACTCTCTTCATATATTCTGTATATGGAGTCGAATTTTAATAACTATTTACGTCATTACATGTCCATGTATCTCAGTAGAGGTTAGGAATTGTGTTATTGATTTCTGTTTACTAGGATAGAATTGTACAGGGATGGGCACACTTTTTTACTACGGGAATTGAGTTACTCTAATTGTGCTCTTTGACAGGGACAAAAGTGCACTTACTCAGCGCGCTATTACTTCAAAATAGTGCACACTACAGTTGCAGGACGTCTAGTTTTGACTGTAGAATTCAACGATCGGACAAGTGAGGCACAAAATTACTGCTATAACCTTCGACAGACACGTGTTGACACACAAGAAAACAGTAAACACATGTAGTCCAATGTATTTGGCAAGTTGGCAGTGGTGGCTATCGTTCATCTTCCTCGAACACAATTTTGCCTTTTTGAAGATGAATCATTGATTGCCACATGCCATTTACAAAACAAAGACAGGCAATCTTTCGTAATATTGTTGTACGTTTCACCCTTACAATTCTTTAACATGGTGAAGATGTTATTTGGAAAACGTGTACTTCGTATCTTCGTAAACTATTAGTTCACAGTGTGTGAGACGATTCAGTTGGGGATGTGACAAACGATATTTATTCCCAGTTTCTTATTCGACATTCGTTACCAACCGAAAATATCGGTGGTAACGAATGTTGAATAAGGAATTGGGAATAAGTAGCCGTTGTCACGACCGTATTCAGTTTGCGATTTATGATTTTGATCGTTGAGTAAGCAGGCTTCCAATGTGTGTCTTGTTGTTATAAAAATACCAAACTCTCCATCTCAATAACTGTCCAACTTTCACTTTCACCAAGTCTGGCCAAAACTAATCATATCTGAATGTTTTCACCACAACTGACCTCGAAAAAAGTATTTAGCAAGTATATTTTAATGAGATTTACTTTTATTGCATGCAAAAGTCTATCTTTAATTAACAGAGCAAAGTTTGTTGATATAAAACACTCGCGAAAATCAGTTCTTCCAGTTCTTGCCATCGCGTTAATTTTACCCCAAAATAAAGGCGTCGAGGGCCCAATTCTGCACGCTAAAAACTAAAGTGTTAAAAACTACACTTGAAGTGCTGTATTTAACACTAAGTGCTGAACTAGCACTTTGTTCAAGTGTAGATATCCCAGAACTTGACAGGTGTTACAATAACACCACTTGACAAGTGTAATGTCGCGACACTTAAAAGGAAACAACGCAGATGACGCGGATCAGGCTCGAACTCTCGAGCCTGATCCGCGTCATCTGCGTTGTGTCCTTTTAATTATGTACCCACCAAGCGCAAATCAAATTATGGACGATTCTGGAAGAACCACCAATGCTAGACACATGGAAAGTGCCATCCATTCAAGTTTCGGATGTCTGACGATTGTAATGTCTAAGTGCTTAAAGCATTGCACTTTGAGTGTTAAAATCAAACCCTAAGAGTTAGAATGGGTTTAACACCTTGAAAGTGTCAGTTTTAACACTTTAGTTTTTAGTGTGTGTGTTTAGAAAACAACAGTTAACCCGATAATTGCTATAATCAGTTTATATGTGTGTATTTATTGTATTCAGATAAACAGGTTATGTTTTGAAAATCCGGTGACTTTTTGTCACATTTGGTGTAAAATGGGACCACCATCTAGACTTAAATATGAACAAGAAAAAAAACACAAAAAATGGCATTTCCCGGGAAAACAAATCATAGCTTTGGAAACTTTCCTTGATACATGTCTGTTGTTGCCATCTCAACGGATCCAATGCCATTGCTCTGCTCTTGGATATTTGAGGTAACTTTAGTCAAAGATGGATTTACTGTTTTCGTCAAAATGCGGTAGCAGACTTTCAGGAACCAATGAAACTTGCTTCTGTCGGCAGGATAGTAGACAAGCATCAATTCAGGTTCTATGCAATACAACATTCATTTTGAGGAATAATATGACTGCATTACTCAAAGATTAGTTTGAATTTAGGAATCAAGAAGTTTTATTAAGAATATGTGAGCATTAATTGGATTTAGCTTTAAAAAAATGCATCAGTTAATTTAATTAATTAATTAATGTATCTTTATTTCAGTCTTTACATGTAGGTCCATAGAAAGAGTGAACAGAAATATAGAAAAATTAATATAAACTACGTATAAACCATATCCATATATAAAGTATGCGTCGACATTTATAAATTATGCTATTTATTTGTCTTGGTCTATAATATTATTCGAATGACAGGACAATGGTACACACCAAAGTAACTTAGGCCACACAAAATAAATCAATTGATTCTCATGCAATTTTTTTTCAACTCAGTGAGGGAGGGAGGGAGGGAGGGGGGGTATTTTTAATTTTTATTTTTCTTTCGCGAAAAGTGAGCAAAGATGAGAGGATTTCGGTTGTCATTTTACACACAGAAATATAGAAAGTGTATACAAAACAATTCATTTAAGGAATGATCGTTTCTTTTTGTCTATTTCTTGAGTTATGAACCCCAAAAAACAAAGTCCAAACTGTGTAAATGGGCGTAACCCATTTACGCGATGTTTGGACTTTGATTTTTGGGGTTCATAACTCAAGAAATAGACAAAAAGAAACAATCCTTCCTTATAATTAAACGTTCGCGACCCAAATAAATAAATAGTGTTAGTCGTCCTCTACTTCAGCGAACAAAGACCTAAAAACTAAAACTGGTAGACATATTATTTTTCTGGCTTAAAAGAGGGCGCATATTATTGAAATGCAGGTAGCAATTGACACACTTTCCAAGTCAAATGCACTTATGTTATTAAATTTTTTATTGACCAATGAATTACGCAATGCAAAGAAAACGTCATAAGCCACGCCTTCATCAAATTTCATTCAACTGTTCACTTCACGTAAAAGCTACGTTCCGTGGTAGGTGGAAGTAGGCCATCAGTATTACATTGTATTTTGGTTTTGACCGTTTCCCGAGAACTGAAAAACACAGTTTGTAAAAGTGGAGTTAGATATAAAGCCAGATGACATGAAATTAGTTGAATTCAATGTCAAAATGGTCGTATTCGTCGTGACCAGCCATTGTTTACAATCGATTTGGGTAAAACGATGAACGCAGACGATCACCCAGTGTGCGTAACAATTGAAATGTCAAATAAAAACAGTTGTGAAGAAAAAGAAAAATTGACCCACCACGGTCATTTAAATATTTTATAAATAATTTTATTGATAAATTAGTAATATAAATTTATTTTTCTTTTTGAGATTTAGAACGTGCCAGTGTTCTAACTTCTATTGATTTGACACCATGTTGCAACCCCGAAGACTGGTATTTTAGGGGCGTGGCTGGGGACGGACCTAAATGTGTTTTTTTTTTCGGTTCATTGAGTTATGAAAAGAAAAAAAACAGAATCGTGTGAGCCAATCGTTTTATCTGAAAACGCATGAACCGAAAAAAAGTTTAATTATTTTCAATTTGAAAAATAAAACATTCCTCTAAAAACAAACTGTATGTATTGCAATCCAAAGGCTTCATATTCTTTCGATGCTCTCCGTATTATCTTTGAAGTAAAATTATTTAAAGTATGGGGATTTGCCTCGTTACAATTTATGGGAGAGTGTCTACAGGCACTCTCCCATAAATTGTAACAAGGCAAACATATTGGAAATGCAACTAATTAAATATGCATCAGTCAAAAAAGGTAAAAGGTTACGGGTCTCCCCGAGTTTGTATTAATATTGGAAGACACTGAAAGACAATAAAAATGTCCAATGAGGGATTGTCTGAGAATCAAAACTCTTTTTTAGCCTTATAATCGACTTTTACACACTGATGGGATCTGGGTGGCTCAGTGGTAGAGTGTAAGACGTAGAGGTTCACGGTTTGATCCCGACCAGTGATAACTACGTTGTGCCCTTGTGCAAAACACTTAAATCCGATTGCCCTAGAGATGGCACTGTGGCGCTGTGCTCTACGTCGTATTGCACGTCGATGGCACACGTTCCATCAACCAATACTAACCCTGCATATGCGGAGTTAATACGCTGGGGAGTCTGACAGTTGCGCGCCGCTGCTCGGTGGTTCTCTCCTGACGCCCCGGCTTCCACCGCCTGTAAAACTTCTGACACGAGATGATCTTGACTGTCGAAAGTGTCGTTAAACCTCAGTAAGTAAATGAATACTAATAAATAATATAACCCAATGTTAACCCATTCAAAACTTTATTGACTTCAAAGGGTTAACATTGGGTTATAGTTAGGGGTTATAGTTCAAAACTTTGTTCACTTTGTTATGGTCAATTCACTTCGCCAACGTCATTGGGGTAACGTATCTTTAAACTTAGTTGTTTTATGTCTATTCAGTCTGTCCAACTAGTTCGATCAGTCCAACTAGTTTGATCTTTGTTCACTTTGTTATATTGTGTTCACTTCGATTTTGGTTGTGTTGGATCTTTGTTCACTTTTGTACCTTCGTTGTTTTGCTGTGGTTGGTTGTATGTTTTATCTGTCCAGGTTCTTGCAATAATAATTGGGTGTTATCAGTCCCTTTCCATACCCTCTAGTATTTATATGAAATCACGGAATCCAAATTTTACTGAGTCGGATAAGAATCCCATTTACGGATTCTCTTATATAGCCTGTCTATATGTATACAGAGGAAATGAAGCAATCTGATAGGACATTTTGAAGACTTGAGCGAAGGTATAGCTAGGAAGTAGTGTTACAAGTCAATATTAATGGATGATAGTATAGCCAATAGTACTGGTGCAAGACCGCAATGACACAAGACTGCTGTAGAAGCTAATGAGAGGACAGATAGACCATAGACAAGTAGTGGGTTTGGAGCTTTGGAGATAAGATTGAAGCCGTTGGTAAGAATACCCGTATGTGTCATGTGCTAGTGCACAATGTGTTACATTGAGCCCTTTTCGCATAAGCAGAAATCGGCACATCCAGCATGTGCCTATGTGCTAGTGCACAATGTGTCACATTGTCTCTTTCACATAAGCACCTATGGCAAAAAAAAAGGATTCTCCAGAAGGTATCCTCAAATAATACAATACCAGGTCATAGGGATCCTCAAATACCCGTATGTGCCTATGTGGTAGTGCACAATGTGTCTGATTGTGCCTTTTCACATAAGCACATTTGACAAAAAAAGGATTCTCCAGAAGGTATCCTCAAATAATACAATACCAGAGCATAGGTACCCCCAAACACAGAAATGAGGCTAAGAGTCGTATGTGCGAGTCACTCGAAAGAGCAATTGCTCGATACCACATTTGCTCGATGTGCAGTGACTTATCAGTAACTACTCGATAAATTTTTGGCATTAGGAATGATATTGGCTTTCATGGAGGTTGTCTATCAGTTGACTATAATCCAAAGAGGTCCCTCAGTACTAAAGCACCACGTGCTACTATTATATCCCATAAAAAGGATTTTTTTTTTTGGGGGGGGGGATCCGAACCACAAAAACTACTCTAGTTTAATCGAACTTACCCCAGGGGGCCTTCTCGGTACTATAACAGTACGTGTTACTATTACAATCTACGATATGGGGTTCTGGGGGAACTCCGTATCAAATAAAAGTGGATTTTAGTGGTTTAGAGGGATTTTTGGGTTGTTTGTGGTAATTAGATTTACTCCTGTTCAATCGAACATACCCTCCGAACATACCCTGCCATATTAGAAGCCTTTGGGTCACATAGCAACCACGTGCTACCATAGAAACCAAGATGGCGGCCTCCAGTATACAAAATGGACGACGGAAACGCGTATCACCCTAACAACAGGCGCTGCGCATGCGCACTAACACCACGTATCAATATGGGGATGACGTCACAACATGGCCGCTCACGCGGGTTACCACTACAATACAACATGGCACTACTGGGTCACGTGCCATGACGTCACTTCCGAGGTTCCAACCGGGGTCCATCAAACTAGACCTGTCCGGGTACATGACATACTACTTACCGGATTTATAAATTAATGAACAGATGGATTAACACATTAAAATGTTTTTCACTCATACAATCCATTACAATGCCCACTTGATTAATATTAGAGTTGGCGTGTTATTTTCACAGCTACCAATGTTGATTGTTTTATTTTAATAACGTTACTTGGAAACTAGAGAAACAGAATTTACTGCATCCAGTAAATTAAATTTTGTGTGAAAGGGGTTAAAGCATCCGAAATAAACAAAATTGAAAGAGAATTTATGGAGGCTTATTTTTGGGGGGTGAAATATTTTTAAAGAAATCAGAAATAGGTTTTCGTTATTAGTATTTAAAGATATACATACAGGAAACAGATAATTTTTTGCAAGAAAACACAAAATAATATATTTGTGCACAGCATTAAAGGGTTCGATCAAGGAATCAGAAATGGGCATTATTTCTGTCACTTATTTGAATGATGTTTAGAGCAGTAATGTGAGTATGGAAAGGGTTACCATTATTCTCACCAAAATAAAATCTTTGGAACCCACATTAAAGTCTTGAGAGGGTTAAAAGCATTGCACTCAATAATTTATACTTTATTTTCTTGCAAAGCAAAGGGTTTCTCTCAACTTGGTTTGAGGAACTGACAACTGATTATAATAGCAAGATAACATTTAATGTTTGTCAGCTAACTCTACTTCTGTTTACATTGTCTACAGCGTGAATAAATATAACATAGTATTGCTTGAGGATAATTTACTGTTACAGGAAATTGGAGGCTGCGAAAACCCTGTGGCCGACAGGGCCATACTCAAGGTCTCTAGCAACCTGCAAAACATAGGGTGCCGAGAACGTGTGAATGTCTGTCCATGAGCTAAAAAGCAACGAGATAGGACAATTCGTTTTCGAGATATCGTGCGGACAAGGAAATGCAAAGAAGACAGAAGAAGAAGAAGAAGAAGAAGAAGAAGAAGAAGAAGAAGAAGAAGAAGAAGAAGAAACCGTACAAAATAGGCTGTGTGTTTCATACAGACTAACAAAGAAAGGAAACCATACAAAAACAACAATAATCTATGTGTTTCAAATAGAGAACAGAATTCAGTACCGTACTTGTATAGTAGATGGTGACCACAATTCTGGGAGCTGCCATTCCAAATTTTCCAAACTGTGTCATAACTACAGCACACAGATTGTTGAAATTTTAAGAATTTGTTCTTTGATCCCTGCCTGACGATTTAGGTGCCGGGACCGAACAGGAGCAGCATGAATCACGTGGAAACCGAGAGTACGATTTGTCCCTGCTTTATTCTCAATACAACTACTTCTCCACTCGCTACTCACCTGCCATTAGCCTATTTTGGCATCATTTCTTTCTATGTATTTGGTGGACTGTTTCTAACCACTTGTATGTTTATACAGGGTGTGGGGGTTAGAGTTGAATAGTTAATCTTAGACTGTCTTAACTGACAACTCGACCATTGTTATGCACAGATAAAAAAGCTGTGTTTCGAGTATTTATTTTTCTCACTCGTGGATTGGCTGTTCTAAATTGTGTGTGTGTGTGGGGGGGGGGGGGGGGGGGGGGGGGGGGGGTGCAACCACGTCTGTTAAACAGTTTTAGATATTCAAGGAGTGAAGATTTGAAGATAAAAGGTGGAGCCTTCAGAATTATGTGGTCAATGTAGATGATGTCATGACACGCTCTGATTCCACTGCATTGAACCGCGAATTACCAACAGCACAAGAGCGTACCCCCTCTTCTCTGATATTTCCTTTCTCCAACATGCGTAGATTTGCAACCAGGCATATCACAGGCATTTATACAGTACGTGGAGAGTGTATTATCACTAAATCACCCGCAGAGTGGAGATTCCACCCGAGCAATAATTGCAAATTAGTTGCAAAGCATAACCAGAACCAGCAAAGTTTCAGCCAATGGACCTCCGGGTTAAACCCGGAGGTCCATTGGCTGAAACATAGCTTGTATTTATTGTCGATGTATACAAAATTTGAAAGTTATAGCTTGGGTGGTAACTCCACTCCGCGGGTGATTTAGTTACAATCCACTCTCCACGTACTGTATATTCCATTTCAATAATTTACAAGTGTGAAAGGTGTTTCAGAAATGCCACTCACCACTCTATCCGAAATCAGTCGATCTCTAGTTATGATTGAAAATAATTTTTGAAATATGCCTTGAAAAGGGAAGGGTTCTTCTTTCAACTTGGTTTGAGAATGAATTTGTAATATGAGATTACAAAAACAGATAATATTATCTAATGGGACAGTCATAGGTTACTCTATAATAGCTTTGTTTATAAGAGATTCTCCCTATTTTGAATTACGGCTATTATTTCAATGATTACATTTTTGCCAGTAAAAGTAAAGGGTGTGAACATCTTGTGGCCCTTAGAGCCACATCCAAATGTCTGAAAACATAGATGGCTAAGTACAAGTACCTAACTACCACTATAACAAAACAAGCACTCAGATGGAATATTTTGTATTCGAGTTATCGTTCACAGAGAGGCGATTTGGCAAAAGACAGAGTTGCTGCAGTTATAGAATGCCTCATATGAATGTAGTTGGAATCCCAGAGAAACAGACTTTACTGCGACCAGTAAAATTCGAGTCTGTGTGAAGATGGTGAAAGCATCAGAACTAAATTATACAGGAAAAGAATTTATGGAGATTTATTTTCGGGAGTACAATATCTTTCAAGAAATCTGAAATAGGTTTTCGTAAACAGCATTTAAAGATTCTCATTCAGGATTCTGATTAAATTTTTCAAGAAACCGGAAATAACTTCTGTGCAAAGCATTAAATGTGTCCTATAAAGGACACAGCAATGGATATTTTTGACATTGCCCACTTTTTTGAGAGACAATATACATGTATGAACTTCAGAAATGCATTGAGTCATAAAATGCAATTTCAACTAATTCTGAAAGCTGCACTTAATGAGACCCGTGTGACCCCAGTGAACTGAGCCCAAATTATTAGCTTCCGCGGTGCTTTGACTCATTTGGTGCTGGTCCGAAGTCCATGTTAAGATGTGAGTGTGATCAAATCTCAAACTTTGTGCCCCCCCCCCCCTTCCCACCAAATGTTTTGAGAATAAAAATACATGTATGAACTGTGGCAATGCATGAGGAGATAAAAAAATGTGATTTCCAGCAATTCTGAAAAATGTACTCAATGGCCCCTGTGTGACCTCGGTGACCTTGACCCAGGCCCATACGTCACACCATGCTTGAGATATGAGCATGATTCACTTTCAAATTTTTTCGCCACGGCCACTTTTGTCGTGTAAAAATGCATGTATGAACTTCGGGAATGCATTAGGTGGTCAAAAAATGTGATTTTCTGCAATTCTGAAAAAATGCCCTCAGTGACCCCTGGATGACCTAAGGGACTTTGACCCATAATTTTGAACCTCCTTCGAGTTTCTACTCATTTGATGTTAGTCCTTGGTCCGTATGTCATACAAAGGTTGAGATATAAGCGTGACCCACTTTCAAAATTTTAGACTACGTCCTCTTTTTTGAGTGTAAAAACGCATGTACGAACTTCGGGAATGCATTAGGGAGTCAACAATGTGGTGATTTCCAGAATTCAGAAAAATGCACTCAATGACCCTTGGTGATCTCAATGACCTTGGCCCATATTTTGAACCTCCATCTAGTTTTAACTCATTGGTACTGGACCCAGGCCCATATGTCATACCATGCTTGAGATATGAGCATGACCCACTTTTCAACATTTTTGACCACGCCCACTTTTGTCGTGTAAAATGCATGTATGAACTTCGGGAATGCATTAGGACGTCCAAAAATGTAACTCCATGCAATCCTGAAAAATACAATCAATGACCCCAGGGTAACCTCAATGACCTTGACCCATATTTTGAACCTCCATTGAGTTTCGACTCATTTGGCGTTGGTCCCAGGTTCATAGGTCATACCATACCTGAGATATGAGCGTGACTCACGTTCGAAACAGCCATACAGACACCCCTAATGCCAAAGGAATCTGAAAAACATAGGTGGCTGAGAACTTGTGACTGTCTATCAGTATGCCAAAAATCAGCGAGATAAAAAAATTCGTTTTCGAATTATCATGCGAACAAGGAAGCGCATAGAAGACAGAAGACAGGAGAATAAGAAGAATAAAAAAAAGAAAAAGAAATCATACAAAAACAATAGTCTGTGTGCTTCACACTGACCAATTATACATATAAAAGCATATTAACAGCTGTAAATTTGGTATTTCGACTAACCGGTTGCTAGAACGTTGGATGGGGAGTTTGGTAACCGCTCCCGTCAATACTTGGTATTACATGTATGCTGAAGCTCAGTAAATAAATTTGTCACATAGTCTAAAGACTACTAGATCAGTAGTTTGTGAAGTGAGATCCCAGGTACGAAATATCTTCGCGACCAGTTCCTTCGGTCATAAATGTCTCAAGTTGGACCCGATCTTAAGTGTACAGTCCTATATGCTAACCAAAAAGCCACGGTATTTTTTATTATTAGCAAATTAAATGTATTTTTTAGATATTGATTAGTACAGCAAATCTTCTTTTGATTCTGTACACGTTTGTTGTGTTATAGCTTTTGTGTTCTTATTGAAAAAGTCAGTATGAATATTGTGACAGCTGTAGACGGTGCATTATGTTGCATAGGCGATGAATTATGACATTGTATGTTCATAATGCCATGGGTTATATGGAGGAGAGTTGCTATCAATAAACAAAGATCTACTGAAGTTTCAAACCACCAAATAACACGCAAATCCGATTAACCCTTCATTTTCCGCGAAAAAATCGACATTTGTGCAAAAATTCTTCAATAACTCAGCTTTAAACTTTTACCTCAAAAACATAGCTTATAACACCTCTTTGAAACGGACGCAAAGCGCTCGTTCCCATGAGAGGTCATAAGGTATGTTTCCGAGGCAAACGTTGAAGAAATAAAACATTTGAATGTCGAATTTTGTGAATAACGCTGTACGATAAGGACGTTTTGTTAGCTGAAGGGTTAATTCTAAGCACCACATGTTACTAAATTATGTCGTCATATACAGTAGTATATACAGTAAAATGAGCGAATCTATTGCATGCATTATATTGAAGTATAAAATCGGAATGGACTATAGTTTTTGTGATACAGACTATAACTTGTGACGTCAAGGAGCCCGCTCTCGACGCCAGGAGTAATTCCAGTGTGCTCTCCGTGGAAGACAGATGAACATTATGCCCAGCTATACTGGAGCATGTGCTTCATTTGTGTTTCCTCGGTAATCACTTTCATTTCATTTCATCTTATTTTATGCTCGAGTTGGATGATTCTTTTGGAATACGTTACCAGCACTCATATTTTTAGCTTAACTTGACAAAGTCAAGATAAGCTATTGCCATCACGCGTGCGAAAGTCTGTTAGTCTGTGAGTCTGTTAGTCTGTGAGTCTGTTAGTCTGTGAGCCTGTTCACATTTTCCTTTAGCACAGTCTACACCCCGTATTTCTTGGCCGATCTTTACGAAATTTCATATGCAGGTTTGGGCTCATGTCTCGATGAGAAAGTCCCCTTTTGGTCGCGATCGATCAACCGTGATGGCTGCCCGAGCCCAAAACCCGAAAACCGTTAGCACAGTCTACAGGTCGTAATTATGAAAGGATTTCATTGTGACTTGGTAGGATGCCTCTGTATAACACCTAGATGAGGCCGACCTCTTTTGGTCATGATCTGTCAACCGTGACGGCTGCCCAAGCCCGAAACCCAAAAACTTTTAGCACAGTCTACAGGTCATATTTAATATGGGGGGACTTCGTATGATGTCTAGATGAGCATGTCCCCTTTTGGACGCGATCATTCAGCCGTCACGCCTGCCCAAGCCCAAAACCCGAAAACCTTTAGCACAGTCTACAGGTCGTTTTTATGGAGGGATTTCATTATAACTTGGCAGGTTGACTCCATATAATGTCTAGATGATAACATCTCCTTTGGTCACGATTGGTCAACTGTGACGGATCCAGGGGCCCGAAACCCGAAAACCTTTAGCACAGTCTATAGGTGATATTTATGAAGGGATTTCAATGTAACTTGGTAGGATGACTTAGTATAATAGTATAATGTCTAGATGAGGACGTCCCCTTTTGGTTGCGATCGGTCAACCGTGATGGCAACACAGGCCTGAAGCCCGAAAACCTTTAGCACAGTGTACATGATGTATTTATGAATGGATTTCATTGTAACGTTACAGGATGACTCGTTTTGGAATAATTTCACTGTAACTTGGTAACCTTCGTTGACATACATTAACTGTGAGGGTCACACACATTAACTGTGAGGGCCACATTAACAAACCCCTCAATTCTTTAGTATAGTCTACACCTCATATTATTTTTCTTGAAAACATAGCATACAGGGAACAGAAATTAACATATTCCCAATTATAACAATTCTTGTCTTATTTCATAATCCTTTCATAAACATTGAACATTATCCTTTTCGTCAAACACAACACAGAGACAAGTTAAGCTACAGTGTCATTGACACTTTCATTTATTGTGGCAATCACTCTCCTGAAGAGACGCTACTACAATAATTTCCATTCCTTCATCTGACTAGCTGAGAACTATTGTATTATTTTCGATAGTTTTACCTGTCCTTGGGCAATAACATCGAGGATCCAATAATAAACCTTCAAAATTCCCATGCTCTATACCCTTTCTAAAAACAGCCACGTAATATTCTAAAACGTTCGGCTTACTGAACACAACGCGTTTTTTTTTAAAGATTTTTGTTCCTGAATTCTGTCTCGTTATTTTTAAGTTCAAGAATGAACACACTTGTCTTGGGCGAGGTCGCGGACAATAGTCAGTGTACTTAGGATTGAAGGGTTTGTTCGTTACAATATACTAATTATTGCACACATGTTTGCGAATATGCCAAAATAATGGTCCGCGGGGTAAAATAGTCCACTTGTAACCGGCGTTTAGACTATTCCTCCTTGGTGACCCCTGTTTTGGCAGAATCATCTCCAAGCCATACAATAATAATAATAATAAATAAATAAATAAATAAATAAATAAATAAATAAATAAATAAATAATATTTTTTATAGCTAGCTTGAAATCTACATTGCGCTGTGGCTGTACAAAAAAAAAATCCAAAAAGTTTGAGTTGTACAGATGGAAAATATTTCCGTGGCGTGTTCATGATTAAGTTCACGCTCTCGTAAGATTTACTAAGGGCAATATGAAGACTAATTTCACAGTTGCTTCACTCCTAGATTCCAAACAAATAAGTGCATTTGCACAGTTAAAATGGTGGAAATTTAAACCGACTCGGTGTAACTTTTTTGTTTATGGTCGTCCACTGTTTACATATTACTTAAATCACTTGATTCCATAATTACTGGTATAATTCCTTGACTTATACAAGGCCCAAAGCCCTCAAATTTTAATCAAACGATTTGAGCAAAGTTTGAAATGGATTGGAATCATCGCAATCATTCTGGTATTTTGTTTCAAATGTAGTGTCAAATTCTCCTTGATGTTTAGCATTGCAATGTATGTTGTTTTTGTTCCCTCTGTTTATAAAATATTAACGTAACTGTCGAAAGTGTAATGTGGAAAGTGCAATGCTCTGATGTTCTTTTTTCATCCAATTTATAACTAAATTCACGAAATAAAATATGAATTTCCGATTGGAAAGCTCATTCGACACGCCGTTTCATGCCATTGTCGCTTAAAACAAATGAGTTGTGAATTTCGCGACGTAACGAAGTTGCAAGAATTGACAGACGAGACTAATCAAGTGAACCCATCGGAAAAATCACAGACTGTTCGTTTCCTGAGATTTATGAACTAAAACTATCCAAGAACTGGCAAGAAGCGAATAGTGAGCTAAAACTATACTTGTAGATTTTCCTAGAATGCGACTTCTGTTCATTCTTGGGGTGTATAAAATAAATAGACGGATAATATTTTATTCCTGAAATTGTCTGGTCGTGTGGATACAGTCTCTCCTGGCTTCTACCTGCTTGACGTTTTTTTCTTACCGCCCTCTGGACAAAGTATTTCCCAAATTCAAACATTCCCAAATTCAAACATTACCCGTAATAAACTATATATTAATATATTTATCCATAGGTTCAACTTATTTCCGTTACATGGAGTGAGGGGGCGCGTTGTCGTTGCCGTCGAGGCCGGTTTGTCCTTGGATGGGTGACCGTCTGAGCGATCGATTCGGACTCCCGCGTTGTGTCCTCGGGCAAGGCACTTCACCCCGAATGTCCACATGGGGGCACGATGACGCCGCGTACTAAGGCGTACTGCACGTCGATGGTACGCGTGTCTTCAACCAATCTAACCCTGCCTGTGCTGCAGTGCGGAGGTACGTTGTTGGGGAGCTGGCAGCTGCTCGCCGTTGCTCGATGGTTCTCTCCGGGTACTCCGGCTTCCTCCACCCGTAAAACTGACACGGTCATGATTAGCCATTGTGCATAAGTATAAAACATTAACCCTTTACCCAACGTAACTGCCAAAACCGGCCAGCGCTATTCTCAAAAATCGCCAATTAATTTTCATTATTTTTTCATTGTTTTGTCTTAAAAACATAGGTTATGACACCTCGTTGGAACGAGCTCGTCGAGCTCGTTCCAACGAGGGGTCATGACCTATGTTTTTGAGACAAAAAATGAAAAAAAATTGTTATTCAAGAATTTTTTTTGCAAGTGTCGTCTGCTTAAAACACCAATAAATAAATAATAATTAATAACATGGAGTGAAGTTGCATATAGATAATAATATAAAAAGCGATAAAAGTACATGTCCAATCATTGTGACCTAACAGAGAAAATTGAGAAATGGTTTTGCCCGTCAACGCTCGGCGGAACTCTGTTGGGCAAGCCATTTTCGACCCTCTTTAAATGCTAAATATTGTATCATGTCTGTGCGTGGCAACGGTTAGTCTCCTTGGCACGTGTTCTTGTTTCCATATGCGTCTTCGGGCAAGTATAGTCTGCCACTGGTTGGTATTTGTCAGTAGAGCCGTCTTGGGCCAGTATAATCTGCCTCGAGCTAGTCTTTGAGCCAGCTGTTGGATGGAGTCTGTTGTTGGTAAGTATTTGTTGTCGTTAATGGAGTGGTTGTTGGTCTTCAGGCAAGTATAGTCCGCCGCTTGATTTTTAATTTTGGTTGGGGCGTCTAAGGCAAGTATAGTCTGCCTCGGGCTTGTTGTGGAAGAACGGCTTTGGATTCGGTTTCACAACTCAACCACCTTGGAAAACGACGGCCCTTGGCAGGGTCCACCCACTCCGAATTTGACTGAGTTCGTTCGGAGAGCCGTTCTGTTAAATTTCTTACTTGGCCGGGACTTTATTGAATACGAAAAGAGTTTTTTTAAAGGGGCGTGGCGAACGCAGGACCAACGCTCGCATCTGTTTTTTTATGACTAACTGCGACCCAGCTCTAGGACAGAGATCGACTGTGTTTAACAATATTACCCAACATATATTGTTTGACAAAGTCCTCACTGCCGTTTCATTATATAAAACATTTTGTCTTGATGGATGAAGATCACTTTTGTTTAATAGTTGTGTCAACGTAAAGTTTATTGAATACGTGTATCTCTTTGCATTAATAATATAAGTTTAACTGACTTCTTTGATGAATTCTGCTCCAATAATTTTAAACCAATCCTGCTGGCTTTACACAGACTGACATTTTTTACTGATAGACGTTCTGCACAGCAAGCCAAGCCATTATATTTTATTTGATAGAGCACAGAAATATTTCATAATTTCTGATCGCTATTGACATGGAAACTTAACCTTTTACCCAACGCATACGATATCAAAATTAGGTCTTTTTAAATTATTTTTTTCCAGATTGTAATTCTTTTTTAACCAAACCATATCCTGTGACCTCACATTGGGACGAGCTCAACCAGTGGTAGTGGCCAACCGATTACCAAAAATGGTCGCTGACCGATTACCGGCCGATTCTGATGCCGATTCCGATTGTAATACCGTGCACTACAAGACAAGTCGAGGCTCGAAAGGACTACATTAAACTGAACATTTTTCAAAGTGTTAAACTTCGTTGACTGGTGTCCCAGTAAAATTACCAGTCGCGCACACTTGGGCAGTAAACGTGGCTCTCAGAGTAATTTTACTACGGCCTGGGTCAGTGGAGTGCATCCTTCATTTTTCCGGTATGAACTGGCGATTGCTGCAAGTGTGCTCAGTTGTCAGCTTTACATTCGTTTAACACGTATATCCCGTAAAGGGGCTTCTAGAGAGATTAGGAATACACATTGTGGTTGTTTCTCAACTTTATTGAATGGTATCATCGACATCATTTTACATTAACAATTGAACAATAGCAGAAGATAATAAAATGCGATTCAGAAAAATCACAAATTGCTTGGCAACAATCGGTTGAACCGATGTTCCAGGAGCCGTTGCCGTTGTCATCCGATTGCTCATAATCGGCCGATTGTGGTGGCCGGTTCCGATCATCGGTTGAACACTAACCAGTGGTCACATGGTACGGGTTTGTTGAAATTTTATAAAAAATAATATTTTCAACTTTTCGTTTTGTAAATTATTTAACCACATTCGTCTAAACACAAACCGTGTAACAACATTGTTAGTAAATGGATGGTAATTTTCATAATTTAGTTCTATTTGATGATCTACATTGATCACCACTAATCATAGACAACAACAACAATGATTTTATCGGAATTACAGTTTACTACCTTACCAATTAAAATGTTTTACCTTTCTTCTATTTCCAGGGTGCTAATAAATTAACAAAAGATGATATCGACAGGGTATTCAATTTATATGACAGAGTGAGTAATGAGTCATAATAAGTGTATTTATCTCACAATCAACATGTATTTTGTCTGTATTAACTCTGCAACTGTCGTGTATCCGACCCCCTGATACAGATGTTTGTATCAGGGGGTCGGATTATTTATATTTATTTGTTTATTGGTGTTTAAGGTCACATATTTATGCACAATGGCTAATCATGACCTTGACAGTTTTACGGGTGGAGGAAGCCGGAGTACCCGGAGAGAACCACCGAGCAACGACGAGCAGCTGCCAGCTCCCCAACATCGTAACTCCGCACTGCAGCACAGGCAGGGTTAGATTGGTTGAAGACATGCGCACCATCGACGTGCAGTACGCCTTAGTACACGGCGTCGTCGTGCCCCCACACGGGCAATGGAGATGAAGTGTCTTGCCCAAGGACACAACGCGGTTGCCGCAGGTGGGATTCGAACCGAGGACCTCTCGGCTTGCAGCCTGCACCTCTACCAACTGAGCCACCGCGCTCCCAGGTCCCAGGGGGTCGGATACAAGCACGTTCCTTTCGCGTGAGTTCCATTTTTTTCTTTTTGTTCATCCGTACGAATAAATAGTTCGTTATATATTCGTCTACATTCTTGACTTATCCCCAATATATTGTAAGATAAAATGATTATTACCATAATGTGGATGTACAAAATATGTATCCGAGTCTCGCTCCGGGTTCTAAGGGTAGATCACGACTCGTCTTCGACTCGTCGTGATCTGCCCTTAGAACCCGGAGCTCGACTCGGATACATATTTTGTACATCCACATAATGGTAATAATCTCTATTTATCTCACAATCGGGGTGTTTTATCACTGTTACGCAATTAAAGTTTAATGTATCTGGGCCCTTGTTCCGAATCCGTATCAAGGGCCCCTGATACAAGCTCATGATTCTGCTGTTGCCAAAACAACGGCATTAATATCGTTGTTCGATCGCTTCGCGTTTTTCCCTTCAGAGAAAACAATATTAGGTGAGGCGAAGCCGAATCTAATATTGTTTTCTCTGAGCCGTATATGACAGTGTATCTGCCAACTAAATGCCCGGTAATGTATTTATTATGCACGGCATGCTAAAATGTCACTGGGGAAGTTAACTCAACGAATAGTTAAATTATGCACACTTTTCGGCACCTTGGGCTGGTTTGTAGCCTATTAGTATTATTGGGATTTTCCTGAACGCTCGAGTCGAGGCTTCTCTCTTGAAGTTAAAAGATTAGCTTTCGCTATGAAATGTGGAAATCTCCACCTCAATAAACGATGAACAGCATATTTTAAAATATAATAAACCTTTTCACCAACTTGGCAAGAGGGATATTTAATTCACCAGTAATTGTTGCAAAAGTTACAACCAAATTCACGTTGACGAAACAAATAGTTGCTCCACTTCGCAAGCAGTATTCAGTAAAGTGAATCCCAGTGACGTAATTTTCTCTGAAGCGTAACGTCATCACTGACCTCAATATGGAGTTCCATGAACGCTATTCTATTTTTCAATTTGCGTCTTTCCGTCGATAAGGCAAATGAAAAAGTTCCTCTTAAAATAGTTTTATAACACATTTTGTGGTGAATATTGTGAGATAAATTTATCATCACCACAGTGTGTGTCTCCGGGAATTCAGATCAAGTCTCGTTGTAGGCACAGAATCGCATTTCGACTCGCCCTAACGGGCTCGTCGAAATACTGTTCTGTTCCTACAACTCGACTTGATCTGAATTCCCGGAGACACACACTGTGGTGATAATTTGTATGTAAACCGTGAGAGGGCGATGGATATATATATAGAGAGGATATCTAATGTTTTTGAGTGGATACCGAAAATTATCTCACGAGAGAGCGAGCCAAATGTTTATTTTTCGCGAGGGCTTGCACGAGCAAAAATAACCATTTATCTCGGTCACAGGTGAGATAATTTTTGGTATCCACTCCAAAACACTTTTTATTATACGCTTTGTATAAGAATCTGATAATTCCACTCGTTTCAACCTTGAATTTATGCTTGAAAGTAAACAGCGCATTGGATTATTGATACGCGGAAGCGATTTGATCGATACTCGGAACAGACAGTGTCTTGCAATCCGATTCAGCTGGTGGGTTTCTAGTACAAACATGGCCTGAAAGTCCGTAATATAAGTTTTTGGTCTGGTACGTCCTTTGAACCGAAAACTTATATTACGGACTTTCGGGCCATGTTTGGACTAGCGGATTTCATGCATCAATCCAAGGTGAAAACGTGTTGAATTATTACTGGAAATGATCGGTATCCACTCAAAAACACTAGATTTACTTTTCATTATATGTTTTTAGAACAAATTGATCATTTCCAGCGATAATTTGTCTCATATTCACCTTGAAGTGATGCTTTGAAAGCCGCCATTTTGATTGATACCGTGAAAGTGAAAATTCCTATATCTTCACAGTGGGGGATACGATTTCTATCTTTCCGCAATTTCTTCGATAATCTATCGTTTAGTAGAGCTGTAGGTTAACCGAAACCGAACCGAGGTTTTTAGTTTTTTTTAAAAAACGAAACCGAAACCGTCGACATCCCGTAATGTAAGGTTTTTCGTTTTTTATTAAATACTCTCTTGCCAGCTCTTGCTGCAGAAATTCACAGAATGTAGCCATCCCAGAGTAGTGAGAGTACCCAGACACTGCCAATGGCAGTGTCTGTGGCAGTGTACGGGTACTCTCACTACTCTGGGAAGGCTACATTCTGTGAATTTCCGACATTTCAGTTTAGTTGTGTTTGCAGCTTTCCTCAAGTTGCGTGTAGGTGTCAGACCTCGGAAAATGGCCAAGCACAATAAAAGTTCTGTATATTTAGGTAATTGTTATATTGGCCTTCCTGATTCTTCATGTATTGTAGCTTATTTCGGGCATTCATTGAGTTTCACTCAATTTCACTACCATTCAGTTATGACTCTGGACATAAGAATGTGTTTTATTGAATTTTACTTGGCCTCATGAACAAACCGAAAACCGAACCGAACCGAGGTTTTTCTCCACCTGAAAAACCAAAACCGAAACCGAACAAGAAATTTAAAAACCTACAGCTCTGTCGTTTAGCGTATAATAAATATGTGTATCAAATTGTTGATGTCACTTGATAAAGACTATAATATATATGCAATTGATGCTTTGCACAAAAAAGATCTAAATTTGGACAAATAGTACGAACATTTACGAGAAGTTCTCCCGGTAATTTGTTCTGATGATTTAATAGAAATGTTCTTCAACTTGAAATGTCGTGATGCAATACACTGTTGGAAAAGATTCTCTAATCCTTATCCAACGGTGTGTTGTATCACCGCACATTGTGGCCTTAACAAACGATAATAGTAGCCGATTTCATAAAGAGAGTCGAACAGTTAGACTAGCTTTAAGTGCTATTAGACTTGGTCTGATTTGAAAAAAAGTATTTCACCACGCCCGTCTTAGTTCAAGTTCTACATCTACAGTTAAAACTAGAAGTCCTGTCACGAACTGTGCGCTTATCTAGGATTAATTGCGCGTATGAATTGCGCGCAATTGCTATATCGAATGACATCGAAAGCACTGCAGGTTCTCCTGGTTACCCATAGCAAACACAGGCAATGTTTCTGCCAATGGACCTCCGGGTAACCCGGAGGTCCATTGGCTGAAACATTGCTTGTGCACAGGCCATATGTACATAATTTGATAGCCTTACTATGGTCATAACGCGTAAAATAACGCGCAGATCGACGTGCTATTTATGCGCGTTTCATGACAGGATTTCTAGTTTTAACTGTAACTAGGCTTAACCTAAAACAGTTTTAGTTTAATTGAAGAATATTTTATTTCAAAGAATCATTTTACATATATACATTATATGGAACAAACAGAAGATGAATTACTAAATACGATCCAAGTAATTTAATAGTGTACAATGTCATAGGGACGAGAGACAAAAGTACGAACTGTGAAGATTGGATTCGACAGTTAGCTGGGAGCTCTTGGGAGTCGTTCGTCTCCTTTCGTTCATAGGGACGAGAGACAAAAGTTAGCTGGGAGCTCTTGGGAGTCGTTCGTCTCCTTCCGTTCATAGGGACGAGAGACAAAAGTACGAACTGTGAAGATTGGATTCGAAAGTTAGCTGGGAGCTCTTGGGAGTCGTTCGTCTCCTTAATAAATGGCAGATTTTCACAACTTGGAGACTTGAGTCACTTTCGAACAGTGTAAGATTGTTTAAAGTAAAATGGAGATAAGGGAAGACGAGGCAGTCTGCGATGTAGGACGTAGTTAAAACATGGTGCGTAATGGGGTGGGGACAAAGTATCGGGTTGCTTCTTCTCCCAAGTGTTGAGAATGTCACGATGGAGGAGGAGTCTCTTACTCGGGTAGTGTCTTTCTTGCCTAGGATTGTGCAATAAATTTAAACTTCAAACTTCGTGCTCAACTGATCTGTTGAGATGTGATGTACGTTAAGATCTCGACGATTTTTCATTATAGAATAGTATTCAGCATTTTGTATTCTTCTATTCTTAGCAGAATATACACCGAAACTGGCGAATAACCACAGTGAAAGAAGGAAGGATAAAGGACTTAACCCTTTCCCTAACATGAAAAGCAGACGACACTTGCAAAAAAAATTCTTGAATAACTAATTTTTTTCATTTTTTGTCTCAAAAACATAGGTTATGACCCCTCGTTGGAACGAGGTCGACGAGCTCGTTCCAACGAGGGGTCATAGCCTATGTTTTTGAGACAAAAAATGAAAAAATAATGAAAATTAATTGGCGATTTTTGAGAATAGCGCTGGCCGGTTTTGGCCGTTACGTTGGGTAAAGGGTTAATGTGGATTACTTGTAAAATTACCGTTTCTTTATACGTTCTGCTTGGTAAATACACATAGGCTACACTAGGTGGAAGTAGGAAAATGGGGCGGGGGAGGGTCCTACATCCCATATGAGAAGTGGATGTATGAGGAAAAGTGAAACAGTCAAACTATGAAGGGGGGGGGGGGGGGGGAGAAAGAAGTAACAAAACAGGATAATAATAAACCATCTTGAAAACAGATTATAGGTCCTTTCGGACGCTACAGATATCAGAAAGCAGCGTGTACATATTTCAGACAGATTTTCGTTCATAAACTAACAAAGATATAAAAATATGGGTGAGACTATGTTTGCACTAATGGCCCAAGATGGAGAAGATCATGGGAGTGTTGCGGCAATGGAGATGCCCACTTAACATAATGCGAAATGTTGAGGAGAAGGGGTAGTATAGGAGGAAATGCTCAGTTGTTTCGAGCTCTCCACACCGACAATACGAGACAGTGATAAATGGTTATTATATAAAATGGGCGCTAAGATAACTGCAACGCAATCACAACCTACAATGGAAAAATTGACCTACACGTGATTTATTTCCCACATAAAATAGCGGTGGTCGTTGGTTGCAATTGTGAAGGAAACTTCTAAAATTACTGAGGGAGGAATTATCTTGCACAGACAAAGGCAAGACATTTCATTGGTTGGTGACGTTAGGAATGAATGAAACTAAGAGAATGATCTGTATAAAGATATGCAAGGTGAACTCAGTGCGGTTAACGCTAAAGCAAAACGGTTTCATACGGACATGTGAAAGGATGTGATTCTGTGCATTGTACATCCAAGATTTTGGGATATGGACTCTTTCGGAGCGATTGGGCGATACTATGCAGGAACATGAAGATTACATGGTTATTTTGTGCAGATACTGTGGTACTAGTGCCCGAAATTGAAGAGGGGGGGGGGGGGGGCAATATTGGCTGTTTCTGAGGGACATAAAAACAAATTGAGGCTCAAACTGAATGAAACCAAAAACAAGGTTATATCTGTGGACTGTGAAATTGAACGCGTCGACGGTGAAAAGTGGGGAGTTCGCTATTCTCGAGAGTGAAAGCGAACTGTTTAGTAGAAGCGACAGGTGATACGAGTATTTGGGGGGTCAATCTACACATGACGGGAAGGGGCATACACAGATACCACACGAATAAACTAATTGTGAAGGAGAAGTCTTAACCAGATGAAACTTTGGGGGGAACAGTTTCAATACGGTTGTCTGTGGAGAAAACATTTGGGGGATGGTTGGTGTACCAAGTATAACATATGGTTATGGCTGTAAAGAGTGTGGAAACCCTGCACAACGCTGCGGGTAGATGGAGTAGTGTCGCAGCTTTGGAAGCAGTCAGGGTTGGGCTTGGGTGGATCAGGTTGAAAGACATGATAGACTTGATGACACTTGTAATCATAAGCATTTGGTTAATCTCCTGACATTCTCTGATGTATACACACTTTTCAGAATATTTGGGATTCTAATATCAAGAGAGCATGGACTAGGCAAGTGAAGGAATAAATGGAAAACTGTTCAATGGAGATCTCAGACCTAAACGGTCGTCAGCCCAGTGTAAAACAACTCGCCAGGAAGAGGACCAAGCAGGATTGTAACAGGATTGTAACAGAAATTGGCAATATGAAGTGAGAGCAAGGTGGTCTTTTGGAGGCCTACAGTACGTGGAGAGTGGATTGTAACTAAATCACATGCGAAGTGGAGTTATCACCCAAGTTATAACTTTCATATTTTGTACATATCGACAAACAATACAATCAATGTTTCAGCCAATGGACCTCCGGGTTTAACCCGGAGGTCCATTGGCTGAAACTTTGCTGTGCTGGTTTTATGCTTTACAGCAAATTTGCAATTATTGTTCGGGTGGAATCGTGACAAGGAGAATCCAGAATTTTAGAAGTACGTTGATGACACCTCTACGGGGTCACCGATATTCAAACTGAGGTCGAGGACCTTAGAACGTAGGAGGAAGTAGGGAAATATGATGACAAAGAGTGGCACCTGTGTAATTTTGCGGTAAAGAAGACCCTAAGGCACTTAGGTAGGACAGGAGAATGAAGGATAGATATAGATGGTTACTGGGTGATACGAAGGAGATGGTTCGTGTGTTAATCGGTGAAATTGTGAGAAAGAAGTAAGGACAGCTTGTTGGGAGGTGTGAAGGAACGTGATAGGGAGCGGCCTTGGGGCACAGAGATAATCAAACCCTTCTCATATGAGAACCGCGTCATATTAGTGACTAGTCGAGGTATCATTAATTATTATTATTTTAAATACTAAACCATTTAGTTGCAGGGGTGGCGCCACGGATTTCTCGACGGGGGGGGGGGGGGGGGGGGCTGACCTCTCCTACAGGGGGGCTATAACATTTGACCTCCCAAACGAAGGAAAATGAGTGAAAATTGGTAAATTGGAGAACCAAAATAGAAGCAAATTGAGTGTTTGTTGATTATTTAACCCTTTACCTAACATGAAAAGCAGACGACACTTGCAAAAATAATTCTTGAATAACTAATTATTTTCATTTTTTGGCTCAAAAACATAGGTTATGACCCCTCGTTGGAACGAGCTCAAGGGGGGGGGGGGGGGGCTGGACCTCCCCTGGCGCCACCACTGTTTAGTTGGTAACATTTTCGGAATTGAAATGAATAAGAAAAGGCGTCATGTTGCGCAGATTCCTGAAGTTTCCCATGATTGGCTTCGAGGAAACTCACCATGATGAACGTTTGAGTTTCCATGTATTCACGCATGAGATAAATCTTATTCTCTCGAAAAAACGTAGATGTTTTTTTTACCTGCTTTGAACATTCTTTTTCTCCTTTCAATTCAGTTTTGAATATAAACAAAAGCAAGCACGTTATGTGTCGTCACGCAAAACTACGATGAAATATAACTCGATTCCGGTCGAGTTGATAGATAGAGTGAAATATTTGTTTACATTTTGCACATTATCACATGAGAGAGCGTACTGTTAAATGGATTATCATATTATATTTTACAGGATGGGAATAAGACAATTGAGAATGATGAACTAACTGGGTTTCTAAAAGATTTAATGGAATTAGTGGAAGAGGTAAGTCTTTCGTAAATTCCTTGTGGACGATTTCTGATTATAAAACTATACTGACCCATCTGAGCACTTTATCAAACTGGAACGGTTTATTACACCCCCCTCCCGTCCGTCCGTCCGTCCGTCCGTCCGTCCGTCCGTCCGTCCGTCCGTCCGTCCGTTCGAACTTTGTTAATGGCAGAACTTAAACAATACAGTTAAAACTAGAAGTCCTGTCACGAATAGTGTGCTTATCTAGGCTTAATTGCGCGTTCGAATTGCGCGCAATTGCCATATCGAATGGCATCCAAAGCACGGCAGGTTCTCTTGGTTACTCATAGCAAACACATGCAATGTTTCTGCCAATGGACCTCCGGGTTACTTGTGCACAGGCCATATGTACATAATTTGATAGCTTTACTTGTGCCATAACGCGTACATTCACGCGCATATCAACGTGCTATTTGTGCGCATTTCATGACAGGACTTCTAGTTTTAACTGTAATTAACGGATTTCAATTCCTTTTGGTGTATGTCTCTATAACAACAATGCGTACGTCAAGTTCGATGACCACTAATGTCCGATGAAAATTATGTGAGTTATTGCCCTTTGTTTAAAAAATATCGTGCAATGCTTGTTTATGACATAACTTTAACAACAGTATCCCGATTTCAATTCTTTTCTGTGAATACAATGTCTACATCAAGTTCTATGGCCAGCGATATCCGATAAACATTGTCGGAGTTATTGCCCTTTGTTAAAAATATCGTGTAAATGCTTGTTCATGGCATACAGTACGCGGAGAGTGTATTATCACTAAATCACCCGCAGAGTGGAGATTCCACCCAAGCAATAATTGCAAATTTGTTGCAAAACATAACCAGCACCAGCAAAGTTTCAGCCAATGGACCTCCGGGTTGAACCCGGAGGTCCATTGGCTGAAACATTGCTTCTGTTTTTTGTCGATATGTACAAAATTTGAAAGTTATAGCTTGGGTGATAACTCCACTCTGCAGGTGATTTAGTTACAATCCACTCTCCACGTACTGTAACTTTAACAATAGTAACTGGATTTCAATTCTTTATAGCATATGTCTCTAGCAACAATGGCTACGTCAAGTTCAAAAACCACCGCTATCTGATGAAAATTCTTGGAGTTATTGCCCTTTGTTAAAAAAACTATCACGTTAAACTTGTTTAGGGCATAACTTTAACAATAGTAAGCGGATTTAAATTCTTCTTAGCATGTGTCTCCATAGCAACAAAATCTATGGTTGAGTAACAACTGCTATCTGATGACAATTATGGGAGTGTCATATTTTCTGTGATAAAACATCATGATGTAATTTTCCATGGGGCCTGATTGTGACTGGTTTCGAATATATTTGCTTGCCGACGGATTGGGGCCGCTTTGCGATGTTTTTCTTGTTATTCACAAAGTAAAAAGTACATCTAGTGAACTCGTTTATAAATTACACTATTAACTGAGTACATAATTAGAGATGTGGTGACATCATGGCACATCCGGTAGGTACGTTAGGTGAAAGGGACACTGATGTGTACATTTTAACCAGCAGTCTGGCATACCTGGCGAATTCGCCCCACTGCCCAAATCGGAGAGTGGAACGAATCTATATGTAGGCTTGGAGAAGCGTACAGCTATACATGGTTTTAAACCAGCACCCCAGAGGTCGTGCTGGATTCCGCCCACTACGCACATTCACCCAATTTTTCGGTGCAAGTAATATGTCAGGGATGACTCGTGCCTTATCGTATGATTCTCATGTGACGTCATAGTCTGGTGACCCAGCGTCGCCATGTTCGATTGTCACGGTAGCCCGCATGAGCTGCCAGGTTATGACGTCATTCCCATAGTGGTGTGTGGTCTCAATGGGCATGCGCAGTGTGTGTTGTTATGATGATAGTGTTTCCGTAGTCCATTTTGTATACTGGAGGCCGCCATTTTGGTTTCTATGTGGCACGTGGTTCCTTTGTGACCCAAAACCCTCTAATACGATGGGAGTGTTTGGAGGGTGTGTTCGATTCAATAGGAGTATTTCTAATTACCAAAATGGACCCAACTATTGTTTTACTAGTACAGATCCCTCAGTTTTTACATATCTAGACCACCATCCTAGATAACACGTGGTTACTAGGAGCCTGAAACGGATCAAGTGGAGTATATCTAATTATCACAAACAACCCGATAAAGATGTTTACTAGCTTGAATTCGTCTGGAGTCGTCTGCTTCTGACTATTCTGGCCTATTCAATAGCTTATTCTCTCCATTCCGTGGTCTGCCCTGCCTATGTTATGACTTTCCCAGCCTCCGTATAAAATATTCTGGCTTCCCTAGATGTGTTTGATCGTACCGAGATGTGCTCATGTGCTAGTATACAATGTGTCACAAATGTGTACACACTGCATGCAGCACATGGGCTCATATGAGATGTACCGTTATGTGATTATGTGAAAATGCACAATGTATCCGCTGTTATGTTCGTTTATATTAGTTACAAAAATGGATTTGGTTTATGGCAAGCTAACTAGAAGCAACCACTTCTCAGATAATCCGTCATTAAGAATACCTATCAGTATCGCACCTACCAACACTAAGTACTAGTCCACTTTGGCTCTTTGTTTAACTCTGTTGGCGCGGAATAATCTGAGAAACAGAATTCTTAGCGCCTAATGTTCATCAGGAATTTTACAAAAAGTATAGGTTGTTAGACTAAAGCGTTATTATTTTAAAAGGTGTTCTAATGATCTCATTGACAGTTTTTCAAATTATTTTCTGTATATAATTAAATGGCGCCTTTACACTTTCAAGGGACAATATCGTTGTTCATGGATAGGACATAAATGGTGCATGAAGCATAGGAATACGTATGCTTGTTCAAGTCTTTACCCAACGAATCGGCCGCACTCCCCACCCCCCCCCCCCCCCCCCCCACCTGCGTAATATGTAACTTCAGCACTTGAAAAATATTTTTTTTTCCAAAAATTTCAACAAAACCATATCATGTGACCCCTCGTTGGAACGAGCTCATCGATCATCGAGCTCGTTCCAACGAGAGGTCACATGATATGGTTTGTTGAAATTTTTTGAAAAATTTGAAAAAATGATATTTAAAATAATAAATTTTGATATCGTCTGCGTTGGGTAAAGGGTTAAAAGCACTCGGAAATGGACACATACAGTTGGCTAAAATGACTACTGCAGTACCTTTCCCGGTCTGCCTTCTGTCGACTTTAGTCGCCTGTCGCGCCAAAAGAGTTAACGAATGTGTTTTCATAGCAATTTGCAAGTTTTTATTCTTCCTAGCAGGGGGGGGGGGGGGGGGGGGCACCAAAAATTTGCAAGACGTGACGTGGGGGTGGGTGGGTGGGTCTCTTGAGGGCGCCAAAAATGTGCTTTTCCAACTTGTGCAATTTTTTGAATGAATTTTTTAAAAATATATCAATATATCAGCTAATATATACCATCATTTGTGTTTCAAACCTTAAAGTGGATGTTGTACATCGCACTCTTAACATAAATACAATATCAGGAGGCTTTATATGTGAGAATATTGGGCTTAATCCTGCTTAATCTGGAAAAATGTCACACGTTAGTAGGGGGTGGGTGTCTTGTTCGAAATGCAGAAAATGTGCAGACAATATTTTGGGAAAATTCTCTCTGATGCACTAAATTCAACCCAAGTTATTTATTTATTAATATAATTTGTATGGATAGAAGAGGAAAGTAGCAAACACCTGAGAATACTGACAGAGCAATTCAAATGAAATTTTGTTCCCGTATATGTACACCTGCTCTGGCCAAGCCTGATAATGAACAACTTGTCATTTGTAGATTGGGGCCCACAGAGGTTTAAATTGGTGGTACCAGTTTAAGAACATTATGAAACCCCCCTAAAGACAGCTGTGCCTACTAAGTTTCTAAGTTTATTTTGGATTTTAATGGGAGAGTGGGGGTGGGTGTCTGAGAAGGGTAGTAGAAAATTTGCACGTAGGGGTGGGTGTAAAAAGGAGCTGAATAAAAAATAGGACGTCACGTCTTGCAAATTTTTAGTGCCCCCCCCCCCCCTCCCCCCTGTTCCTAGGAAAGAAATTAGCAAATCTTGCCCCCAAGACTTTTATATGAATGGAAAGGACAATGTCTGTATTGTAAGTTATGATGCGTACACTATTGATATAACGAACAAAAAAAGTTACAGATTATCGAAAGATGGTGAAAACGCCGTTATCATATTTTTAAATGGGTTTCAGCAGACAATAATAGTCAGAGATTCGAAATGAATGGGGGAAAAAATTGTAAAAAGCCAGCTTCCGTATTTTATACTACTTTACAGGAAAATGTGTGACGTTTGATGCGCGCATCGGTGATACAGTTCGTGGAGAGTGGATTGTAACTAAATCACCCGCGGAGTGGAGTTATCACCCGAAATATCACTTTCAAATTCTGTACATATGGACAAAAAAAAACACAAGCAATGTTTCAGCCAATGGACCTCCGGGTTCAACCCGGAGGTCCATTGGCTGGAACTTTGCTTGTGATGGTTATGCTTGCAACACCCGGAGGTCCATTGGCTGGAACTTTGCTTGTGAGGGTTATCCTTGCAACAAATCTATTATTGTTCGGGTGGAATCTCCACTCTGCGGGTGATTTAATGATAATACACTCTCCACGTACTGTACATCTTAACTAACATTTTGAAATTGCATTTTGCTATGAAATTCTCACACTCTCGGTGTTGAATTTACCGAAAGCCTCTGAAAGTAAAGGGGAGCTAACCTTCCCGTAAACGTATTCCAAGGACGAATATTGTCAGCCACGAAAAAGGGAAAATTATCCTTAGCTTATTGCTCATAGATGCTCATAAATTACCAAAGAATTGTCGCCCTTCGACATCCGTGGATATAATTCAGAATAAAACAATGCTGCGATGGAGCAATTAATCCCCCATCAGCCAAGGTGTGTTTAGTATCCATACCCACTCATAAAAAACAACTCCTTCTTTTTGTACTAGATAGTTTACGCACCTACATGCATTCTAGGACTCAATTCATACGGATATATTTATATAGTTCTGCACATACGAATAACATGTAGACAAACACATTTATCTCCTTCTCTCAGTCTCTGCCTCTCTCCCGCCTCTCTCCTTTTCTCCCTCTCTAGCTTTCTCTCACAAAACACGTCTCACCAAAAGACCAATACAAATTTAATTTGAGAAACATAAAAAGTAACCCAAATCTCCATTGTCTGACATGATCAAAAGTTTCTGAACTCTTTCTGATGCCATCAATTGTGGCTCGGCGCCGTTTTATCGTTGTGCGGGCGTTCGTATGGTCATGTTGCTCTGTGACACACCCTGCGTTTTCTTTTTAGAATTTTCCTGTGTAGTGTTCAAGAAAAGCCTAAATACAATGTACTCTCCTTGGATGTCACCTGACATCTGAACAACTGTGCTATTGAGCGAACACAAACAAGAACTTTCACGCCACTTTTTGTTAACTGGTTGAGTGCTAGAAGCTAGTATCAGATCTTTAAAAAAAAACTAGGGTACCAGAGCAAAAGACTATGTTTTCCTTGCCCATGTTTCACATTCAGTCAAACGCAAATAAATTTTTCTATCTACTTTATACGTAAAAACAGTAACGTTTTATCTTTTATCGTTATCGAAAACTCGCCGTCAATAAAAAATCTTTTATCGTTACTGCAGTAAGAATAAAAGTCACGTGATATCGCAAGAATACAACGTTCACGCCCATCTCATTTGCATGACGTAGTATTTCATTCAACACTTTGAATAACTAATTATCGCTGCCGCGGATCGAAACAAATAAAACGGGGCGTATTTATCAAAATGTATTGAATAAAAAAGAAGGCCATTAATTAAACTTACTGAATTGTAAAAATAAAATTTGACGGAAAAGAGTAAAAATTAGTAACTTACACCTTTTCAAATGAGATTATTTCACCCTTCGAGACTTTAATTATCCTGACGTTCAAACGTCACTGGGAATTCAGTTTCTTCAACATTTTTCAAAATGTGACGTCAAACGTCGGAAAGTACAAATAACCAGATATTTTTCACATTAGTGATTATCTGGTTGAAGGCTAGATTATTTTTAGTGGTCTGCATTTGTTAATCAAAACTTGTTTTATTACGGGAGTGGGGGAGGTGGGGGTGTAGATAAAAGGGTTATATACACATGGTGTTTGTAAAAAATCTTTTATCGCGACTCGAGCGTTTTCGGGGGCTACATAGCTACTCGTCGCTGCGCGACTCGTAGCTATATATGCCCCCGAAAACGCTCTCGTCGCGATAAAAGATTTTTTACAAACACCATGTGTATATAACCCATATTTATATAACTGGTTCTATTACAAATTATTGTAAAGTGCCTATGGGCACTCTCCAATAATTTGTAATAAACCGCATTGTGAATAACAAATTCAAAGCAACAAAAATAATCTATCACTCAAAAAGTTGAAAAGGAGTGAGCCTAGATCACTAATCTCTAAACAACGATGCAACTCAATCTTGCCGCCCTCCGCCCCATCCACCCAAAAAGGTTCCGCTCCACAGTTTTCCAGGCATTTCCAAATATGACATGCCATACACTCTTCAAATGCAAATATTTTGTAGCTTAGTTATCTAACTCATAACATGTATATTACATTTCCCAAATCCACGAAAAACATATAACACTATCCGACTAAGTAGGAATAAACAATCTGAATGTGGGTGGAATAATTTATTGTCAAAGGCCAAACTTCAACCTGAAAATTTTTTTTATATGTTTTCGTCTCATTTTTTAGTCTGGTAACAAACCCGTGTAAAAATTACATTTTAAAAAATAGCCAATTTTTCGAAGCCACTGTTTCCCATAATTCATCTGGTAATTTACCCCTATGTATCAGAATCCAACTTTGGGACCAAAACTTCAAATTCTCTTGTCCAACAAAAAGCCTAATGTAATTATATATCTGATACTAAAAATATATCTCAATTTTACATGGCCTAAGTTTCAACATATGCCCCATGTTTAGAATTTCACCTCTGTGCAATAGTGCGAAACTGTGGAGCGGAACCAAAGGCGTCAAATCAATCAACGCGATAACTCCTAATCTATGACGTTTGATGACGTGATTAGAGCTGTAGGTTAACCGAAACCGAACCGAGGTTTTTAGTTTTTTTTAAAAAAACGAAACCGAAACCGTCGACATCCCGTAATCTAAGGTTTTTCGTTTTTTATTAAATACTCTCTTGCCAGCTCTTGCTGCAGAATTCACAGAATGTAGCCATCCCAGAGTAGTGAGAGTACCCAGACACTGCCAATGGCAGTGTCTGGGTACTCTCACTACTCTGGGAAGGCCACATTCTGTGAATTTCCGACATTTCAGTTTAGTTGTTTTTGCAGCTTTCCTCAAGTTGCGTGTAGGTGTCAGACCTCGAAAAATGGCCAAACACAATAAAAGTTCTGTATATTTAGGTAATTATTATATTGGCCTTCCTGATTCTTCATGTATTATAGCTTATTTCGAGCATTCATTGAGTTTCACTCAATTTCACTACCATTCAGTAATGACTCTGGACATAAGAATGAGTTTTATTGAATTTTACTTGGCCTCATGAACAAACCGAACCGAACCGAGGTTTTTCTCCACCTGAAAAAACAAAACCGAAACCGAACAAGAAATTTAAAAACCTACAGCTCTAGACGTGGTAGCTGTTACTCCGTAACCGATTTCACTTCATCAAACGTCATTGTTTTTACCAAGCACGAAGACTACTTATGCGGTATGAATATTCCACTCCTGGCTCTTGTGTTTGCCAATAATAACTAAGGTATGTTGTAAACATTCAGTTTATATTGCTTCAATGAATGTACACTTCATCAATGTATTTATTTATTTAACATCCAAGTATATTTTTTAAAAAGTATTCGGTGATTGCGAGGAGTCAGGAAAGTGAAAATTTTCGAGAAACTTTTTGTTGTTGAGCATTGTTTATTTATAGCGGCGCTATGGGACACTCTCCCATATGTAACCAATGAGCGTTCCAGCAATTCTTAAGAACTGAATCATGACTGTTCGAAATCCACGAGGTGGTGAAATAAATTTATCACGTGCAAATTCGCGATTCATGGTAAATTTGCGCGTTATCAATTTGTTTCATCACCTCGTGGATTTCGAACAGTGACGATTCAATTCTTATCTTTATTCCCTTCATAAAACATAATTGTTTTATATCCGGACAGGATATCGAGTTGTCTTATCTACAAGGGGCCGCCTTGACCAACCATAATTTGATCAAGTTCTATTCCTAAAAAAGAAACAAGAACAACGGTTCTGATACAAACTAGTTCCCATAGACTGTCAATATAGTGCCTAAGATACAACTCACACTCGCATTGGGGAAACCGTCTGTTTATAGAACGTAAACAGACATTACAGAATGTAAATATAGAATCTGGAAAGTCGAATGTAGTGCGTAATATCAATGAGCGATGTGCAAATGTCACATTACCAACTGATATTCATGGGATAAATCACTCCATGAACTGGTATTCATGGGAAAATAACTTCACCTGAGAATCCACTGACAATACAGTGTTCACAAAAGAAAATTTCAGTTGTGATATAAACATAATTGTATTGAGATCAAAGGCCCCGACCAAACATTCACTGCTCGACAAAACTGTATTTTGAATGAATATGATAAGTGTTATTCAGATGCGGTATTACAGTTAAAACTAGAAGTCTTGTCACGAATAGTGCGCTTATCTAGGCTTAATTGCGAGTTGGAATTGCGCGCAATTGCCATATCGAATGGCATCCAAAGCACGGCAGGTTCTCTTGGTTACTCATAGCAAACACACGCAATGTTTCTGCCAATGGACCTCCGGGTTACCCGGAGGTCCATTGGCTGAAACGTTGCTTGTGCACAGGCCATATGTACATAATTTGATAGCTTTACTTGGGCCATAACGCGTACATTAACGCGCATATCAACGTGCTATTTGTGTGCATTTCATGACAGGACTTCTATTTTTACCTGTACATTTACTTACATTTTTAATCGTATTGTAGGATTTCGACACATCTGACTTGGAATCGTGTAAAGCAACATTACTAGATCAATGTGACATTAACAGAGATGGGAAGATAGACAAGAACGAATTATCAATGATTCTACTAAATTATCAGCGACCATCAGAGACGGACTCACAAGAATAAAACATATATTGTTTTAATTCTACATTTTATTTCTCTTTCAATGCTCAATCGAATATCTTCCAGGCATTGCCGAATAGTGACGTCAAAAATATATTATCGAAATCAAATCAGACAATCTTAGGAGCCGTATTCGGTCTTTCTTTATTTATTTATTGGGATTTAATGACACTTTTTACAGCCAGGGTCACCGCGTGTCGGACAGCTTTTCGGGTTGTATGAAGTCGGAGTACCCGGAGAGAACCACTGAGCGGCGAGCAACTGTTGGACTCACTTACTTCGTACAACACACTAAAAACTAAAGTGTTAAAACTGACACTTTCAAGGTGTTAAACCCATTCTAACTCTTAAGGTTTGATTTTAACACTCAAAGTGCAATGCTTTAAGCACTTAGACATTACAATCGTTAGACATCTGAAACTTGAATGAATGGCACTTCCCATGTGTCTAGCATTGGTGGTTCTTCCAGAATCGTTCATAATTTGATTTGCGCTTGGTGGTTACATAATTAAAAGGACACAACGCAGATGACGCGGATCAGGCTCGAGAGTTCGAGTCTGATCCGCGTCATCTGCGTTGTTTCCTTTTAAGTGTCGCGACCTTACACTTGTCAAGTGGTATTATTGTAACACCTGTCAAGTTTTGGGATATCTACACTTGAACAAAGTGCTAGTTCAGCACTTAGTAAGTGTTAAATACAGCACTTCAAGTGTAGTTTTTAACACTTTAGTTTTTACCGTGAAGCAGGGTTAGTATTACTTGAAGGCAATTGCGCAAACAAACGACGTGCAGTATGCCTTGAAACACGGCGTCACTGCTCTCTCTCGTATACAATAGGGATGAAGTATCATGCCCAAGGACGTAACACCGTTACCGCTGGTCAGAATCCAACCGTGAACCGTTTGGTTTGAAGTACAATGCCCTGACCGTTCTGCCACCGTTTTCCCTAATTCTTGCTTTCATATTGACGTTTTGCCCACTGAGTTTAAATTCAGCTATATGTTTATAGCAGTCCACAATCTAAACAGAATTAGGAATCCTAGCTGCCCCACCAGTTCAAGGACGGAAAATAGACTTCATAAGAAAATGACACATTTTAAACACATTTCACATGCCGTGTGGCAACCCCCCACGCCCATATTTGGCATTCTAAGGACTGAGCTGACTGGACATGCTGAGCTTGGTGAATACTGAACACACAAACCCACAAATACAAAGACCAACTTTTCACAAATTACAAAATGATGACATACGGTACTTTTTTAACCCTTTACCCAACGTAACGGCCAGAAACGGCCTGCGCTATTCACAAAAATTGCCACTTAAGTTTTATTATTTTTTTCAGTTTGGGCTAAAAAAATTGGTTATGACTCCTCATTGGAACGAGATAATAAAGCTTGTCACTATGAGAGGTCGTAGACTATGTTTTTACGCAAAAAATGAAACAAAAATGGTTATTCAGTAATTTTGTTTACAAGTGTCGTCTGCTTTTCATGTTAGGTAAAGGATTAATAATCCGGCCGCGACACACCTACATCAGTTGGTCGACATTCTGTGAGAAAAAAACATTGCGAATTCAAACCCGAAGGAAAGAAAGCAAACAAAAAGAACATCAGATCGTTCGAATTTTTTTTCTAAGGTTGAGATTCTACTTTGTAGTATGTTGGGAATTGAACAGAGAATTCTGTCCGGATCGCGGCATACATTGGGGAGTCTGACAGTTGCCCGGTGGTTCTCTCCTAGCTGGTACTGTGGCGAAGCAGGGTTAAGTACCCCGAGAAATGATTGTCTAGTGGATTTAGGTTCGGACTTCAGTCGTGGCTGTTGGCCACAGGTCAATTCAAAGAGTTAATTCAAGAGGCAACCAGTTTCTTTGGAGTCTGTAAAAATTCTCGAAGTACTGCAGCCGCAGTGAATGGGTGAAGTCAAAACACATAAAAATGTACTTTCAGTTTTCTATTTATTAAACCCTGATGTAAAGTTCCTACTTCTACACTGTTTTTCTCTCTGGTACAAACAGCACGAAAATTAGGAGAGACGAAATTAAAATATAAAATAATCTGTTAATTCTGTCATGTGTTCCATCTCAACCTGTGTTCTGGCCTGGCAGCGATCCTCCGCGCATTTAGGAGAGTGTCTTCAAGTTCTGTACATGGTGGAAGCCCAGAGAGAAGTGAACTTTCTGGGTCCACACTCCAGTATTTATACTGTTGTGAACGTGACTTCTAGAGAGCAGCTAGTCACGTCCACAAGAGCATAATGGCAAAGTTGAAAACACAAAACACCACATATGCCCCAAGATGGCGGAGAGGTGTTTCAAAACCCTTACATCTCCGTTCTGGGACAGCAGGGATATCCTGTGCTATCAGTATAAATTCTCACACTAAAATGACGTTGGCATGCTGACTGTTAAAATTCATACAGTATGTCCCTGCCTTATCCTCAGGGTCAGTAATACAGCATAAGGTGCCCTCACTGTATCACTGTACGTGCCTGTTTACCTAGTTCCCACCTCTGAAAGTAGAAGCATAAGGTGCCCTCACTGTATCACTGTACGTGCCTGTTTACCTAGTTCCCACCTCTGAAAGTAGAACTCGGTGTGTCGAGGTTAGGTCAGGTTAGAACACAGTGCTAGTTCCTGTCAAAAACGTTCTGATGAGGTTAGTACAGGTCAACCAGCATCTGATGTTTACTGCAAACGTGTGAGAACTTAGTGTATGGGACAAATGCACTGTTATATAATATTATTTAGAAATTCCACTATTTTGAAAATGCAGTGTAGAGTAGTTATGCCTTTAACAAGTACATGGGAACAATTTTCATATTTATTCAAGTTTAATCTTTACAGAATTATTACCAAGTGGGACTTGGCTACTCTTATTAACACTTCGGGAGCCAAGACTCCCAGGCCAAAGTAAATTAACCCTAAGGGTTCCATGGAGGGCATTTCGTTACAGTACCCCGGCTTCCTTTACCCATAAAACTGTCCGACACGAGGTGTCCCTGGCTGTCGAAAGTGCCGTTAACCCCCAATAAATAAATAAATAAATAAATAGATAAAACGTTTGAGCGTGTGTGCAGGGTGGGGTGTGGGGGAAATAGACTGGCCCAATGCGACCTTTTGCATCGACATATCCACTATGTAATGGAATTTGAACCCCCCTTTACAAAAAAATACAAAAACGGGTAATGCTTTTCATAACCATATAGTAAGCATCACTGTGCAATATTTATGGTTATCATTGATAAAATGGTTTTATACATCTATAGTTATTTATGTGTAAAATATCAATAGCATAACCTTTATGTTTGATAGTCGGTGTGTTACGCTTTGTGCTGTGTATTTCTTATTAAAAGCCTTGTTTGGTGCACTACCGTTGGAGGGCGACGAAGCCAGAGTTCTTCCCTCGAGGAGCGGGTGTTCCTGGGCTCCGATTCTGCCCCAGCATTGCAACATTGGTTGCCCGCTGAATTGAAATAAAAGACTCCATTCATTAAAGACGGTATTTGAGATCACCATAGAGACGCGTAATCTCAACTTTATAATTTTAATAATTTTGCACAGAGATTCGCGGAAATGGACACTTTTACGGTCTCAATTTGGAAAAGTTTCAGAAATTTTTCCGAATTTGGATTGCAAAAGTCGTGGGGGCCGTCATGTTCCCGGTAATCTCTTCTCGTAGTCTCCCACTCGTTGCCTTGAGACCAGGTATATTGAGCTAGATACTATTACGGACAAGGGCCTCGTAACAGAATTAAAAACTGTCCCTGAAATTTCTCTTACTGACCCTGTTTCCTGCTTTGCTGACTATTGAATCAAGGTAAGAAAAAAGGCTTCAGTAAATATTCATTTTTGTTGATAGCATATGTTCATTTTGTTAAATCTGTGTAAAGGGAATTTTATTATTTGTATGGCATAAGCTTCATGTTACATTGATTGGCATCTGAATTTGGTGTAGTGCTAAAATTAAAACTTCAAAATTTGAAAACAATGTTCGTTATTCGTAGTTTATTGAAAACCAGCAGGGGCGTGACAAACGTTATTTATTCCCAGTTACTTATTCGAGATAAAATATGTTAATGGGGAATGTCAAATAAGGAATCGAGAATAAGTAACGGCTGTCACGTCCGCGTAACAGCAAATGTCTGCGAGAAGCAGAGTGGAATTGCAATTTGGGGGAACGTTGAGGGAACAGTGACATGGGGAAGTAGTTCGCTGTAGCTTATGAGGCAGGATGTGGCGTCATGAAGCTGTGGGTGTTTTTGTATTGGAGGCAATCAGAGGCTTGGATAGTCATTCATATTCAAATTTTTCCTACACACATTCGGTGGCCACGGATATAACAATTATCATGGTTGAAACCAATTATTGTTGAACGGTGTATGGTTGCTTACCTCCCTTTGATATCAGAAACTATCGAGATTGGAAGGTGTATGACAACAGATACGACTTTTAACTCGGCTGATATGACGCCGATTTCGGTCGATATAAACAGAGATGTCCCAATTGCTGCGTTACTACATGTATTGCTGCAATTTTCTCATACATTTTCAATCTTCCCAGCTGGGGAAAGCAATCTTTACATCAAACACGTTCATCGTTATTCGTCGAATGCATTCAGGAAATTGCTAGTACCAGGCATAATGGAGCAGTTTGGAGCAGAGGTTTCGCGAGAAATAGACAGAAACAAACGATCATTCCTTATAATTAAACTTGAGGGGCAATAAATTTAAACACTCTCTACTTTGCTGGTTTAAAATAAAAAACCATGTCGCATCACGCTTCCCGGTAATAACTGAATAAAAAGGCATAGTTTTATAAAATTCGGTTTGAAATAACGATACATTTCACTGAAACATGTAGGTCCTGCGAATATTCGAGATTCGATTCGATATTGATACCATACGTATGCTTCGAGATCGATCCCGAATCAGTCTCAGGATTCGATTTTTTCGAATCTCTCGTACTAACTTCAATTTGTTACATTTCCAACAAAAATAGGATAAAACTGTCATTAGAAAATTCATTCATGTTGGCTCAATTCCTATTTATTTGAGTAATTGACAATGTTTAATTGTTAGGTAAGGTGTGAATTTTTTGGCCCAGAACATTATCCCTAGTTTTGGTTTTTGAAGGCTTAACTTGTTACTATTCACGTTCTTAAGAACGTGAATAGTAACAAGTTAGGCCTTCAAAAACTAAAACTATGGACAATAGGCCTAGCTGTTTCAGCGACGGTGGTACAGAGAATATTTAATTGGTGTTTAAGGTGTTCACTCCGTCGCGTAAGGGTCATCATAGTGTTCCGTAACTTTCGTTTGATGCAATATGAAATAACTTGTCTTTTAAGATTCGATTCGGGATTCGATTCGATGTCGATATCAGAGACACGATTCGATTCAAGATTCGATTCGAAAAGAAATTTGTGATTCGCAGATCCCTAGAAACATGTTCTTGTGTCATTAAAACTTTGTTGACCAATGAACTGCGTAAGTTGAAAGGAATGTCATAGGCCACAACCACACAAAACAAAAAAATCTCCTTTTCCACTTGACATGAGGATGCTGTCATTCAAACTAACACTAAATTAAATTTAATTCTGATTTTCATCATTTCCTGAGAAACTGAAAACATAGTTTGTGAGTGTGTAGTTCGATATATGACATGAAGTTGGCTGAATTTTGCCAAAGAAAGAGTTCATTCAGGCTATTTGGAAATTGGAAAGTTTTGTTGGCGTGAGTTTCGTTTGTGGATTATTAGGACCGGCCATTGTTTACGTTTGATTTGGGTAAAACGATGAACACGATGAACGCTGATATAAACAAATTGAACATGGAATAAAAAGCATGATAAGGATTTCATTGTTTATTAAATTTTATTTTGAAAGTCTTTTTAATATGATGAGATAAATATTAATTACTTTTCATGTTGAAACAATATGAGCGTGCAGGGGTTCTTTTCCATTCAGCCTGTGCAACGTAATCTTTCAGGTATCCCTGAACTGAATATTTGAATTAGAGTTAACCGCCTTGAAATGTTGCATTCGGAAATTATGCAATCTCTAAAAATAAACAGCCTTGGGAAAATATATTTTGTCAATAAACGTTTGAAACATTCTATTGACATCTTGCATTATTGTTGAATATTCCTGATAAAGAAGAGGGTGATTTGATGACTTTTGGACCAAAAAATACAGTTTACTTTTTGTGTGTTTTTGTAGGGAATTCCTTGAAAAATATGTGCACGTGTCATTTTTCTCTCTTATTTATTGCATGGCCTCATGTTTGCGGGTCAGAAAAGTTGTCTGAAGGGCTATACTTGACAAAGATATTTGAATGCCAAACTTAAAGTGAAGCGATCATATTTGTTTTCGCCTGAACGTTATAATGGTGGCCTGTGGGAAAATATTTAGTTCTGTGATACCTTAAGACAGACATTGGGTGCGTGGTTTAGGGCGGGCCTAAATGCGGGTTTTTTTCGGTTCATTGTGTTATGAAAAGAAAAAAAAAGAAATACTTCAGCCAGTCATTTTTCCTGAAAATGCATGAACAGAAAAAGGTTTAATTATTAATTAATGATAGCAATAAGAAATGATTAGGTGAATGAAGAGAATAAAGAGGAGAGTTGTACAGAAAAGTCCACACAAACTAAGATTCAAAGTCGTAAGCGGAGATTAGGAGTAGAGCTGTAGGTTTTTTAATTTCTTGTTCGGTTTCGGTTTTGGTTTTTCAGGTGGAGAAAAACCTCGGTTCGGTTTTCGGTTTATTCATGAGGCCAAGTAAAATTCAATAAAACCCATTCTTATGTCCAAAGTCATAACTGAATGGTAGTGAAATTGAGTGAAACTCAATGAATGCCCGAAATAAGCTATAATACATGAAGAATCAGGAAGGCCAATATAATAATTACCTAAATATACAGAACTTTTATTGTGTTTGGCCATTTTTCGAGGTCTGACACCTACACGCAACTTGAGGAAAGCTGCAAACACAACTAAACCGAAATGTCGGAAATTCACAGAATGTAGCCTTCCCAGAGTAGTGAGAGTACCCAGACACTGCCATTGGCAGTCTGACACCTACACGCAACTTGAGGAAAGCTGCAAACACAACTAAACTGAAATGTCGGAAATTCACAGAATGTAGCCTTCCCATAGTAGTGAGAGTACCCAGACACTGCCATTGGCAGTGTCTGGGTACTCTCGCTACTCTGTGATGGCTACATTCTGTGAATTTCTGCAGCAAGAGCTGGCAAGAGAGTATTTAATAAAAAAACGAAAAACCTTAGATTACGGGATGTCGACGGTTTCGGTTTCGGTTTTTTAAAAAAACCTAAAAACCTCGGTTCGGTTTCGGTTAACCTACAGCTCTAATTAGGAGTGGCCAATCCGAAGGTCGCTGCTTCTCCAGTGTGGAAGCCGAGACGTTCGAATAACTGAACTAGGAGAAGAGGGCTCTGTTCGGTCAAAGGCTGATGTGAAGTTACCTCGAGCTGATATCTCGGCCGATATGAAACTAACCAATTTATAACCTTTAACTATTTCGTGGACTGTTGCTCACTATCTTGTTGACGTATGGATAAATTTCGGATAATATATAACTCTTCCGGAGATCACCTTTGATCAATACCAGAAAGTAAAGACTTATGGAGTCGGGGGTTGGCTGGAAGGCTTCAGTCCTCTCAAGGATTGGTCAATAATGTTCAAAATGTTTGAAAATAGTAAAGGAGTGAGTTTCGACAAGGTTCATTATTAGTCCAGCTGGTGTGTTTCCATACCTCACTGATTATTATTCTACTTGTTCTTAGCCCTTTCAACTCTAGTGGTATCTTCCATGCCAGTTCAATGGCAACCATTAGAAGAGTCCATATTCATTATTTGGGGTAGATCAATCAGTATTTTCAACGTGCAGCCTGGGAGCTGCACGTTGAAAATACTGATTGGTGTACCCCACAATATTTACCGAACAGCCACCCTGTATAAAGCCGTTATGACGTATCATGTTCCTGGCTGGGAAAAGGGCTGCTGGGGTTCAAAGTGTTACTAAAATTAAAGAACTTACTTTTCGAATCAGCGATTATCCGAATCAGTACCGGTGGTGGTGTGATGACTACTACTCCAGTAGCGTGTCCCATTACGCAATATAGGCCTTTTGCGCAATCTGGATAATTTCATGGCATTAGTACACTATTGGCACCGGTTAGACGTTGAACGTCCACTGATGCCTTCAAATCACCCAGATCGCTTATTAAATCAGAATTTTTGCATGTGCGTGAGGCCGCGAACTGTCGCTTACATCTCACCCTCATCCGTCCCCCGTTATCCAAACTTGCCGCTCGGCCTCAAAGTAACACAAGACGTTAAACTGTTCTCTTTTGAATTCTTAACCCTTAAGCCCCCATATAGCCCCAAACCGCCACTTTTATATTGCATTGAAGCAGGTGCTCCCTTGTGTAATCTTTTTTATTACTCTTGTGTGTAGACTGAATTTTCCCTGGCAGTGGTTCTACATCACTGCTGGCTGCCTGTATAGGCAGCCAGCAGTGACGTAGAACCACTGCCAAGTCATCAATAACTATGTAAGCAGAAAAAGGCCATAAATACTTAAAAATTAATCTGAGGACTTAAGGGTGAAGGCGGTCACACCTTGACAGACACAGAGACAAACATCTTAAAAAAACTATCAATTGCCAGTCATAAATTTTATTATTAACAGTTGGTGTTGTTGTTTGTATTAACTTTCTAGTTCGTTACTTTAGAAATTCTGCAATGGGATTTCAAACTGTTGTCATTATTGTTTGCATTTATTTATTAAAATTACTAGCCGAATTCCGGTTATTCATTATCCATTCATATTTTTCCCGATTGGACATGCAATGCTTATTATGTCCCTAAGTTCATGATGTTCATAGAACATAAAACAGTTGTACCTCAGGCGAGTATGTCCATAGAATGCGAACCCATTCAGTCCACAGTTGAGAATGGGCACAGAACATGAACAACTGTGTCGTCTGGAAAATGCTCGGAGAACGTTACCAGCCTAATTGACACAGTTGGGTCATTTGTTGCAGAAGTAAGCAGCCCGTTCTCCCTCCATGACCCAATCTTTCGAAGCACACGCTGTGGAAATGAATTGTTACAGGAAACACCAGTGTGGCCTCAGTGCAACAGTTATGAGAATGACCTCAAGTGGGTTTTCACTTTTATTTTTATCTCTCTTCCGCTAATTAAACATTTCCTATTATTTATGTTTGCGTAGGTGTAGACATTGGCACGTTTAGCTTGAAGTATTACAAAATTTCTGAGAGTGGGTCACTTTCTAATATTTATCTATTTTTCATGGTTATTATTAAATACTAGACTTGATTTTGTCATGATTAATGGTTTGTTGTTAGCATGTTACATTTTTACTATAACTCTCCATAAAAAAACGGCGTAATTTTTTAATATTTATCAGATTACTTCCGAAAGAGTGATAACACTCTCTTATCAAGGTAGGAGATGCGAATCTATCATACAAGTGATGAAGCGATGGCTTCTGCCTCCAGTCCGATCTTGTCAAAGGAGAAAATATGAGAAGGTTTTCATCACAAGCAAACGATGCCAATACACAGCACATTGTGGGTTGGATGCCACTAAAACACCCGCGTTGTGCAGTAGTATCCAGCAATGCAATATACCCCAAATCCCGTGAAAACAAAGACGCAATAGCAAAGTCTCAGTTAAATGAAATTCAGATTGAACCCGGATGTCGCATTACTGGGATAAAAATTCGTAAGTAAGGCCCCATAAAGTAGATCTTTTGTTTCGCGGACTTTTTGTTTGTAAAATTGCATGTGGGCGGGTGGTTTTCTATTTTGTTTTTTACTTTTGTAATTATTTCTTTGCCATCAAAAGTTCATCTTCTTGATTTGTTTTGTGTTTGAGGCCTCATAATCAACAGAATAGCATGAGTGGTGGTGTATTTCGTCCCTTGAGTGCAAGAAGGCTCTGTAATGCAAAAGCATTGCAAAGTCTTGTTACACTCAGGGGACAAATTTATCAAGTTTATATTAACTTAGGTAAAATATCCGACATCAACCACCTAATTTTTATTTTTTTTAGTTTGCATTGGTTATAAAAAGAGAGCATGTGGCAGCCAAAATGACCATGCGGGAGGGCCTGAGAAACAGATTTTTAACTTTTTTAGGCCTAATTGTTGGATGGATAATCTACTGTGTTGTATTGTAGTGATGTTTTGATTTCCCTGTACTGCATTCTAACTCAAAGCGCTTTCACAAGACAAAGATGGAAGAATGTCCTTCCCTACAGCTCCAAAGCTTGGTTTTGCACTCACTTGTTTTGTTTCATTTTCATCGAAGAGAGAATTGTTTCTTTAAAAAAAAACTGTTTCTAAAATGAAAGAGGTAATTTGATGTCAACTGTCAAACGTAATAAATTATATGAAAAGGTGAATAATAAAAATATGAACATTAATTAACCCTTTGAATCCGAAAGGCAGCTTTACCTGTCCAGGGTCGTGATACGATCTGAATTCATCAAGTTGATAGTTGCTCAGTAAGTTTATGTGGGGGACCAATCAAGATTTTCAACGTGCAGCCCCAAGGCTGCACGTTGAAAATATTGATTGGTCTCCCCTCAGGTATATAGATAGACTCTACCAGCTGAGGTCTCTGAACTGGCATGGAATATACCAGCATGGTCCAAATGGCTAAAAGATTGAGCAATGTGGTCGCGTTCCTTTTCCTTGATAGGATCGCGACTTGATTACAGTCTGAGGGTCGACATATTTACAGTATAGCCGCCGTGGAATGGTCAAAATCCACGCGTGGCCAATGTTGCCTACGGGCACTTTTCTCAATCAATAATAGGTAGATTTCAACAAATATTCAATGAAAGAAGCACCGGGTCGTACCCTGTGCTTCATTCATTGAAACTTTGTTGGCGATTCCATTGTTTAATGTCGGAGATTCACTTTTAACGCATGCGTGGAAATATTGCCCATGCGTGGGTTTTGACCTTTCCACGACGACCGTAAATCGGCTGGTGATGGGTTTTATGAATAAAATATTGCGACGTCAAGACTGAATAAAAAAAAATGAACGAAAATAAAATTATCTGTAGCACAGTGCTTTCGCTTTTATTTTCCGACAGGTGTGGCTCAATGTTTTTGTGGGTCGAAAAGGGGACAGTGAAATTTGAACAGATCGCGATCTAGTCGAAATTCCCTGTCAGTTTTTGTAATAAAAGTACTGCAACAGGTAAGAGAACTCACTTTTTAGTTTTCACGTTGATACAATTTTTTTTCTTCGTTTTTTTTTTAGAATATTTTAACGGTTTCGATTGATTTTCATCTCTTTTTCTTAAACAATAAGTTTTATTTCCATAAATGAAATGTGCTTTGGCGAACAGGCATGGACTATACACAAATATGCAATCGCATTAAAATGGAACAGGTGCATGTGCAGTAAAGAAGCAAAACAGATCATTCAAGTGATTAAATCGTTGCATATCACAGAACGTTCTATTGTATTGACTGTATTGATCTTTCTGGAATTGAAAGAGGTTAGATTTAACCGACATTGCAATGACTATAACACCAGGGTAAAACACTCCACCGTATTAATATGAAAGTAGGCAGAGAATAAGGGAAGAAGCGGTGATTAGGTACCCAAAATACACCTGACCTGGGATACCCCTGACCAGTGGCCTTTAACGCATTACAGCGCTTTGAAGGAATCCCTTTCCGGATGATTAAACACCAGTAAGAAGACAGGACCGTCGCTATAGTCGTGTGGAATCGTGGCAACTGTAATAACAGTTGTCACAACAGCTTATAGCGATGATTTCTAGGCCGAAAGATCATCTTTTGTGTTCAAATCTATATTTCACTACCGCCACCAGGGGGAGTCCACCCAAAATTTGCAAGACGTGACGTGGGGGTGGGTGGGTCGCTTGAGTGCGCCAAAAATATGCATTTCCAACTTGTGCAATTTTTTGAATTTTTTAAAAATATATCAATATATCAGCTAATATATGCCATCATTTGTGTTTCAAACCTTAAAGATGATGTTGTACATCACACTCTTAGCATAAATACAACTTCAGAAGGCTTTATATGTGAGAATATTGGGCTTAAACTGGGAAAATGTCACACGTTAGTAGGGGGTGGGTGTCTTGTTCGAAATGTAGAAAATGTGCAGACAATATTTTGGGAACAATTCAAATGAAAATTTGTTCCCGTATATGTACACCTGCTCTGGCCAAGCCTGATAATGAACAGCTTGTCATTTGTAGATTGGGGCCCACAGCTGCCCACAGAGGTTTAAATTGGTGGTGCCAGTTTAACCCTTTACCTTACAAGAAAAGCAGGCGACACTTGCCAAAATATGATTGAAAAACTAATTTTTTTCATTTTTTGTCTCAAAAACATAGGTTATGACCCCTCATTGGAACGAGCTCAATGAGCTCGTTCCAATGAGGGGTCATAACCTATGCTTTTGAGACAAAAAATGAAAAAATAATAAAAATTAATTGGCGATTTTTTAGAATAGCGCTGGCAGGTTTTGGCCATTACGTTGGGTAAAGGGTTAAGAAGATTATGAAAACCCCCTAAAGACAGCTGTGCCTACTAAGTTTATAAGTTTATTTTGGATTTTAATGGGAGAGTGGGGGTGGGTGTCTGAGAACGGTAGTAGAAAATTTGCACGTAGTGGGTGGGTGGGTGTAAAAATGAGCCGAATAAAAATAGGACGTCACGTCTTGCAAATTTTTAGTGCCCCCCCCCCCCCCCCCCCCCCCTCACACACACACACACACTTGCCGCCACGGTAATTTTATCACCATTAATGAGGAATTCATAGCTAGAGAGAAGTACAAGCTAACAACTCTGAATTTATGATGTTCATCTACTGTTTATTGCATTATGATATTAAAGTTTTAATGTAAAATATTTAATTTGTGTGTTAATCTTTCTTTACCATGTTTGTAAAATAACTCAACGTTCTGTGTATTATTTTAGAACAAAAAACTCTTAATGTAAAATTGTTTCCAGATAATTTATTGCTAATTTATAAATCGTTATAAATGTATTTGTTTTATTTGATTTTTACATTTGTAATGTAATTTCAGCCTTACAATTAATGTATTAATGCCTTCCATGTTTTCTTATCTTTAATACTTATAAAATGAACTATTCATTCACTTGGAAACATTTTGGTTTCATAAAATAAAATACTTAAATTGTCCAAAATGGCTGCATCCTTACTGTAGCTTAGTTCACTTATTATATTCTCGGAGGCTTATCTTTAAGTCTAGACGCGTTGCGACGTTAGGAATTATTTCGATCCGGAATATGGAGTTCCACCGATGTCATCTTGAAGTAGCTGATACGAAATGTTGACTTATACCTTAATAGCCCGGGGGTCTTAGTAATCTTCCTTTGCCTGTTTCTATTTTGGTTTACAAGGGCATATATAGAGTAGATTTTCAGATGTTATTAACATGGAAATCATTCTGACAATACTGTCTGAATTCCAAGACATCGTCCAAGATGGAGGTGAGTTTTCGCTTTTATTCTCTATGTTCAATTTCGCCACATTATTTGGGCTGCACGGTATATCGATAAACCGATATATACTGGCATTCAAGCCAATATCGATTGAATACCGGTGTAATTACAAAAATATCGGTTTATCGTCATTATTTATTTACCTACAATTTAATTTTCAAGATGTCTTGAGTTTTTTGACTGTTGCCCCGAATGAATAATATTATCCCTTTATCCAAGGAATCGTCTGCTTGTGCTCTCGTAATATACAAATTCAGCAGTTGAAAAAATAATTTTCAAAAATTTCAGCAAAACTATATCATGCGATCCCTCATTGGAACGAGCTCGTTGAGCTCGTTCCAATGAGGGGTCACGTGATATAGTTTTGTTGAAATCTTTGGGGAAAATCTGATAAACTAATTTTGAAAATAATAAATTTTGATATCGTCTGCGTTGGGTAAAGGTTTTTCGAACCACATCATCAAGGCATGCTAATTCGTTCCGAGTGTGATGCCTCAAGTCTTGATTGTGGTACATGTGTTCATATATCTGAACAGCTTTCGATATACCGGTATACCGCGGTATTTTTTTGAATACCGATACCGGTATTCAGTTTTGAATATTGTGCAGCCCTTCACATTATCCCAACTTGAACATGATCTTTTCCTCTTTTCCTATAGAATTATCTTGCTGATATAATGACACACGTGGATATATCACTTTCGAAACTTCAAATCCAAAATGGCCGCCAAAATATGCCTCAAAATAAGGAAAATCAATTTTTTTTACCCAAATGTTTCAACAACGTTTCGCGTAATATTCCACAAAAATGAAGAACTATGGGGAGTGTTATCTTAAATTGATTTTGTATTATTCCACTCCAGGAATCTGTTAAGCAATTTCAAACAGATTGATCCATTGTCACGAAAGTGTCTGCCAATATGGCCTTCCTTCAAATACACCAAATTAAATAAACGACAAAATTAGCAGAACACAAAGCAGGCGTGGAAGTGACGTCATAATTCACGTGACCAGTGATGTTACATAGGGTTATCACGTTAACCCGCATGAGTGACCATGTTGTGGCGACATTACCATAGCGGCACGTGGTGTTAAAGCACTTGCATAATACATATTATTAGGGTGACATGTGTTTCTGTGGTCTTTTTTGTTTTACAGAGACCGACGCCTTGGTGTATATAGTGGCACGTGATCGTTATGAGTATGAATAGTGCAGTGGCCAAACCCACAAAAGTGGTCTAAAATGGTTTCGAGGTCCATCAAATGTATATACATGAACCTTTTTTGCTGTATAAGGACATATTCAGGAACATTTCCCACCCGGTCGTCCGAATGTCCAGACGTACGTACCCATGTAAGGGAGACAACTCTGTGACAACCCGGCCAGAAAAAAGGTTATCTTTGGCTGGATATCTATACAGCAACATATGCAAATGAAATTGAAATATTCATGTTCTTATCACTTTTGTTTATGTGTATGTAAAGATATCAAATTGGACTTTAGTGGAGACTTTCCATCTATAGGTACGTTTTTTGTACATTATATAAACGAAAACTTCAGATTTTGATGCAAAAATTCCCAGACATGAAGTTTTATTCCTAATACATTCCAGCATTGTTGTATCTCCTCTCAGTTCCCCACTTAAATCAATGATACACCCATTTATCATATGACTATGACATTTTTACCCTAAATATCACTACTGTTTGACGATGTTTTCCAACCTGTTGTATCACACCGGGTGAGATTTTTCCGGATCAAAAGTCCATATCACACTCTTACGGAAATCAAAAATCCATATCACATTCCCACGGAAATATCCGAGAGTTTACGTGAATAGTTTTCGTAACTAGGGAAGTCGTTATGTTTCGTCTGCCAGGAAGAATCTGGGTATCTAATTAATAACGGCCAGTGAATCGAAGTGAGCAAATTATGTTACTATTTGCGTGTCATATGATAAACATATCATCATAACAGTGTGTTGATCCGTCTCGTAGTATCACGTCGAGTTGAGGTGGCCAGATTTTCGGATCACACGAGCTGCCGCAGGCATGTTATGATAATATCTATTTATCTGACAGTAAGTATGTATTGCGTCCGTTATTACCCAGCGTTATCAGGGGCCCATGATACAATATCTGCATCTTGCAACTGCATAACACAAACGCGTGCACGGTTACGATTTGTTTACGTTACTATTTATAGAATATTACAAGCTTTAGAATCGCGTCTGCGAGGGACCTTGTACGTTTCCTATACGATTATACTGATTAAATTATGGAGTCACATATTTGACACTTAAATGGTTGAGTGCTAGAAGCCACTATCAGGGCTTTCAAAAAAATGAGGGTACCAGAGCACAAGCCAGCATTTTCCTTGCTCTTGTTTCACATTCAGTCAAAGGCAAATAATTATTTGTTTACATAAATTTGTTTATTACAATTTATTGGAGAGTGACTGTGGACACTCCAATAATTTGTAATAAAACAAATATTGAATAACAAATTGGGGAGACTTGGTGGCTCAGTGGGTAGATATGCAGGCTGCAATCCGAGAGGTTCTCGGTCCGAATTCCACCTGCGGCAACAGCGTTGTGTCCTTGGGCAAGACACTTCACTCACATTGCCCACATAGGGGCACGGTGGCGTTGTGTACTAAGGCGTACTGCACGTCGATGGTGCACTTGTCTTCAACCAATGCTAATCCTGCTTGCGTGGAGTTAGTATGTTGGGGAGCCTGACAGTTGCTCGCCGTTGCTTGGTGGTTCTCTCCGGGTACCCCGGCTTCCTCCACCCGTCAAACTGTCCGACGCGTGGTGACCCTGGCTGTCGAAAGTGTCTTTAAACCCTACAATAAATAAATAAATGAATAACAAATTCAGACCACAAACAATAATCTAGCCCTCAACAGTTAACTGATGGTGTCATCAATTAATACACTGTGATGGTTAGGAATATAACACCTTACTGAACTTATTACATAGAATTTCTTAAATTAGGTGATACATAGGACCCGGTAAATCTCAAATTTTTGTTCGAATCGAATCTCAAGAAGGATATCAAATCGAATAAAATCCTGAACCTCGAATCTTGAAACTGGCAAAATTTAACCATAATAATTTCATTTGTACACGCTGTTTGTTTACTCTGCTCTAAAAACTGAGAATTTAATACATGGCCGCATACGTAACCATGAGTGCCATAAAAACCACAGCATCATGTTCCGAGGATACCACAATGACTCTAGGATAACAACTCACCAAAACACAATACCCAAGATACAACCTCACTGTACAAAATCTCACCCACAATAATGTAAACCTCACTTTCAAGGTTTTTTTTTAACTATTTTGTGGAAAAAGGCACATTTGAAATTTTATGCGTTTGTTTCCCCTATGTCAGGGACTACGGTCACCCATGTTGGGGAAATCCTGGCGCCACACCTGCCTCTTTTCAATTCGATCTTTCGTTTATCCTCGGTACTGTGAATAAGTACAATATTCAGTTAACGAAACTGTACCAACTTGTGTGTGATGGATTATTCATGTATCATTGTTTCTAATTCATGGCCCATCGTCGTTTATTCATGTTATCCTATTCTGGGTGAACTTGACAAGGGGGTCTTGGTTCGCTATGTCCCCTCCCCCTCCCCCCTTCGATTTCCAACTGTATATACAGTATAGTCGCCGTGGACTAGTCGTAATCCACGTGTGGGCAGTGATGTCCACGCATGCGTTTACCAGGTAATAAACTTAGATGTGAGTCTTCCATGTAACACTTGTGTCGCCTGGCGTTTCAGACAGAATTCTAAGTGGAAAAGGGGCATAACTCTGGAAAAAATACAGCGGATCAAAAAATAAAACAGGAGGTGCACAATGTCATTATGTGATAAAGAATCACTGAAAGTTTCATCAAAATCCATTCATAGGTTAAAGAGGAGTGGCGGATAAGAGAAAGTGTGACGCGGACGACGACGCGGACGACGCAAGACGACAACTCTGGAAAAAATACAGCGGATCAAAAGATAAAATAGGAGGTGCACAATGCCATTATGTGATAAAGAATCACTGAAAGTTTCATCAAAATCTATTCATAGGTTAAAGAGGAGTGGCGGATAAGAGAAAATGTGACGCGGACGACGCAAGACGACAAAAGTAATCCCTATATGTCGCTCCTCACTTCGTGGGGCGGCGACACAAAAACATCATCAGCAAAATTTTAATAAATGAAGCACCGGGTTGTACCGGGGCGGGTTGTACCGGGGCGGGTTGTACCCGGTGCTTCATTAATTAAATTTTCGATGATTGTTCCTACAATTAGTGTTTGGAATCTAATATTATTGCGTCCGTGGAAATATTGCCCACTCGTGGAAATTGACCAGTCTACGGCAGCCGTACTGTAATGCCACAAAATCTTCTACCGTGATAGGGTATAGAATTTCCAACAGTTTGTGGTTTAATGCTTAATATGTCCAACTTCTAGTAGTATTTAAATTATGGCCGGGATTTGGGGTGGGTGTGAGACACTATCTCAACCCCACCCCCTGTCGCCACGTCCAAGATAAAGTGACTGAAACAAACGAGAACATAACCCATTTTGTGAACAATACCGTTTTAAATAGATCAAGTTTAAATTGTATCAATACCGTTTTAAATAGATCAAGTTCAAATTGTATCTGACACGGCGTTATCGTGCCCCCACGTAGACAGTCGGGGTGAAGTGCCTTGCGCAAGGACACAACACGGGAGTCCGAATCGATCGCTCAGACGGTTACCCATCCAAGGACTAACCGGCCCCGACGTTACTTAACTTCGGTGATCTGACGAGAACCGGGGTTACAGCACCCCCCCCCCCCCCCCGTGACGTTGTAAATGTGTTAAAACAGTGTGGGGGGTTGTAACAACCAGTAGTGTAATAATCAACCAGTAGTGTAATATTAACCAGTAGTGTAATAAAAATTAACCAGTAGTGTAATAATCAACCAGTAGTGTAATACAAATCAACCAGTAGTGTAATAACCAGTAGTGTAATAAACTTAACCAGTAGTGTAATAAACACCCACGATAACAAACAATTTTTCAACAAAATTTGAAAATTTTTCAACAAAATTTGAAAAAGCCATATACATGTGTTTGTTGTTTATTGAGCATTAGAAACCCTTTCAATAGCCATGGATAATACACGCTAAAAACTAAAGTGTTAAAAACTACACTTGAAGTGCTGTATTCAACACTTACTAAGTACTGAACTAGCACTTTGTTCAAGTGTAGATATCCCAGAACCTGACAGGTGTTACAATAACACCACTTGACAAGTGTAATGTCGCGACACTTAAAAGGAAACAACGCAGATGACGCGGATCAGGCTCGAACTTTCGAGCCTGATCCACGTCATCTGCGTTGTGTCCTTTTAATTATGTACCCACCAAGCGCAAATCAAATTATGGACGATTCTGGAAGAACCACCAATGCCAGACACATGGGAAGTGCCATCCATTCAAGTTTTCAGATGTTTGACGATTGTAATGTCTAAGTGCTTAAAGCATTGTACCTTGAGCGTTAAAATCAAACCCTAAGAGTTAGAATGGGTTTAACACCTTGAAAGTGTCAGTTTTAACACTTTAGTTTTTAGTGTGTATGTGTCGGAAATTTTTACAGACGGAGGGGGAAGTTGGAGTACATGAAGAAAGTTACCGAGTAGTGACTAGCAACTGCCAGACCATCCAACCTACGAACTCTGCACAATACGAACTCTGCACAATCAGAGTAAGAAGCAGTTGAACACGCGTGCACCAAAGACGTGCAGTACGCCTTAGTAACAGCACCACCGTGCCCCCATATGGGCAAACGGGATGTCTTGCCCAAGGACACAACGCAGTTACCGCTGGTCCAAGGCTACAATCACTGAGCCACCGCGCTCCCACATACATGCGTGTAATGTTTATTGTGCATTATGCCTTACGGGTAGTGCTTTACGTGTTTATATATTTGTAATCTTTTCAGTTTTTTATTTGGGTTTAATGACACTTTCAAAAGCCAGATTGATATCGTGTCGGACAGCTTTTATCAACTAGAGGACGTGGGAATTCCCGCTTCCACTCAGATAATTGAAATTGAGTTTCTTTCAAGGACACAAAGCAGATGACACGAAATTCAAGATGAAACCTATCAGCTTTCAATCTTTAGCCCAGTGCTTTAACCAGTGAGTCACCATGGATTTCTCGAGTTGTGCTGAATGGATATATGTACAGTACGTGGAGAGTGGATTGTAACTAAACCAGCCGCGGAGTGGAGTTATCACCCAAGCTATAACTTTCAAATTTCGAACATGTCAACAAAAAAGACAAGCAATGTTTCAGCCAATGGACCTCCGGGTTTAACCCGGAGGTCCATTGGCGGAAACTTTGCTGGTTATGCTTTGCAACACATTTGCAATTATTGCTCGGGTGGAAACTCCACTCTGCTGGTGATTTAGTGATAATACACTCTCCACGTACTGTACTCACCAAAAATCAAGTGAAATCTCACCAACAAGAGGTGTCCGCGAAACATAAACGTCCACAAAATCATTACGGACGTGACAATCGTTACTTATTTGCATTTTCTTATTCGACATTCGTTATTAACTGATTCTATCGGTTGATACCTAATGCCGAATAAGGAACTGAGAATAAGTAACGATTACCACGTCCTCAAAATGCCGAATAAGGAACTGAGAATAAGTAACGATTACCACGTCCTCAAAATAATTGTGCAGAGTTATGATAACTTGAAATGGAAGGACAAGAGTTTCGCATTTTCTGTAAACCGTCTACTTGTCGTCGCCTTAGTGCTAGAATGTTCTATGTCCCCTATGGGACATAGAACATTCTAGCACTCAGCCGACGTTGTGCTAAGTTTGTTTCTCGATTATCCTCGATAATAAATCTGCGTGTATCTATGTCGCTGATTGATGGATGTGCAAGTATGATAAATGCCTAAATACTCTAAGCGGCGGCA